>JAGFMF010012286.1:707714-1045678 GCA_019455555.1 Galemys pyrenaicus | reverse complement strand
TCTCTCTCTCTCTCTCTCTCTCTCTCTCTCTCTCTCTCTCTCTCTCTCTCTCTCTCTCTCTCTCTCTCTCTCTCTCTCTCTCTCTCTCTCTCTCCCCCCATGAGAAAGGCCCGGCTGGGGCCCCAGCCTCGTGTATGACAAAAGAAGCGGGGCTGACTCCCGGAGCCCTGAGAACAGCGGTGTCGCTGCTCGGAGGCGCAGGCCCCGGGGTGCCGGGTTGGGGGAAGCCGATCTGGACCCACTGGGCTTGGGCAGAGGCGAAGGTGGAATACGCTCCGCGCCTCCCGGCAACTTCTACAAGTTCCGGGGACGGCGAACGGGGCAGGGGACCCTCCCCCATCAGGCCTCGGAACCCTGACCCCAAATATTTGCGAGGAGAGAGAGAGAGGAAAAGAGACGCAGTTTTCAGATCGCGCGGCCCCGCAGCCCCTACCCCCAAACTGGAAGGTAAATACTTACTTAGCCTCCGAACCAGGTACAAGCTAATACTCAACAATACTGATGCCTTGTTTTTTTTGCTCTGTCCGGACCGCAACGCTGTAGCCAATTTAGATATGCTATAAATTTAAGAGGTTGCCATGGCCACTGCGCGCCCATTGGCCGCCGGGCCCCCTACGTGCCGCGCCACGTCACCAAATCTGAATAAGGATGCGCGAATTAGGCGGCGGCCAGACAAAGATGAGGATCGGGACCGCTTGAAAGTGGGGGAAAGTGCCGGCGCCTCCGCCACCGGGGAAAGCCGCTCCGCAGCGCCGAGACCAGCAGCCACCCAAGACACCTGGGGGAGCCCGGAACAAGCACTGGGGCGCGCGGTGCTGGGCATGAGGCTGTGAACGCCACCACCCCACCATCCGCCCCGGGCAGCCCAGCGCCAGGCCAGGGATCACCTAAGGACTTGACCGGCTGAGTCTTGGTCCGAACCGGACTCGCCGGGCGGCGGCCGAGATAAGAGGCGGAGCGCTGCAGCGGGGCCGAGGGGCCCGAGGGCCGGGGGCCCAAAAGGAGGGCCGGACGGCCGGAGCCGCCGGGACGCGGGGCTATGATGGTGCACTGTGCCGGCTGCGAGCGGCCCATCCTCGACCGCTTTCTGCTGAACGTGCTGGACCGCGCGTGGCACATCAAATGCGTTCAGTGCTGCGAGTGCAAGACCAACCTCTCGGAGAAGTGCTTCTCGCGCGAGGGCAAGCTCTACTGCAAGAATGACTTCTTCAGGTAAGAGGCCGCCGCGCGCCGGCCCTGTGCGCGCCCCGTTGGGGTGCCAGGGCAGGGAAGACCACGAAACCCATCCCAGCCTCCCGGACTCACAAGCCTACATGGGGAACAGGTCAGGCCCCTGCCCTCTTCCTGTCCTGTCCTCGCTCCCGGAAAGGGCCCGAGCGGAGTCAGAAGGACGCGGTTTCCCCGTCTCACGTCGGTTCCTCCCGGGTCGGCCTGGGGCGGGTGGGCCCAAGGAAAAAGCCCTGACAAACTTACTGCCACCCAGCCTCTGCCCCCTCCTCTGGGGCTCAGACCCCAGAGTGGAAGCTTCAAGTCTGATTCTGAGATGAAGGGTTTTGCCCAAGTTAGGGGTGGCTGGAGGCTCGCCAAGCTTGCCCCAGAATCCTCCTGGACAGACAGAAACTTCCTAGGTACATAGGGGGTACACCCAGGAAGATTTCCTCTAATAATGAAGGGAAGGAACCTTCTCCTCCTAATCCCCAACCTCTTAAAACATTTCCTCCCAGGTTGAAAAGAACAAATGAAATAAAAACTCAGAATCAGGACCTCCAGGGTCTGGCCTGAGCGCTGGCGTTTCCCTCCGCTGCTCTCTGGGGAGAGCCGTCAGGTGGGCTAGGGCAGACCAACTTCTCTGGACCTTAGTTCCCCCAACTGGGAGATGCTGAGGGACGGCCTGCAGTGCTGGTCTCCCTGGGCCAGCTTTGTGAGTGCGAATAGGGCTCAGAGGAAGGGGCTGTGATTAACACCACCAGGAGAAAGGCTGCTCCGGCCCCAGAGGCTTGGCACCAGGGAATTTGAATAGGAGAAAATGTCAGCCTCGCCTTTACACGTGTAAACTCCCGGCCCCCCGAGGCCCTAGGCACCTAATGTGGCGGGCCTTGCAAAGTGCCTAATGATTTTTGATAAGGTGCATATGGCAATTACGCTGCCGGATAAGGCCAAAAGTGACTTATGGCTTCTAATGCCCTCACTACATCAACGTCACCCAAATTCACCCTGTTTAGAGATGTGGGTGTAAGTAGATGGGGCCCCCTCCAAGTCCTGGGCCCTCAACCTCTACCCTCCACAACCCATGCCTCCACCCTCCTGGTGCCAGTCTGCATCACCCATCTGGGGGAGGCCAGCTTTCTCCAGCACTCAAGGAAGAAAAGAGAAGGAATTAGAGCAGGAACTCAGGAAAGGGGGGGATTTGAGAGATTCCGTGTCCTGGCCATGCTGGGTTTAGGATTTGCCTTCTGTTCACATTCTCCTGCCGCCTGCAAGAACCAGGGATTCTGGGGTGCCGCAGACTCAGTCCCTGCTGTCCAGAGTCCCCCTTCTGAGATGCTACTGTCTGCCGACTGCTGACTAGCTCCAGCAGGTCCCAGAGTGAAGGGGACTGGAAATTCCTCCTGTTGGCTGTGAGGGCTGGGAATGAACAAAAAGGTCCCCCCTTCCCTCTCCAGTCTTGCAGGACAGGGACTCCCTGCTCCTTGGTGAAGACCAGCCAACCAGGCTAGTTGACCCTGCCTGGTCCCCAGAAGCCTAGAAAGGACTCAGGAGGCAGAGCCGAGAAGTGGACCAAATCAACCCCCCTGGCTTAAAATCCTTTGTGACCTGGAAAGCCAAGGGCCCAGACACATCTGGCAGGGATGTAGGGATGTGGGGCGCATCTCTGGGGGTGTTCTGGGCCCTCTGCTTGACTGAAGGCAGCCCAGCATTGGTGGGGTCTGAAAAAAACAAATAAAGCCTGAAGGCCCTGGTCCCAAAACCAGCCCAAGACACTGGCCTCTTGCATCCTGAGCTGGGAGAACAGGATTGGGGACTCACTTGACAGATGTGGAAATGGAGGCTGCTCAGCAGCTAGGGCAGATGGAAAGAGGTCAGGGGCTCAAGAGGATGGGACGCCAGGCTGCCTCTAGGTGACCGGCTGTGTTGTGTCTGCAGGCGCTTTGGCACAAAGTGCGCGGGCTGTGCACAGGGCATCTCGCCCAGCGATCTGGTGCGCAAGGCCCGCAGCAAAGTCTTCCATCTCAACTGCTTCACCTGCATGGTGTGCAACAAGCAGCTGTCCACGGGTGAGGAGCTCTACGTCATTGACGAGAACAAGTTCGTGTGCAAGGATGACTACCTGAGCTCCTCCAGCCTCAAGGAAGGGAGCCTCAACTCAGGTATGGAGGTCTCCAGCCCTCTCCAGCCCCGGCCAGTGCTCTCCGCCCAGACTGCACTCTCCACCCTGACCAGTGCCAGCTCAGCTGCACACACTCTCACCTGAGGGGCAGTTCTAGGGCAAAGCGGGCCAAGAGCTGGGAATAGCGATGGCTCGGGAAGCCAGGCAAACAGATCACCACGCTGCCAGCTCTTCCAAGCTCTCCTTCACTTGAAGAGCCTTTTCCAAGTGCCCCCCATTTGGACCCGCACAAATTCCTCTTTCTCCTTTTGAGCTCCTGGAAATTTAGACAAGGGAGAATCTCCACCGCCTAGAGGGTGCCAGTCCCCTCCTGTTCCTCTCCAAGAAGGCCGGGCTTTCAAGATGCTTTCTCCCCTCACCCGGGCAGTCGCTGTGAAGTGCTGAGAAGTGCTCAGAAGCCCCTCCAAAAGCCCAGCCCCGCCTGGAGGGAGTGGGCGGGCGCCGGGCCCCTGGGGGAGGGGCTGTCGCAGGGTTTGGGAGGGAATCCCGAGGGGGTGGAGGTGGCCTGGGCCGGTGGAAACCGGCTACCCGATTGGAGAGGCTTCTGGCCGCCGCTGACGCCGCTGTCCCCTTCCCGCTCCATCCGCCCGCAGTGTCCTCCTGCACCGACCGCAGTTTGTCCCCGGACCTCCAGGACCCGCTCCAGGACGACCCCAAGGAGACGGACAACTCGACGTCGTCGGACAAGGAGACAGCCAACAACGAGAATGAGGAGCAGAACTCGGGCACCAAGCGGCGCGGGCCGCGCACCACGATCAAAGCCAAGCAGCTGGAGACGCTCAAGGCCGCCTTCGCCGCCACGCCCAAGCCCACGCGCCACATCCGCGAGCAGCTGGCGCAAGAGACCGGCCTCAACATGCGAGTCATCCAGGTGCGGTGCGGCCGGCCGGGGTCACCCCTCCCCAGCTCCGCGCCCGGACCTGCGCACGCAGGCAGCCTTCTCGGCTAAGCCGCGGGGAGTTCAGCTCTCGAGGCCTATGGTATGCTCGAGGTCTGAGCCCAACTCCTAGCCCAGAGATTCAGCCTGGCCCGGCCCACCTCCGGGCTGTGTGAGCCCGGCCAGCTGGCTTCACCTCTCTGAAGGAGGGTGTGAAACCTCGCCGAGGTACAGGACCCCTCCCTCCGTTATCCCAGCAGAGAAGGGGCAGCCAGCGTGCTTCACGTGCCCCCTCCCTGCGTGGATGCGGGGCAGACAGAAAAAAACGGTCAGAGCCGGGCTGGGGAACCTAGGGGCCAAGACCAGAGTCATGCCGGGCAGGAGGCCTTTATGAAGCCGTCAGGCGCGGGAGGGCCGAGGGCCAGGAAGCCCCAGGTCTTTATGAGTCGCCCCACGGGTCCGCGAAATCCTTCACCCTTGGCTGGTTCCCGGAGGCCCCTCTCCACCCCTCTGGGCCTAATCCGGGCTGGCCCCCGCCTCGGGGCAGTGTTGGCGTAAGGAGGCGCTAGGACCCAGTTGGGCGGCCTGCGCAAGGAAGGGAGGGCACCTCTGAACCGAGCTCACGGTCCCCTCCTCTGTCCCAGGTGTGGTTCCAGAACCGAAGGTCCAAAGAACGCCGCATGAAACAGCTGAGCGCCCTGGGTGCCCGGAGACACGCCTTCTTCCGGAGTCCACGGCGCATGCGTCCGCTGGGCGGCCGCTTGGACGAGTCTGAGATGCTGGGGTCCACTCCATACACCTACTACGGAGGTAAGAGGTCCGCCCAGATACGGTGTCCTGGGCGGCAGAGGGATCCCGCCTCTTGGCACGGGGGTCTCCTCCCTCCCTCCCTCCCTTCTACTCACACTGGACACACACAGTCACACTCATCAGTAGACACACTAACCCAGAGACCTCCTGGACCCGAAATTGGAAGCACAGGTGGACTCCTGCTGTAGTGCTACATGCACGGAGCGCGCAGGGACACAGGCACGCCCGTTTGGGACACCTGGCCACACTCCCACACACACTGGGTTCCAGAGGCCTCAGGGACAGCTCTACACGCATGTCGCACACCACCCGTCACAGGGGCTCTCCAACCCGCTACACGCTGGCAGACACACCTCAGAACCAGGGACCACCAGCACACACTCCTGCCTGTCAGGCCAAGGGTTACATCCTGGCACACAGGACCCCAAATGGACACACTAGTGGCCCAGCTCTTGACCTGGTGTGCTTGGCACCAACAGAACTGGGGGGCAGTGCAGGAGGTGGAGGTGGAGGAGGCAGGCCCATGGGCACCTGCTTCAGCAGCCCCTGATCCCCGCAGGGGCCATGCCCAGCCCTGGCACAGTCAGAGATGCCAGCACTAGCTCGGCTCAGGAATCCTGTGCATCCTTCACCTCCGTGCAGACTGGGGCTGCAAGGGCTGGAAAGCAAGGGTTGGGTCAGTCCTTATCTGCACTGCTCTCTGGAACTGTGGGGTGGAATGAGTGGTTTTTAAAAGGAACAGTGGCTTCCGAAAAGAATTTCACGTTTGGGGTTACCAGGCTCAAGCCTGGGGTGAGCTGTCCTCTCGATCACTAGCTCCTTCCTCCTCTTTTCTTCCCTGTCTGCACCCCCATTTCCTTGCCACTTATGCACCACCACTGCCACCAACCAGGGTTTCTTTGCTTTTTCATTTTTATTGATTTGAGGCCCCCTTGCTCTGGAGCCCTGACTCCTGTGCACCCCCTGCACTTCCCAAAACCTCAGGCTCAGAGAAAGCACTCACCCCCCTCCACTCACACTTCATTCCTGAGCTTCTGAATTTGGGAAGTGCCCAGTAGAGGAGGTCCCTGCTCACCGGCCTGTGGGGAGAAAGTGGCCGGTGCGGGAATAGGTGAGCAGTCTTTGAGCGGCGGGTTTGGGGGCAATGTGGAGGGCCGGGAGCCAGCGCCCAGGCGGACCCTGGAAGAAAGACAAGAGACTCCAGTAGCTGGTGTCAGCCCAGCTCAGACCTGGAGGTTAGAGCTTCGGGCGCACGGCAGAAAGTGTGGACCAGAAGTGCTTCTGTGCTTTGGGGCAAGAGACCCTGTTATGGGGCGGTAGGGCTCAGGTCGGAGGCTACAGGCAGCGCGGAGGCTGGCTGAGCGCTGCCATCTGCACCCACCGAGGCTACCCACTTGTCTTTGCCTCCTTCCGCTCCCAGTCTCTGCCGGCCTGCGCCGCGAGCTGGTGGGGCGCACTGGTCCGGAATTTTACCCCGCCTGGGTAATTAACCAATGTTCCCCCCAGGACCTGGGTGCCCCCACCAGTCCCGCCGCCGCCTTCTCTCCCCGCGCGTCTGGATGGCGTGGGGATCTGGATCCCTGGTCCCTCTTTTCCCGGGATGAGGGGGGCAGGACCCCCAATCCCAGCGAGGCAGCCCCGCCTAATCCGCGCTGGGAGATCCCGGCGTCGGCGGCCGGCGGCGGGCGAGAAAGGGGCCGGGCGGCGGGGCCGGCGGCTCCCCATGGGAGCGCGGACAAAGCCCCAGCTGCGGCTTTTGTGCCCTTTTCAGACGGCGTTTGTTCCAATTACCTCCGGCCTGGCCGCCATATGGGCGGAGGCGGCGCGCTCCGCGCGGGGGCCGCGGCCCTAGCCCGCTAGTCGGCTCGCGGCGGGCCGCAACCGGCCCCCAGCCCCAGCCCTTGGGGGCCCCAAATTTGCCACTTCCAATTCTTCCTTTCATTTGGGGGCAGAATGGAACGAGTGGTCTTTAAAATTTGGCGATCTTTTTAGCTGTCCGCATAAACTGTCTCCAAGCCGCGCCTCCAGACACCCCCATTTGGACTAATTTCAGGGTTTGGAGAGGGACGAGCGGCAGCGGCAGGGGGTGCCCGGACCCCAAGCCTGCGCAGGGCCCATAGATCAGCAGAGGAAAGCGGTCCTCTGGGAGCTCTGCTTTTCCGCCTTATAAAGCGGGTATTGTCACCGGTGCCAGCCCCAGTGTGCGCCTTTTGTGGGGCCCCACACCCCAGCGCTTCAGAGTCCAAGGAGAGTGGAGAGGGAGCGGCTTGTCCGGAAAACCTAGGGGAGGAGGCTCTGGGCGGAAGTCAGCGGGGAAAGAATTTGTTGCGAACGAATCTGAACCTAGAATCCCTCCCCCATTTGTGGGCAAAACGCACGACTGCAATTTTCTGGAGAGCCCCAGAACTTTCACCGGATTCCTCAAAACGGTTCCAAGCACCCAAAATGCTTTCGAACCCGAGGGTCCGGCAAACTCCCCTCTTTCCCTTCGCGACCGGAGCATCAGCCTTTAGCCCGAGCTGCCGGTGGAACTCCGACGCGGCCCTGCCGGGGTTCGCGTCCTCCTACCCCACTCCCAAGTCGCTGGGGCTCAGTTTCAGGCGGTGCGGCGGCCCGGCGGGCGGCCGGACGAGCGGCGGGACCGGTTCTCACCCCGTGGGGCAGAGGGCGGTCCTCAGCGGAGCGGAGAGCCTCAAGCGGTCTCCTAGGTATGGGGAGCGGGGGAGTGAGCGCTGCGGCCGCCTTGTGCGTGCGTCCGCCTTTCCCTGCGGCGGGGCTCGGCTCGCCAGCCCCGAGCGCTCCGCGTACCGGCGAGTCGGGCTCGTCTCTGGCGCAGCGATCTCCGGGTCTCCACCGTTTCGCGCTCGGGTCTCTGCCGGCCGCGTCCCGCGTCCTCCTTTCTGCGCGTGGGTTCGCGGGCTCCGGCCAGGTGTCTGACTCACCCCGCGGCCTCTGCGTGCACCTGTCTCTCCCTGGGTCTCTCGCGGGGCTTTCCGCGGGTGTCCTTTAGCTCGGCCGTCCCATCTCCTTCTGTTTGCATCTCCTAAACTCTCTGTCCTACTGGACGGCCCACGGCTCAGGGTCTCGTCTCTGGGCGTCTCTGACTCAGGGGTCCCCCTTCTACTGCTTTCTGCTGACCCCCTCACCACGGTCCCTGTCTCTCCCCGCTTGGCTGTCTCTGCTCTTTATTCTCTCACCAGCTCTGGGGCGCCCGTGGCATCCATGCCTCGCCTGCCTCTCCGGCTCGGTCAGGGCAATCTCTGACTGAAATCTTGGCATCTTTCTCTGCCCCTTATTGTCTCTCTCAGTGGCCCGGGGCTACACGGTCGCTCACAGTTTGAGTCTCTCCCCCTTTCTTTCGTCTCATTGTCTCGCTCCCCAACATTCCTCACGCCCTCCACCGCCGGAGAGCCTCCCTCTCCCCGGGTTGCCGGCATCTCCCCGGCACTCCCTAGCCTGGAGTCGGTGTGGCGCGCCCGCGTTGACGCCCGCAGCGCGGGCTTTATCGCTGCGCTCCACCGACCGCGCCGGCCCATCTCCGGCCTTGGTCTCCCGGCCGCCTCCCCAACCCCGCGCCCCTCACGCCCGCGCCAAGTTCACGCGTCTGTCTCCTTCCTGTCCCCTCCCGCAGACTACCAAGGCGACTACTACGCCCCGGGAGGCAACTACGACTTCTTCACGCACGGCCCGCCGTCGCAGGCGCAGTCCCCCGCCGACTCGAGCTTCCTGGCCGCATCGGGGCCCGGCTCGACGCCGCTGGGCGCGCTGGAGCCGCCGCTCGCCGGCCCGCACGCCGCCGACAACCCCCGGTTCACCGACATGATCTCGCACCCAGACACGCCGAGCCCCGAGCCCGGCCTGCCCGGCGCGCTGCACCCCCTGCCCGGCGAGGTGTTCAGTGGCGGACCCAGCCCGCCCTTCCCCATGAGCGGCACCAGCGGCTACAGCGGACCCCTGTCTCACCCCAACCCCGAGCTCAACGAGGCCGCCGTGTGGTAAGGCCTCCGGGCCGGGCCGCTCCTGGACGCAGCCTCCCGAAACCAAAACGCCCGCCGTGGACGCGGCCTGGGGCTCCCTCAGGGGTTCTCTCTCGGGTCCGCACTCAACTGGCAGCGGCTTCTCGGCTGAGCGGAAGGGGACCGAGCCCCATCTCCACCCGCAGGCTCTGCAGACACCCAGCCGGCTGCCAGCGCTCTCCCGGCCACCGCGAGCAATTTATTGGGACCAAAGTCAATACTCCGAGGGTCAAGCAATTTCAAGCACGCTCTAGGCTTCCCCAACCCCCACCCACCACCACCTCTTTGGACCAGGAGAGGATAGAGGCCAGGGGGGGCGGGGAAGGCGATTTTTTTCTCCCCTCTCTGCAATCCGAGTGGTATTTTGTAATCTTATTTCCCACTCTGCTTTCCCCATCTTAAAAGAAAAAGATGATAAGAAAAACAGATTGAAGGGGGAGAGAGGAGAGGAAGCAAGATGTGGGAGAAAGAAGATGGAGAGCGCGCGCCCAGAAACACGCTTCAATAGGGGTCCCTGGGAGGAAGACAAATCCACCTGCACATTGGCGCCCCCTGGTGGCCAATCTTGAGGCTCAAGGTCAGCTTTTCCAGGAAAAGGGGTTCCAGCCAGGACTTGGCCGGGACCAGAGCACCCTTTCTTACATTGACATTTATTTGGAGCCAGGGGATCCAGGCCAGACTCGAACACGCCCACCCTGCTCTCCCCGCTGGTCCAGGCGCCAAGATTTCTGGGCTCCAGTCCCCAGATCCCACTCATGGCCTGGGCCTGGCCGCCAGGCAGTCAGGTGTACAGTATTATACTTTTTTGGAAGTTGAACGCTTCTAGTTTCCTTATTTTGTATAAAGAAGAAACAAATAAAGTATGTTTTTGTGTTTACTGTTTATTTATTGTACTCTAGTTATCTGGGGTTGGACATTTTTATATTTTTAAGAGGTGGGTGGGCAGAGTGAGGGGGGAGGCAGAAAGAGGTTTACCTAAAAAAAGAAACAAAAAAACAAAAAATCAACTTTTTTTAAAAAGAAAGATTAATAAAAAAAAATTCTTTTTTCCCTCTGTGCTGTGTGGTTTCCTTTTTTGTCCTTGCATTCATAGTCACTCAGAGTAGATGAACTTTATGTTATCTCTTTTTTTAATCAAGATTTTATTTATTTGTTATCTGCTGACAAGAATACACCATTTGGGGAGTACAGATTCAACACCTTAAGATGTGCATGTGCTTCACCCACCAGAACTCCAGGGCCAGCCACATCCCCTTATTCCCCATCTCCACCTCCCTCCCAGAGGTAACCACCATAGTATTCACAGAACGTAAGAGTTATTTTTGTTGGTTTTGCCTGCATGTTTTCTTTGGTTATTTATGTCCCACAAATGAGTGAAACCATCCTGTGACTGTCTTTTACTTTCTGAGATTTCACTGAATATCATCACCTCAAAAGTCACCCATTTTGTCCCTAAAGTTATCATATATCATTTTTCACAGTTGAGTAATATTCCAGAGTATATACACCACTGTTTCTTTATCCAGGTGTCTGTCAATGGTCATTTAGGTTGATTCCATATTTTGGCCATTGTGAAAAAGGCTACTGTGAACACAGGTGTGTAAATCTTTTCATGTCAGTGTCCCCATGTTCTTTGGGTAAACACTTAGCAGTGGAATCACTGTGTCTCCATACCATTTTCTATAGAGGCAGCAACCATTTACATTCTCACCAACAGTATACAAGAATTGCTTTGTCTCCACACTCTCACCAACACTCATTTCCAGTCTTTCTGACATGAGCCATCCTCACAGGAGTCAGATGACACCTGACTGTGAGTTTGACTTACATTTCCCTGGCAATAAGCACTGAGCATTCTCTGGCTCTTGTCTCTGATGTAAGGCAGACTTGATGGGTGCAAAGACCTCGCCTCTCTTGGTTACTCCCAGGCCATGGCAGTAGCCACTCTTTCTATAAAGTCTCTATCTAGTCCCAGCCTACCTGGCACATTGTAGACCTTCAAAATCTCTGAGTGAATGAATGTGTGATTTGTTTGTCCTTGGTACATCAGGAGGAATCTGCTATATCTTCTCTTTGTATCACATTCTAGGTAGCAAAAAACAAGAAACAAACCCATGCCAGTAAGCTATACTAGTTATCCACAAGGCTGTATTAGGACGGAAGTGCCCCTGGGGAGCGGGGCTGCTGTGTTCCATGGTCCTTTGGTGGTGCACGCTAGTCACTCAGTAAGTCAGCACGTACAAGAGTCCTTAGTGAACTTAAAGAGATCCAAGGACACTACCTGAAGATAGGGTCCTCCTCTCTGCCTCAGTTTCCCTACTCATGAAAGTGAGAATTGAAGGGACTGTTTCTTACACTCTCTTCCGGCTCAGTCACAGTAGGATTAGAAAGGCAGATGAGGGAGGTAAAAATGAATAGAGGAGCCCCTATAATGCATCCGAATCCCTTAGAGTGTGGGGGACTTGCCCAGTTTAGTGCTCAAAGGGAAAGGAAGGGGCTGGGGAGGCTGGGCTGAGGGGAGAAAACCACCATGGAAGGGCACATGCTGAGTCTCCTCATCTGTCCTCTTTTTGTGTGAACTGCACAAGCATGACGCAAGGTGGCCTGGCTTTATTTTTTCCTCCCTTACAGCACATTTGTCCTCATCAGACAAGTGCGTCTTGCTCATTGTGGAAAATGTAGAAATTTCAGATAAACAAAAGGAAGAAGACGTCATCACCCAGAACCCCAGGCACCGTGCTCACGCAGGAGGTGCGTTTCCTTCTAGACTGTTTTCCCCTCTGACACCGGAACTCATGCTCTGCACCCCACGTGTACCTGCTCGGGTTCCTCAGCAGTACCTCCCAGATTTGCAAATTGGTCAGAGATGGGGGCTACAAGTCCTCTGTGCTGATGGCTGAAGTTGCCTTTGATAGAGTGAAACATCTTTTGGGTTTTTTTCCTCTCTCACCAATTCTACTATTGTGCCTTTGGGCTTCTCTCCAGTTCTTGAACACTTTCAGCAGCCTTGTAGAAAAGCCTCTGTATCTGAATCAGGGTGGGTATTATTTGCCCCATTCGGATGTTCACAGAGGTCAAGGGGCTGTCCCAAGATCACCCAGCTAGGCAGAGGCCCAGCCGGGACTGGCGCCTGCAGATGTATGGAATGTGTTTCTGCTCCCCTGGAGCCCCGACTGTTGTGGGTTAAAAACCAGAAGAGAATTTGCCAGACAGCCCTCCTCTGTCAGGTTCCCACATGTTCTCTGGGCACTTGTGAATTTTGTAGGAAGGCTCACTTAGAACTTGGCCTAGAGACCTGGAGGAGGGAAGCTAGGAAGAGAGGAGGGTCCCACAGGACCAGACAGGAGTAGGGAGAAGAGGAGGGGAAGAAAGAAAGGAGGGAAGGCAGAAGAAATGCAAAGAAAAGGGTGAAAAGGAGGAGAAGAGGAGATGAAAGACATAAGAGAACCCCCTCATCAGTGCACACGGTCACCCGCAGTTCAGAATCCCCTGCCACCTACCCGGTGAGAAGATTAAAGCCAGAGACGTCAGAATACCACGCACTGTGGGGGCAGTAGAGGCGCTGCAGGAGGAGAAATTGCTGGGATACACCCCCTGAAGCCCCTCTTTCCAAGTACGAACACACTCGTGTGCAGAGACATACGTGCTCACACACATGCGCATTCACACATGCAAACACATGCACACAAACATAAGCAAACGCAGACGTATGCACAGACACATGGACACACTCACCAGCCACATGGACATACCTGCGCCTGTACACACAGGTGACGGGCATGTGATGACACACTCCACCCTCCTGTGCCTAGCTGGGTGCACACACACACATGCACATAACACACGTGCACAGCCTGGGAATGGTACACCCTGACACAGATATGCACATGCACACAAGCATACACATGTGTCAACACACCTGTTTTGAACCCACCTGGCTAGCCCGTGTGGACACACATAACTCCCCCATCATATCCTGTATACATGTGTGCACATGTATACGCAAAGCCCCTTGTGTGCCTACAGCTCAGCCTGGGTACACCGAGAATGGGAGAAGCCCACCTTGGGTGGGGGGCTACTGAGACACCCCCCTAGGAGCCCCATCAGTTCCCCGAGAGAGGCTCCAGAAGCCAGGTCCCAGGAGGGGTGTTGATCTCTGCATTTATCATCAGTCCCTACGGGTCTGCGTCTATCCAAGCAAGGACTGATGGGAGCAGAAGCCCTGGAGGCAGAGAAGAGCAAGGGCACAGGGGTGAGGAGACCAGCTGACAGGTCCCCGACCCTCCGACCCTGCCCTGAGCCTCAGTTGGCTCCGCTGTGAAATGAGCCCATGGTGGCATTTCATCCCCACTGGAGAGATGTCATTCAATCCAGGGCCAAGGTTGAGAAGTCTAGATCGGGGTTCAGTCCCCACCCCTACGTTCCCCCACAGGGGGACACACACACACATGCATCCACGCACACTCACACACCAGCTGCTTTGGAGCTGGACAAGGGGAGAGAGCGGGTGCCTTGTCAACATCAGCTCACATTCACCCCTTGTCCCACTGGACACCTGTCACCACCCCAAGCACCCCCTGAACCCAGGTAGGGGAAATCCATACCCCACCCCCAGACCCAGAGCCCTGTGTATTCACAGAACACGTGCACTGACTTAAGGAGGCAGTTCCTACCTTCCTTCTCCACTTAGGTTGGAGAAAGGGGGTTCTTGGAGGGCTGCTTGGCCCTGGGCACCCACAGCCACTTCTCCTGGTGTGGGAAGAGCAGATGCTCATCCAGCCCCACAGCCGTGCTGGGCGTCCTCTCTGGCGCGTTGCCCAAGAGGCTTACCTCTGTCAAGCTCCCCAGCTGATGTGGCTATCCCCCAAGTCTGCAGGACCAGTTCCCGGGCTGCCTGGGGACCCCTTGTCCTGATAATTTGAGCTCACCGTGCCCTACAGGGTGAGTGCTGCCCCCCCACCTTGCAGATCAGGTCCCCGAGGCCCAGAAGGTGCCACCAGTTCACTGTTGGGGAGGGGCAGGGCCAGGTTTCAGGGTAAGAGCTTCTACCCCTAAGGACCTTGTGGACCCAGCACTCAGGACCCAGCACTCGCTCTAGTAACTGCTGGGATGGGAGGAAGGAAGGCAAGGGAGGGTGGGAGGGGAGGAGGGGATGAATGCATGCCCACAGCCATCAAAAGACGCTCTTTTAGAAGGAGACTCCTGAATACCAACCTTCACTGGTCGAGACCTCACTGGATTTTACTGAAAACCCCATCTGAAGCCCCAGCCAGCTGGGAGGGCAAAGGGCATCATGAAAATTGCCAAGGTCAAAAAGACAAGGGCACTTCCGGCTTCTCCTGGCTGGCCCCTGTTTTTTCCCCTCTCCCTCCCTCACCCCACGCCTCCCTCTCCTCCTCTCTCCATTAACATATCTGTTCATCTCCTATCTCCTTGCCTGTATTTGTTATTATTTAAAAATAAAAGATTTCCAAGAGAAAGTAAAAAAATACCCCAGACACTTGGGTAAGGGAGCTGACCAGCCCCTGGCGTGCCCCCCAGTTCTAAGAAAAGGGGCTGGCATCTCTCCCTCGCTGCCCCTGATTCTGACCTAAACCGGACAGTAAACCCCAAGTCTTCCAGGACCCATCGTGCATATTGTCCCCCACCCACCCCCAAACCGTCCCAAAATAAACACCTCGGGAGGAGCGAGAGCGCTGACCCTGGAGCCTGAGACTGATACTTAAGATGCAGAATGGCTGTGGAGGGGCCCTGCTCCCAAGCCTTGTCGTGCAGTAAAAAGATATAAACAGAATAAATTACCTCTCCAGCTCGGATTATGAGAATACCCATCTCCTGACCGGAATTTTAAATCCTGCCTCCCTGGTAGCGCCGCACACGGCTGATTTATGGAAACCGGAGCGCTTCTCTGCATATTTCTCCTGTTCAGCCAAGTGACCGAGTTTACCCTTCCTATGCCATTAGCGTTATTAACACCTGGGCAACCGATCATGGCAAATGGGCCATTTCTGTGATGAACGGAAACCTCTACGCCTCTTCTCCGAGCCACACCGCCTCTGGTCTGCTCTCTGCCTTTCGTGCCAGGGCTCAGGCCACCGCCATGTCCCCCCAGCACCTGCTGATGGGCCCTGGGGGCTCTGGGAGGAAACCCCTCCCCCGGCAGGTGCCCAGGCTGTCTGGCACAGTCTTTGCTTCTGCTCTTCAGCGCATGTACCACATGGAGGACAGGGGTCTGCCGGCCAGGGAGAGAAACTGAGACCCAGGGAAGGTTGGCGAGCGTGGACTCCCGCAGAGTTTCTAAGGAAGTTGGGATCAGAATTCAGATCTTCTAGCCCTTCCTGCTCAGCGTGGAGGGTGGGGGCCAGCAGGACCAGGCCGAAGAAGAGGCAGAATCTCAGGCCTGGAAGAAGGGCACAGCCCGGGGGATTGGGGCACCCGCCCAGCCCTCACGGAGTTGGTGCTTCCCTGGGGACACGGACAGCAGCCGGGACTCAGCCACCACCTCAAAGTGATAGGAAAAGCCATGCAGGGTGAGTGGGGTACTCACCTTCGGGTGCACAGTTTAAGAGGGGTATACCCCAAACTCAGCAATCAAAACTATGGCACTTTAATACTTTGAAAAAAAAATTACAGCAGAGTCATCCACAGGGGCAACATTTCAAATAGCATCACCAGCCATAGGCCAGGGTCCGGGGGTGACGTGTGCGAGCGCAAGGTGAAGCAGCAGCTTCATTGAAGCTGTCACTGCTTTATTCATCGGGAGTTTCCTTTTCATCAGTTTCACTCTGAAAAAATATCCAATCGCAACATTACCTGGATCTCTGAGTTTGGGGCACCCCCTTAAGCTCTGCTATCAAGGCAAGTACCCCAGGGGGTGGGCAGTGGCCAGGAGGGTCCCAGCACAGGAGACAAACCTTATCAAGGAGGAGCTGCAGAAGCTGCAGGAAGCATGTGCCAGGCAAAGGGAACAGAGCAGACCTGAGGCCTGAGGGAGGGTCAGGCTGGGGAGCTCTAGAGAGAGAACGAGGCAGTGAAACTGCATAGTGCAGCTGCGCTGCAGGGAGCTGAAGGAGAGGAGGAGGGGCTGAGGCCCCAGGTTGACTGAAGCCAGAGCCCCAGAGTAAGACCTGGGTTCTCCCTCCTAAATGGGATGCAGCCTAGGACCCAGATGGTTTAAGAGGAGGAGGTGGGGCTTGAGGGGATGGAGTTCATGGGAAGGGGGCTTTTAGGGGTGGGGCTTGGGAGCAGGGGTCTGTTGCATGCTGCTGCTGTGTTCTCTGCTGCAGGTCTTCCCCCAGGAAGCCCTCCAGGAATGCCTTTGTTCCTCATTTGCAGGAGTGGAAACTGAGGCCCAGAGAGGTGAGCTCCCCCTCTGGAGGTCCTCGCTAGTAAAAAGCAGAGGTGGGGATCTAAGGTTTGCTCTTCCAATACCCCACCTGACCTCTTTTTTGGCCACTTTGCCATCTCCAAAGAAAGGGCTAGGTCGTTTGAATTCAGGTGAGCCTCAGTGTCCCTCATCTGTAGTATGGGACAGTCACTGCACCCACTTCCCAGGACTGAGTGAAGGAAATTCAAAAGGCCACGGGCTGCTAAGCGCCCAACAACTTTTACCTTAAAAGGAAGAAAAAAGGCTCTTTCCCGCCCATTTCTCTCTGCTGGTTCTCCCCTAAAAGGAGAAACTTTGGTATTTGTTCTTCAAACATTTATTTTATTCTTTAAGCTTTTTTTTTTTTTTTTTTTTTTTTTTTTNAGCTTTTTTTTTTTTTTTTTTTTTTTTTTTGGAAGGGAAAGGCTTGGTGAAGGTAATCAGTTTTCGGACTTAAGATAAAAAATCGCAGCGAAGGGTCGACTTGACTCTTTATAATTAATGGGGCGGCTTGTAATAGGATTCTCCTGCCCGTGGCGCTCCCAGGAAACACCTTTTTACATAAGATATTGCCCACGCTGGAGTGGCAGCGGGGTGATTTATGGGGTTCCTTGCTCCAGAAAACCTCTCCTGGGGTTGCCCAGCCAGTGGAATTTATCAGTGAGTATGGAAGCCGCGCGAGGAGTTGCCCTGACATTTTTGGTGGAGTTTAAAAAGCACTAACAGTCGGGAAGGGCGAGGCCAATGGGACAGGGAGAGGGGGCGGGTCCCCTTCCGTGGGCCTCCTTCCGGCAAACAGCGCCCCGCCTGAGAGGGGGCTTCTCCGCACTCGATTCACAGGCGCTGTGAGGACAAGGGCTGGCACTGAGCAGGGGAGGGCTGAGTCCGGCTTCAGCCTGGCCCCAGCGGAACGGTGGGCTGCGGACAGCCCCACAGAGCCGCCTCCCCTGGAGGCCCACCCCCTTGACTTGGGGTTGGGAGGGGGCTGCGGTGAGGATGGCCACCAGGCTTGTACTTGGGTGACCATCTGGGCAGATCTAAAAGGAGGGAATATTTGGGGGGGGGTGTACACAAAGCACTCAAAGATCCAGCCATCCGTTCTTTGGGCAAGGACACTGCATGGGGGTGACCAGTCTCCCTAGTGGCCTTGGAGCTAAGGCTCAGAGCTGTCACCGCCTGGCCTGAGTTCGATCCCCGGCCAGGGAGGGGCCCACAGGGCGCAGCAGACCCCTCCTGCCTGCCCGCTGCTCCCCTCAGCAGTGTGCTTCAGTCCATCTGCCTGTTCTGCTCCCCACTCTGTCTCTGGTGGATCCTCTCACCCCCGCCCCTCCACACCTCTGGTCTACACCCCAGTTGTACATCCCAGTTCTACAAAATAAATAAATATGTTTTAAATGCCTGTGCCAGAAGCCTTCCAGCCTCAAATGGCAGAGACCCCAAGCTTACACATAGAGGCGCCTGTAGGAAAGGGGTCCCTATACCCACCTTTGAATCAATCACCATGGCCAGAGGAGATGCGGTGCTTGGATTCAGGAGTCACTTTCCTGCAGGATCCATCAGTGCCTTAATATGGCTACGTGGGCAGACAGAGCATGCAGTTGCCTAAATTGCTTTGAATTTGAGCAAACGGTTTGAAATCGAGAGCTCTGTTAAGCTGGGCCTGCAATCGGATGGGCTGACGTCATGGGTACCTCCTTTCTACGGAGTATGAGTTCTCCACTTTGCTCAAATCTCCACCAAACCCTAATGTCTAGTCCCAACCTGCTTTGCTCTAGACACCTACATTGATGCCTTTGATATTGGACTAGTGATGACATTATAAGTCCCACATACAAAAGTGTGAGGCACTACACAAGTCATTGCAAGTATTTCGTCATCAGTACATGAGCACATGCTCACTTCCACACATACACATGACACACACGTGCATGTGTGCATACAAGTCATCAGGTGTGCACAGCCATCACGTCCCCAAAATGAGGGTCAGATCCTTCTCTGCAGGTACTGGGGCACATACCTGCTGTCTACCAGGATCTCGCCCAGCTTGGGGAGGGGAAGCAGCAGCAGGCATCACTCTGGTCCCCCTTCCCAAGCAACTGCCCTGCCTGGAGCCAGCTGGGCAGCAAGACACCCCTTTGCACTGTGGAAGGCGGATCCCAAGCTTCTGCGTTGCCCTACTGAAGGCCGGAGGACTAGATAGGGCAGAGGAGGAGCCAGAGGGCAAGGAGGAGGCCTTGGCCACTAGAACACACAGGGAGCCAAGGGGGGTCCTGCCTGGAGAAGGGTCCAGCTGGGACGGAGCCTGGGTTGTCTCAGGCGGGTGCAGGCATCTGGCAGCCCCATTTACCTGCTGCAGCCCTGTACTAAAAGAGAAGACCCTGTTTCAGCACCTCCCCACAGGCTCCCAGGGTCCCCATGAGAGGTCCAGAGGGGAGAGACAGACAGCAAGAACATGGCTTCCCCATGCCCATCCCCCACGTCAAGTCATCCACAGCTTCACTCCAGGTCCTGCTGTCTCCCTGGGCCTCCTCTCTGCCCTTGGCATTCCTTGGGTGTCAACCAGGAAGGGCTGAACTAAGATAATTGGCGTGTGTTATCTGGATGGGGTCAACGGGTCCCTCGGTTTCTTATCTCCAGCTTGCGGAGACCAAGAGAGGAACAAACTGCAGCTGACAAGTCTCCCAGGAGCACAGCCAGGGGCAGAGGCCTGACTGGGAGAGAGAACACCTGGATGGGTGTGGGCTCCACCTCCCACGGGGAGCAAGGGGCAGGGAAAGACCGCTGCTGGCTGAACAATCCTAGAGGGCTTCCAGGAGGAGGCTGCCTATGTTGGGTTTTGAAGAATGTGTAGGTTTTAGAAGCGTTGAGGGCACAACAGGCAGAGGACACAGCTTCATAGAAGGAAAGGAGGTGCGAGGTGCAAGAACCTCTGATTTTCACATACCTGGATTCCAGTCCAGTTGTGTGACTTAGTAGCTCAAACTGGTCAGTTTCCTCATTTGCAAAAATGAAAGTAATCATAATAAGGACCATGTGAGTTATTATGAGATTAGATGAAGTGACTGCTGAGACCCATTGCACACAGTAGGTGCTCACTGCAGGTACATACTCTGGTTCCTCCCCAACCCGGGTTGCTGGGTTGCTGGGCGAGGGGTGCTGAGGAGGTCAGGCAACAGTAAGAGCTAGCACTTTCTGGGAGACGCCATCCATAGACAACCCATTTGACAGATGAGCATGGGAAGGTGCTGGGGGGAGCAGCATGGCCCGGGGGGCCCAGGACTGGACTAATAATGGGAAACAGCCTGCTGAGTCCACTCTGGGCTCCAAGTGTCCTCTTATTCTAGGGAGCACACAGTGTAGCTCTAAAGAAACAGGACTGTGTCCTGGTGGCCTCGAGACAACCCCACAAACTGGGGCAATATCTGGGGGTCAAGGAGAGACTGAGCCTAGGCAGCAGGAGAAGCAGAAAGAGGTCACCGCAGCTCTCAAAACCCCTCCAGAAGAGGGAGAGTGCCTGGCAGAGGGAATTCCCTGGGCAAAGGAATGGAGATGGGAAGTGGCAAGTGGGTGTCCTCCAGCGCAGAGGTGCGCCCTGGGGCCCAGAGAGAGGGGAGCACCTGCCCAGCATCACATAGCCTTCACCTGGCAGGAAAGGGGGACTCCATGGGCCCAGGAGCTGGGTCTGCCATGGGGGATCGACTTGGATGTACCCCACACTCTCAGGCTTGTTTCCTACAGGGCTGTGAGGGATTGAATGGGGCTCCCCACATGCCAGTAACTGAGGGCCCCAGCCATCCCAGGGACCTCAGCAACCCCCAGTTGGGGAAGAGGGGAACTTCCCCAGCTCTGAGCCTGGTTTCCCCAACGGAGACACTTTGCTGCCCCCTGGTGGCAGCAAAAGATTCTCATGTTCCCTCCAACTTCCTAAGTGCACCTTCCCAGCCGCTGGAGGGGGCCAAGCCCGGAACCAGCACCTAACCTCCTGCCACCCTCCAGTGTGTCCAGACCCACCTGGAGGCCCTACCTCCTTCTCCAAAGTCCCCCCCACCCACCGACTTCCACTCAGAGAGTCATGTCAAAAATTACAGGCTGGGCCTCATGGCAGCTGTTGCCCTGGGCAGATTAGGCCACCTTTCTCCCCATATGCTGAACAGGGATGATAATGATGGTTTCTGCCTCAAAGTGCAGAAGACATTAGAGAATACAATGGCTAGGACATTCTTAGAAGAGTTACTGCACCTGATAAAAACTGCAGATGTTGGCCTTGTCCTCCCAGGCATGAGAAGGGAAAGAACACCCCGTCTCCTTCCTGAGCAGATTCCCCATGCAAAGGAAGCCCGGTTAGAAGCTCGCATGGCTGGATCCCCTCAGACACCTGAGCTCTCCATCCTTGCCTCTGTTGTCCTAGCTGTGTGACTCGCAAAGAGTGACTTCATTCCGGGGTTGCTGTGTGCTCCCTAATTGCTCATGAACATAGAGACAATAGGCCCACTGGAGTTACCAACTCAACTCAGAAAGGATTTATTGGCCAAGGTTGCAGGGGATCCAGGGAAGCAGTTCAGGAGGGCTTCCTGCAGGAGGCAGTCAGCACAAAAGTAGAGGGCACCAGAGAACCCCCTCAGTTACAGGGGAGTCCATGAGCCCTGTGGGAGTCTTTGTTGCCAGGCCAGTGTTCCCCAACCAGGAGTCCTTAGTTCTGCCCCAGCTGGGTTTTCAGAGCCTGCAGTTCTTGGCTATTAATGCTGTTGCCCCCACACACAATGACCACAACTGAGGCCAGGGAGGGGGGCAGGCGACCCTCGGCCTGGAGCTTCCCCAGGAGGCCTGAGTAGATGGCAGCCAAGGCTGCCCCACAGGCAGGCTCCACCAGCATCCGCTCGTCATCTGTGGAGAGCAGAGCATGGGGGTGAGGACAAGGAGAAAGAGCCATTAGTTCTGGGCAGACTGAAACATTCATCCAACCACCCATCCACCCACCCACCCATCTGTCCACCCACTAAACCATCCATCCATCCATCCACCCATCCATCCATCCATCCACCCATCTACTCATCCATCACCTGTCTGACTCTCTCTCCATCCATCAATCTGACCATTCACTCCTCCATCCATCCACCTTTCATCTATCTATTCATCCCTCAGTTTCCTCTATCCATCATTGGATTGTCTGTCTGTACATCCATCAGTGTGTCTATCAATCAACATACCCATCCATCCATCCATCCATGCATCCATTCATCCATACAGCCATCCATCCTTCCTCAATCCATCATTTGACTGTCTTTCTGTCCATCTGTCAATGTGTCCATTAATCAATGTGTCCATCCATCCATTTCTATATTTATTCATCAATCCATTGCCCCATCTGTCCATCTGTCTATCCATCCACCTGCCCTTCCATCCACCCATCCATTATTAACCTTTTTACTCACTCATACATTCATCTATTCATTCAGCACACATTTACTAGGTACCCAACTCCCTGTACTAGGGACACCCTAGGGACACAATAGTGAGCAAGATACAACAGCCCCACCTTTACGATGCTCACAATTTAGATTGCAACTGGTGCATAGGAAGCCTCCAACCCAAGTGGAGATCTTGGAAGGCTACCTGGAGGAGGTGCCAGGATGGCTGAGTAGCCTTCCATCACATGAAACAGTTAGAGAGCAGGGCTCTAGGGCTGAGCAGCCAGAGCAAAAGGAGAGCATGCAGAAGGTGAGGCACAGTGCCTCACCTCCACCACTTGCAGCTACTCAACATGCTCTTACTGTGCACTTGTACACCCAGCCCTGTATACAGAGGACACAAACAAGCGCGAACAAGCTCTCCCTAGGGAATCAGGGGTCTCCAAGCCCAGGCGGGAGGCTGTCCTCACCCACCTAGGAACCGCTGCACAGCGTTCACAGCCTCCACATCCTCCACCACCTCAGAGAAGATCTTGAACTGCTGCATGCACGCCAGGGCCCCCTCAGCCACGGTCTTGGCACCCAGGCACTTGGCCACACTTCAAGAAGTGGCAAGCAGGGCAGTGAGTGCAGGGGTGCAGGGCAGGGCTGGTGAAGCAGGCTCCCACCCACACAGGCCCAGTGCCCCTCCCCCACCCCACCAGGGGCCAGCATCACAAGAGCCCAGCACTGAGCCTGGCCCAGAGGGGCTCAGAAGTCATGTGTCCGTGAATGATCAACAAACAGGCGTCACCCCTCAGACTGTACAACCCTGATGGGGCTGCTCCTGCAGACTTCAGAAAGCCAAGCAGAGAAAAAGATCTTTTTTTTTTTTTTTTTTCATTTTATTGATTAATAACTAGCCTATCTATACTATAGGTGATATTTACTGAAGGTTCACCAGGTGCTAGATGCATGGATTTCCTGTTTTAATCCTTACATCACCCGTTGAGTGAGACACTTAGGAGCTCCATTTTACAGTGAGGAAACTGGAGCTCAGAGACATTAATAACTGATTCCAGGACATGCAGCCAGTCGGTAGCAGAGTGTGGATTCAAACCCCAGCAGTCTGGCACTGGTCTGTGCTCTTTACCTCTGCGCTGGAGTGCCCCTGAGGTGGGCAGTGTTCCAGGCCCAGTAGAGAGTACAGTCTGGAGCCAGGCTGCATGGTTTCAAACCTTGGCTCCATGCTGTGTGACCTTGGGAAAATCACTCCACCCCTCTGATCCTATTTCCTCACTTGAAAAATGGGGATAATGGCAGCACCTGGCTCATGAGGTTGTCATGGGATTGACTGAGTTAAAACCTCAAAAGTGTTTAGACTAGAGTCGACACTTGGTCCTCCAGAAGTGGGCTGTGGTTATGATTATCACTGTTGCACAAAGCTCATTCTCAGGAGAAAACAGCAACAGATAAGAAAGCATAGGAGGGGGGCCTCCCTGGTGGCGCAGTGGGTTAAGCAACGCACTATGAAGCAAACAGCAGCCACCGCAGCACGAGTTCGATCCCTGCTGCCGGCTAGGAAGGGGACCCACATGGCACAGCAGACCTCTCCTGCTGTGCCCGCTGCTCCCCTCAGCAGTGTGCTTCTGTTGATCTGCCTGTTCTGCTCCCTGTTCTCTGTGGTGAATCCTCTCACCCCCCCACACCTCTGGCCTGTACCCCAGTGCTTGTATGCATAAATAAATCTTAAAAAAAAAAAAAAGAAAGCATAGGAGGAAAGAAGCAACCGCCCCCATGAAGGAGGACATGGGCAGGCACCCTCCCTGGGACAGGCCTGCAGGAGCGAAACCAGACTAAGCAGAACAGGGTGCTGGGGCTGCAGCCCTGGGGTCACAAGACCTCCTTGGACAGCCCCACCTCCATCAGTTAGCACTGGGAGGCCCCAGGCCAGCGCCACCCTCACCCTCCAGCACCCAAAGGGCCCACCTGGTGATGTCTGCCAGCGTGACCAGCCTGCCTGCCTCAATGGCCGCGTTGAAGCAGTTGGCCCCTCGGGTCTCCATAGCGACGATGGGCACATGCTGCCAGCCCACCTGGGCCAGGCCGGCAGCCACCCCAGCCAGGAGGCCTCCACCCCCCACCGCCAGCACCAGGGCCCCCGGTGGGGTCTGCAGCTCAGCCTTCAGCTCCTGTACCAAGCTGGCATGGCCTTCCCTGGAAGGGAGGGAGGGAGGGAAAGAGGGAAAGCAAGGGAGGAGCAGGAGAGCCCAAAGGCTCACACCTCCCACCAAAAGCAAGGGTGAGGGGAGAGGGGCCCCTGCAGCTCATTCTGTACTTGTCCGTTCACTCCTCCCTCCATCAACCTCTAGGAACTTTCTCGGACATTGGACATTAGCCGTTTACTCTGCTCTGGATATCTTCTGGCACGTGCGGTTAGGGGGGACCCGCAAATCACCCCATACCACCGGGACCAGCCTGAATAGGCCCTCTGGGACCCGGCGTCTCTAGCACTTGCTGGTGGTATGAGTTGGGGCAAGTGGCTTCCCTTGCTTCTGTGCCTCAGTTTCCTTGCCCATAAAAGGGGCTTAAAACATCCACCTCTAGGATTTTGAGGAGAGTGAATGGGTGAGGGGCCTCCCTGGTGGCACGTAGGCACTGTGGGGCTTCAGCAGCCACTGTAGTGTGAGTTCGATCCCTGGCCAGGGAGGGGACCCACATGGATCAGCAGACCCCTCCAGCCTCGCCCGCTGCTCCCCTCAGCGGTGTGTTTCAGTTGACCTGCCTGTCTGATCCCCACTCTGTCTCTCACTCACTACCCCCTGTACCTCTGGCCTGTACCCCAGCTCTTGTATGCATAAATAAATAAAATCTTAAAAAAAATTCAGTGGGTTAAATGCGTCTAGTAGCGTTGCCGTTTTACACCCTGGAAGCTGAGGCACTGGGGTACGATGTTGCGCTCAAGTCACACCGCTCCCCAGTGGCAGATGTGGGTCCGATCCCCTGTGTTTCTGGCTTTGAAGCCCCTTCCGCTCTGGCCTCTGTTTCCC
Organism: Galemys pyrenaicus; assembly: GCA_019455555.1. Lineage (NCBI taxonomy): Eukaryota > Metazoa > Chordata > Mammalia > Eulipotyphla > Talpidae > Galemys > Galemys pyrenaicus. The sequence continues at coordinate 1,020,784 of JAGFMF010012286.1, read as the reverse complement.
CTACATCCAGGGGGAGAAGGCTGACTCTCTGGCTCTGAACTCCAGGGGCCGGGGGCACCAGCCTTACCATATGAGGGGGTGGTCAAACGGAGGGACGTTCACCCAGCCATCCCTCCTGGCCAGCTCTTGCGCCCTCAGGTTGGCCTCGTCCCAGACCTGAAGAGACACCAGGCGCTGTCTCTACGTACCACCCCCATTTCCCTGCAAATAAGCCCCTGGTGCCCCTGAGAAGATCGTTCCCTGGGGGGCTCTGGCCAAGGGAGACTGTAACCCTGCCTGCAACCAGCCCCAAAGCACCTGCCCCCGCCCCAGCCCATTCAGTAAGCTGAGAGCCAGGGGGTGCCTTGTCTGCCCCCCCACTGCTATATGGGGGCTGCTGGCTGGGCAGCAGCACCGGCAACAACCTCTGCTTAGGACAGGCTCCTCCACTCTGCCTGGGGCCCCCATCATCTGCTGGCCTTTGTGTCTCCCGAGCAATACTTTGAGCATCAGGAGAGTAAAGTCCTTGTCTCATTTCCTCTGTGTTCCCAGTTCCGTCTGACATAAGGCAGGCACATGGGGGGTGGGGAGGAGGAAGGGGAGGATGAAGGGAGGGAGGGGAGAGGGGAAAGGGAGGGAGGGGAGAAGGGGGAAGGGAGGGAGGGGAGGGTGCAAGGTGGAAGCGAGGGGGACACTATAGACATTAAGTATCTGGAGGCAGCTTTCGGGGCTGATGGGCATCGTATGACTTTTCATTTTGATGGTTTTTAAAAATCTGTTTTCCAGGGATGTTTTTTTCCCTCCTTTCCAGGAGGGGAAAGAAATACAGATTTGTGTCTCTGCTTCTTCAGCAAGAGAACGAGTGCCATCCCCACCAGGGCACCTTCCCTAGGTGGGGGCTCAGAATGAGGAATGAGGCTGCTGCTCTTCCTTTGCGGTACTCTTGTGTGGTCAGAAGGCAAAGTGTCAAAGTGGGCAGCCCTGATTGATAGTGTGGGTGCAGGGAGCCAGACAGGCTCCTGGTAGCCCCAGCTTCCTGTTTCTCCCAGGGGAGGACCTCTCAGGGTGGGGAGGGGCATGTAGGGGAGGTCCAGGCCCTCGATATACCTCCCCTCATTACACCTCTCAGCTCAGCCTCCCTAAGAGAAGATGGGGCCCAGTCAAAGTTCAGCAAAAGGAAAAGAAGACAATTTCTTTGGGGCAAGGCAGGGGTGAAGGAAACAGCCCTTCCAGCTGATTCCCCCTTCCTGGGGTCCTTACCTTTCCAGCCAGCTGAACCTCAGCTCCCTCCCCCTGCAGCCGCCTCACCACCTGCTGGGAGGCGCCCTCTGGGAGCACTATGGTGGCCGGGATGCCCAGTTTCCTGGCAGAGTAGGCAGCAGCGATGCCCGCATTGCCCCCTGTGGAGGAGTAGAAAGGGATACAGTGGGCAATATTGCATTGGCCGGTTGACACACCCTTCCTCTGCCCCTCCAGTTCCCCATGGGAGTCACTCCTTCCCCACATGCGTGTATCCCACTTCTGAGTCATCCCCCTGGCCCCAGAGGTCATGTCATCTAGATTGAGCCAATCAAAGAACTGCATTGCCTGACCCCAATTGGTTCAGAAAGGGGTAATTGACCCACACTGGGTCAAAGAAACCTATTCAGAGACTGAGGAGCACCGCAGGGAAAGGGTGCTCCCTTTTCACTGGGGTTGGTAGGACAGAGGAGGCAAGCCTGGGACTTCCGATGACCATCCTGTATCATGATACCAGGAGGAGAATAAACCTACTATAGAATAGGGAATCAAGGGAAATATAATAACATCAACAACAACAACAAACAAACAGAAGACAACTACAAAGCAGAGACATTCTGCAAGGAAGAGGGAGGGATTGGGATTAAGGCAGGGATGGGAAGAGCACAAGGGACTGTGGTGATGGTGCACGGGTGAACTGGCAGTGGAAATTCTATGGGGACTACACCTAGAGAAGAAGGCAAACATTGTAAGAAAAAATAAATAAAAATTAAAATAATAAAAAGACAAATAAATTATAGAGGAAAGAAAAGTCAAGAGGAGAGTTCCTGGATCCAACTGTGCCTGAAAGCCATATTTTTCATCTTAGAGCCTGAGGTTTAAACCTATATCAACTAGAGTTCTGTCACTTCTACCACAAGTCCTGATGATAAGAGGGTTGGGAGAAGACCTACAAAGTGGCTTCTGACCATGACCTTGATGAGACTGGATCTTTAAGGAGCAGTCAAGTCCTAGACATCTACTGCTGCTCCAGCCATCTCTTCCTCCCCCACACCCAGCCCTGAGAACCCTTATGAACCAAAAGGGGTAAGGTCACCTGAGGAGCACACGAGATGTTTACATCCCTTCTTGGCCATCTGGGAAGAGAAGGAATGGCAATGGGGGTTAATCCAAGTAGAAGTCATGGAGGACTGTGTGGAATGGAGTTGGACATTCCCCATCTCCTTCAACCACTCCCTCATCCTGCCCAGTTCCCTCCTCCCACCCAGCCTGCACCTCTTACCTTCCCTCTTTCTGTACAATATCACGTCTCCCCTCCTGCCCACACATCCTCACCTCCTGGCAGAAATGCCCAATTCCCCGGATTTTGAAGGAGCCAGCTGGCTGCACATTCTCGTACTTGAGGTAGACAGGCACGCCTGCCACCTGAGACAGCGCCCAGCTCTCCAGCAGCGGGGTGACCACATGGAAGTGCTCGCTCTTGGAGCCCTCCATTCCGACAGCACCCAGAGGACCTGCAAGAGGACACGGTGTTGTAGCCCACACGGCTTCAGCCAAGGATGAGTAGGAGGAAGGTGAAAAAAACCCTCAGCTTTGTTCCCTTAGCCCCAGCTCGCTGCCAGGTCATGAGACTCCAGGTGTGGATCTGTGCATCTCTGGGCCTCAGTTTTCCCATCTGGCCAAGAAGGTTTGGACTGAGGGCCTTTCACTCTGTAACTCTGGCTGCCCACAGTGTGGGGATGTAGAAATGGCCAACACGTGGTGCTAAGTGAAGGAAAAAGTGGAAGAAATCACTCATCCTTGGGCCTCCCTGGTGGCAAAAGGGGTTAAGCACTGTACTGTGAAGCACCACAGCCACTGCAGCACAAGTTCAACCCCCCGCCAGGGAGGGGACCCACATGGCGCAGCAGACCTCTCCTGCCTCACCCACCGCTCCCCTCAGCAGTATGTTTCAGTCGATTTTCCTGTTCTGCTCCCCACTCTGTGTCTGGTGACTCCTCTCACCACCACACACACCTCTGGCCTGCACCCCAGCTCTTGTATGCATAAATACATCTTTTTTTTAAAAAAATTTATTGAGCACCTATTAGGTGCCAGGCAGTTCCCAACTTGGAAACCCAGGGATGGACTGGTCAGAAAAGGGGTCCTGCTTCGTAAGAGCTGATATTTAGTTGGGGAGACAGACTCACAGGCTTTGCAACAGGCCTGACTTGAGAGGTTGATTTTAGCAAGGAGAATCAAGAAAGACCTCGCTCAAGAGAATGGTTAAAAACTTTTATTACGGAAACTTTAAACACAGGAAAGCAGGGAGAACTGTAAAAGGAACTCTGTAGCGATTGCTCATTTCCCCCACTCCCCCTGCCTATGTAAGTAGCTCTCCACTTACATTCTTTTTATTGTTGTTACTTGATGATGATTGGCACATTTTCCTCCTGTATTATTTCATCTGTAAATATTTGAGCATGTGTTTTCAGGAAAAACTAGAGGCTTTTTTTTTGGTAAGATTTACTGTATTTCCTTTGGCTTTTCACCTTTGAATTGGGGGCTCTGCCAGCTCATCATGTACATACCAGGGACGGACACAGCGTCATGAGTCCACGTGTGTCTCTTACAAAGTGACCGCCACAAGGCTCGGCGATACCCATCACCACACGGTCTTATCCCTCACATACACAGTTACAGAGTTCTTTTTCTTGTGATGAGAACTTTTTTTTAAAAAAAGATTTATTTACTTATGCATACAAGAGCTGGCGTACAGGTCAGAGTCATGGGAGGTGAGAGGATTCACCAGAGACAGAGCTGGGAGCAAAACAGGCAGATCGACTGAAATGCACTGCTGAGGGGAGCAGCAGGCGAGGCAGGAGAGGTCTGCTGTGCCATGTGGGTCCCCTCCCTGGCCGGGGATTGAACTAGTGCTGCTGTGCTGAGGATGCTTCACAGTGCGGCATTCAACCCACTGTGCCACCAGGGAGGCCCTGATGAAAACTTTTAAAGACTTGCTGTCTTAGCAGCTTTCAAGTATGCACCACAATGTTATCAATTATAGTCACGTGCTGCCCATGACAGCCTCAGGACTTACTTATTTTGTCACTGGAATTTCTACCTTTTGACCAAAAAGAACTCTTTTTTTGGCATAGAAGATCTGGGGTGGAGGCCACAGGTGCATGGGTGGGAGGACTAACCAGAGACAAATTGGGGAGCAGAACAGGTGAATCTACTGAAATACGCTGCTGAGGGGAGCAGCAGAAGAGGCAGGAGAGGTCTGCTGCGCCATGTGGGTCAGCTCCCTGGGGACTGAACTGGAGCCTTAGGGGTGACAGTGCTGAGAATTAACCCTTAGGCCACCAGGGAGGCCCCCTCAAAGAACTTTTCTTAAACAAGTAGCCACCAGGTTTCACAACTGTGAGTGTCTACATTCACTGAATCTTAATAAAAAGTGGGCTACTTTTATTTTATCTTCATTATACCTCAACAATGCTAATTTTTGAGAAATGTAACCACCAGACCAATATCAAATCTAAATAGCAATAGTTCCTTAATCAAATATCTGGTGACTGTTCAAGTTTCCAAGCATGTCATTACGTATGATAAATGGTCGGTTCCCGTCGGTGGTGGTTTGGGGTTTTTGCACTTACGTGATTGGCCAGAAGATCTTGTAACTCTTGACCCTTGAGTCCTCACAGTGCGAACTTTGAGATGAAGACAAGAAGGGAGGCGAGGGCAAAACAGAGAAGAGGCGATAGGACCCGTGGGAGGGAAATGAGCTTGGGGTGTCGCCAGGGCAGAGAGAGAGGTCGATAGGACCCGTGGGAGGGAAATGAGCTTGGGGTGTCGCCAGGGCAGAGAGAGAGGTCGCACTGGAGGTGAGAGCAGGATACCAGCAGGCGAGGTGAACAGGGACTTGGGGAAGGGCACCCCTCACTGGGTAGAAATTAGGATGTTATTCTAATTCCATTTACAAAAGGAACCACCCAGAAGTTTCAACCAAGTCGGGTGAGAGAGTGAGCGGGTGCGTTGGAACATGAGAGAGTGAGCCAGTCGGTAAGAGACAAGCCCATGAGAAGGAAGGAAAACAGAAAGAGGGGGGAAGGGTTAAGCGCAAGCCCTCTTCTTCCCTCTGGGGCAAGATAGTCTGCCCCGGCAGTTTCACTATCTACCACAAGGGGGAGTGCTGCACCCTCAACCCCCATACGCCCAAGTTTCTTGTTCGCCTTCGCTTGGGGCTAGGGTCCCGCATCAGAAGGTTCCAGGTCTCCCACGCCTGTGCTCTTGTTGGGATGGCCCTGGGATTCCCCAGGCAAAGTAAACTCTGCAACACACCCACATTTGTCTAGCTGTCACATTTTTCTAGCTGGGATGACCCTGGGATGGGGCCCATGGGTCCCCTAAACCCAGCAAACCTCAGCCTGGGCCTCACCTTAGTCCTGGAACCCAAGAATGTGAGTTGGGGTCAATTAGAGGCCCAAGTTAGAAACGAACTCTGACTTTCTAGCTGTGTGACCCAAACATGTGTCTTAACCTCTCTGTGCCTGTTTCCCCTTCCGTAAAATGAGAATAACAACAATTCCCAGCTCACTGGCCGTGGTACAGAATAGTTAACAATAGCTTCCCTTTGTTGCACTCCTGCTACATGCCAGGCATCGGCAGAGCCCGCTGGAGGCGTTACCCTACTGGGCCCTCTGACAGTGCTCACCCTCACTCCAGCAGGTTGATGAGACACCCACAAGGCCCCGACCTGGAAAGTGGGGCTACCACAGTAAGCAAGACAAACATCTACTTATATTCTGGTGGGGCGATCAGCGTCCACCCCATAATGGTATAGACAAGCAAAACAATGAGAAATAGTAAAAACTACTCAGAAGAAAACACCTATCTATAGGGGGTCTTGAAGAGAATTCTGACCCAAGGCACATACTTTGGGTGAAGAGGTCAAGAAAGACCTCTTGAGGCCTCCCTGGTGGCACAGCAGGTTGAGCACTGCACTGTGAAGCATCCAGGGCACAGCAGCGTGAGTTCGATCCCTGGCCAGGGAGGGGACCCACATGGAGCAGCAGACCTCTCCTGCCTCACCCGCTGCTCCCCTCAGCAGTGTGTTTCAGTCAAATCTGCCTGTTCTGCTCCCCACTCTGTCTCTGGTGAGTCCTCTCACCTCCCGCGACTCTGGCCTGTACCACAGCTCTTGTATGCATAAATAAATAAATCTTATTAAAAAAAAAAAAGAAGGTCCTCTTGGAGGACATGACTGTTAAAGTTGAGACCTGGAAAGTGAGAATGAACTGACCATCTGACGAACTGGAAGAGGAGCTTGTGAATTCAATGGTCACCGTGAGGGCGAAGCGAGGCACATGGTAGAGGCGTGAGCGATGTGCCGATACATTATAATAATAGCAAATACTTGTGTAAGACTGAGAGCTAGGCACTGCGCTGAACGCCTTATGGTTATTTCACTCCATCCTCACAACAGCCCCGACATAAGTTCTACTATTAACTCCATTTTCTAGACAATGAAATTAAGACCCAGAGGGGTTAAATGACTTGTCCAAGGTCACACAGCTAGACATGGCATAGCCAGGATTTAAAATCAAGACCGCGTGCTGTCGTCTGTGTTATCTTTATTATTAAAGGCATGAACACTTAACACTGAATCCTCAGCCATCCTTCAAGGCCTGGTGCCCTCCCTGGCTCGTCCCAGGGCTCCCTTGGCCCTCTTGGTTATACAAGAGGTTATGTAAGAGGACAGCAGGCATCAGTTAAAGCAATAAGCCCCAAGTTGCCAAGAACCTTATTGAGCCCAGGGTATGGGCCTCCCAGGCCGAGGCCTAGGACCATGCTGAGGCCCTGGGCTAGGGACCCGTAGCTCTCCCACCATGTGCCGGCCCTGGGAGCTGAGGAGGGAGGCCTGGGCCCTCGCTGCAGAGGTATGATACAGGGAAGCCTGGTCCCGCCCAGCATAGCATGACCTTGGCCAAGTCACTTGTCTTCACTGGGCCTCACCTGTTGCTTCTCTGAACTGGGGTGAGAACCACCCACCTTTGTTCCCGCCCTTGTCCCCAGAAGCACTCAGGTGATCCTAGACAGCCAAATCCCTGCTGCCCGGGCCAGGAGCCCCAGGCCAGGCCTTTGCTGGTGGAATGCCCTGCTCTGCCCCTCTGGCAAACAATACTCATGCCCTGCCTCAGGGTCCCAGGCGCCCAGCCTTCTTTGCTAAAGCAGACCGAGCCACAGGGCAGCTTGAGTTGAATCGATATTCCTGGGAGGGCTGAGGCTGCTCACACCCTCACTCAGTTTCTGTCCACTGATCCTGGACTTTGCCCCAGAACCTTCCAGACCGGTCTATGAGCACGCTCACACATCCACACAGAGTCCCAAGGGTGCCATTCGGGCCCCAGGTCCCCTTACCTTCTTGCTCCAACAGTCCGCAGACCAGCCTGCGGCCCACCAGCTGGCCCTGGTGCCAGCTCTGCCAGCTTCCTGCAGCCTCCCGTGGCCTTGGCCCCTCCTCCCATGTTAAAGGGACAGCTCCCAGCTGGAGGAGGAAAGGGAAGGAGGTCAGCCTTCATCTGGCTCCCATGTGCTCTCTGCACAAAACAGATGCATTCCCTGACCCATTCAACAGATTGAAAAACTGAGGCTCAGAGAGGGCCTCACTTGCCAGGGCCCCCCAACCAGAGAGGAACACCCTTCACTCTCACCCTGGACCACCCCTTTCAGAACACAAGAATTTCAAGTATTCTTAGTTCAAGTGCAGGGCTTGCCCCGAACGCCAGGCCATGTCCCCCATCGGGGCTAGCTCGGGTCTGAGAGGAGAAAATAAGACAGAGAGGCCGCTGTTATCTGAGAAAGGCCGATTCCTTCTGAAGCACTTGGGCTCCGCTGATTTACATGCAATACAGATGATATTTTACACCCAAACAATTCTTGATTGTTTAAATGAATGATGTTCATGATGCTTGCATTCATCCCACACACCTACTATGTGTCAAGCTCCAGGACCTTTAGCCTCAAATAAGACAGCATGTTCCCTGCCTTCTTGAAGCCCCGGGGCCCGTGGAAAGTGGTTCTATCAAGACTCTCGGATTTGGCAGGTGGAGGTGGGCAGAGGGTGGGCGCCCAGCACAGGTACCTGGCCTGGCCCCATGGGGCTGGGAACGCTTCCTGGGGAAGGGCAGGACTGAATAAGCCAAGAGTCAGGCACACGGAGTGCAAAGGTCTAGAAATGGAAAACATGGTGTGTTCCAGGAATGGAGAAGGGCCAGTGGAACTGGGACGAGAAGGCAGGGGTGGGGCAGCGGGCGGGTTCGGGCCTGGGGAGATGGGCAGGGACCGGAGTCCACAGGAGGCCTGTGCCAGTCGGAGTGGACCTTACTCGGGGGCACTCGGGAGCCATGGACGGCTTTGGGCAAGGGGTTGAGATGAGCACATCCCTGTCTTGCATCTGCCACCATCTCACTGGGTGAACCTGAGCTAATTGCAGCCATCCCCAGGCCTCAACTTCCCCATGTGTCAAAGGAGAAGGGGGGGCCTGGCAGGTGCCGGCAGCCCCGATTTCCTGTGTCCTTCTTAGAGTGTGTGACCTCCCAGGTTTGATGATTAACTCCTGCCTGCTTGGGGTCAAGTGAGGCTGCTTAGCCAGGATCCTTGGAGAGGACTCTGCATCTCCATCGGCTCATTAAGCATTCACCCATCCTAGTCAGGGGGCTTGTCCAGACTGGACACTGAGGTGGTAAAATCCGGTTTGTGCCCTAAGGTGGCCTGCGGCCTGCTAGGGAAAGGAAGACGCCCAATTTGACAACCACTCCTTCTCCCTCCCCCCTCCCCCCCACCCCTCCACCCCCCACCTCCCACAAGAAGAAAGACAGAGAAGGTCTCTGTAGTGCAGCTGGGATGAGGTGGGATCAGGGAGGGCTTCCTGGAGGAGCAGAGCCTTATTACACAGCTCAGGTTGGACAAGAAGTATGACAGCTGCATTAATTGCATGCCTACTGTGTGCCAGCCCTGTTGTACTGACCAGCACATCACGACATTTTTAATAGTCAACTATTTTTGTGCATTAGGAGTTAGATATATAGTATTTTTTAAAATTTATTTTGTTTATGCATATAATAACTGGGTACAGGCCAGAGATGTGGGGGGTAAGAGGATTCCCCAGGACAGAGGTGGAGCAGAATAGGCAGCTCTACTGAAATACACTGCTGAGGGGAGCAGCGGGAGAGACAGGAGAGGTCTGCTGAGCCATGAGGTTTCAGCTCCCTGGCTGGGGATTGAACTCGTGCTGCAGTGGCTTTGGATAGCTTCATAGTGCTGCGCCTTAACCCCTTATGCCACCAGAGTGACCAATATATAGTATTTAACTCATAATTTCATGAATATTATCATTTAGGAAGACGATAAGGCAGGAATTAAGATTTAAAAATGAATTATGTTTTTTTAAAAAATCTCAAGGAATAGCAGTAAGTTTCTGCATGAAGAGGCAGTATTCTGTCTAAAGTTAGAACATAGACCCCAGAACCATACTCCGATGCAAACGCCAATTCTGTTTCTAACTGACTGCGTGACCTTGGGAAAGTTATATAACCTCTCTGTGCCTTGACTCCTCAACCGTAATCTGGCTAAAACGCTAACTATTTTCCTGTTGAAGCTGATGTGAACTGGTAAATAGGTAAAATAGAGCAGTAGAAAGTGTCCTGTGTTTCCTGCTCTTCTTGTTATTTTTACTATTTTAAAGAAGTGGTGAAATTGTAAAGGTGATGCCTGAATGTCAGAAGTTTGGAGAAATGACAGTTTTATGTCACAGAATTGCTTATGCCCCCCTGGGGAGCTGGCGTCGTGAATGACCTCTACATGATAGAGTCAAACCTGACCCAGAAAGGCCAAGTCACTTTCCTAAGTTCACACAGCAGTGACAGCACCAGGCTTCAGACTGGAGGACTGGACTCCAGAGCTCCTGACTTGGAAGCTAGGGTGGCCATATCAGAGAGCAGATAAGGCTGGACACGCCAGGTCACTGACCTGTTCCATCACAGAGGCACCTTCGTCAGCCAGCCTGTCCCTGACACCCCAGGCCGCCAAACACCCACCCTGACCTATCCCCTGGGTTATTCATTAAGCTTCGTTTCACCATCCTCACCTCCAGCTCGCCTTTCTGTCCCAGGGACCAGGACCACATGGAGAGAGACCTGGGGCCTGTGACACACACGAGTGGCACTCCTGGATTGTGGCTGGACCCTGGTCTCTGCGTCAAATACTCCCCAAGTCACGGTGCCGTAGTTTCACTAAACAGGCTGTAAAACTGGGTCTTGGGCCACCAAGCAACCAGCCTAGCTAATGAGGAAGCCCACTAAGATTTGGACCCAGGTCTCCTAGCACCCAGTACACCTTAGTACCCAGTACACCTTAGCTAACCTTTCACGCCCTTCCCAAGATGGTCAATCATTCTAGAGCAGAGGGTCTCCAAATAGAAGCCACACTTCTGCTGGCTTCAACTGATTCATCCTGCCCTCTACAGAGGGTCCTGACTCTCATTTGCCACTGTCCCCACCTCTCCCTATTGCCTCCCCAACACCCAACAGGCCCCTGTAGATATTTGCATTGAACCCTTGTTCCCTGGGCCTTGCAGAGGAATGGGGTCAATTATCAAGAGAGAAACTGAGGTACAGAGAGATTTTAATGACTTGCCTCCCATCCCTCAGCAAATAGGCCTCAGGACCCCACACCCAACCTGACGCTCTTGCCCTAAGAGACTTACAAATCCTAGTCTCCAAGTCTAAGCTGAAAGGGTCTCAGTAGTTTATCTAATCCATTCTGTTTGTGGATGGGAAATTGCTACCCAGAGGGAAAAGGAGGGGACAGTTTAACACCTCAAACTCAAGGGGAAATTCTGGTCCAAGAATTAGGCTTTCAGGGGCCTGCCCTGGAGGCGCAATGGACAGTTAAGCAACACACTATGAAGCAGACTGCAGCCACTGCAGCACGAGTTCGATCCCTGCCGCCGGCCAGGGAGGGGACCCACATGAAGCAGCAGACCTCTCCTGCCTTGCCCACTGCTCCCCTCAGCAGTGTATCTCAGTCAAATCTGCCTGTTTTGTTCCCCACTCTGTCTCTGGTGGATCCTCTCACCCCCCGCACTTCTGGCCTGTACTCCAGTTCTTGTATGAAAAACAAAAACAAAAAAATAAATCTTAAAAAAAAAATTAAAAAAAAAAGAATTAGGCTTTCAGAATTAAACCATTCACTTGCATTCAGCAAACATTACTTAAATCAGCAACTTCTCGCCCCTGTGGAAGGAGAGATGGAGACAAATAAGATCCCTCGCTGGCCCTCGTGGGGCTTATCGTTGACACAGCAGCAAGCAGATGCCGTGAAACTTCACGGGCACAGCAAACAGAAAATGGAGCAACAATAAAACCCCATCTTTCGAACTATTCAACCGGACAAAACAATCTAAAAGGCAAAAACAAACAAAGACAACCAGGGCTGGTGAGTATGCGGGGAAACGGTCACATCCCCTGGTTCGGCTGTGAGCAGATTGCTGTGGCCATAATGTCACTGTCCACTCCAGCGTGATCAATGCCCAGCCCCTCGAGCAGAACTTAATCTGGAAAAAAAGAAGTGCTAGAGGGTAAAAAAATGGGCGTGGGTGTGTTTCTCAGGATGCTGTTTAAGCAGCATCAACAGCAAATCTGGAGCCTGTGGATGTCCTTGAATTGGGACATCACTAAATAAGTCATAATGCACCTCTGCCCTGGAATTGTATGCAAGCAACACAAAAAAAGAATTAGATATATATCTATTGACCCAAGAAGGCATTCATCATGCATTATAAATGAGAAAAGTGAGGGAAAATGTTCACTCTGTAATGAGTGTCTGATATAAAGCACAATAAAAACAACTCTTCGACTGTGAAAAAGAGAGTGGTTTCAAAGGGGAAGGGGGAGGGTATGTGGGGAGGGCAGGGGATGGAGTGAGGGACACGGGAGCTCTGGGGGAGGGTGGCACCCAGGGAGGGATGACGTGATATCCCCCCCATTATACAGTTAGTGGAGTAATTGTGGAGTAATACAGTTAGTGGAGAAATTCTAGAAGGAAAAAAAAAAAGCCTGATGTAGTTGCCTGTGGACCCAGAGACAACCATGCAGATAACACTGGCACCCAGGGGTGCAGAGGGGAGGACCCAGAGCCATCACGAATGTGTGATGTTCTAGAATCTCTGTTCTCTGATATGAGGACCACACACCACCTGTAGCTACCAAGCCCTCTGGTGTGGTGTGCCACGTAGGAACTGAACTGTAAGTTGTGCTTAATTTTTTTAAATTTATTCATTTATTTATTTATTTATTTATTATAAGATTTATTTATTTATGCATACAAGCACTGGGGTACAGGCCAGAGTCCAGGGAGGTGAGTGGATCCACCAGAGACAGTGGGGATCAGAACAGGCAGACTGAATGAAGTATACCGCTGAGGGGAGCAGCGGGCATAGCAGGAGAGGTCTGCTGCACCATGTGGGTCCCCACCCTGGCCGGCAGCAGGGATCGAACTCGTGCTGCGGTGACTGCGATGTGCTTCATAGTGCATTGCTTAACCCATTACGCCACCAGGGAGGCCCCTTAATTTTTTTTAAAAAGATTTATTTTATTTATGCATACAAGAGCTGGGGTGTAGGCCAGAGTTAGGGAGAGGAGGGATGAGAGGATTCACCAGAGACAGAACAGGCAGATGGACTGCAGTGCACTGCTGAGGGGAGCAGCGGGGCGAGGCAGGAGAAGTCTGCTGCGCCGCGTGGCGGTGCTTAACCCCTTGCGCCACCAGGGAGGCCCAGAGTACTTAATTTTGATTGATTTTAATGTAAACAGCTGCAAGTGGCAGTGGCCACCACAGTGGACAGCTCAGGTGGAGAATCATTTGGAAGAAAGTGTGGACCCAATGGGAGCAGCGTGGGTCGTGGGGTGGAGAACCAGTTGGCTTTATGTAATGAGTCTCTACCCCAAGATCCGAGTGGCATGCAGACAGAAAGACCGCCATCGAAACAGAGGAAACACCCAAAATAGACGCAGACCTGCATGGTTTGGAAATGGAAGCAGTTTAAAGAGGTCCCACACCCAGAATAAAAAGAAGAACATAAAGAAAGCTGATGGACATGACCTCAGCCAAACGATCAAGGTCAACCAAGGGCATCCAAGCTGCCAGGTCAGCCTCACCCATGGTCAGTCATGCTGGTGGCTGACATGACCTGGAGATGAGGTGACCTCACCACGTGGTCTTCTCCCGCAAGTCCTAGGACCCCAGTCTACTGGTGAGAACAATCGCAAAAGCTGCAAGGAACACCATTCAAGCCCCTCAAGGTCGTCGGGAATAAGGGAAGTCTGAGAACCAGTCACAGCCAAGAGCAGTTCAAGGACGAGTGAGGACTCTATCCTGTGGGGGTCCTGGGTGGGACCCAGATCTAAGCAAGACACGAGGGCAGAATGAAGGAAACCTGAATAAAGTAAGGATGCCAGTGAATGAGTGGGTTGACATGGGCTCCACAGTGATGACCAATGTCCATGTTACGTAAGTTGTTAGTTACAGGGGAGCATGGATGGGGGTGTCTGGGTATCCTCTGGACTCTTATGCTTTGAATCTCCTCCTCTGGAAGCCCGTATGTATTCTGAAAGAAAAGCATGTTAAGTCCCTGCACCCAAACCTGCAAGACTTGTGGGAAATAACAAAACCTCTTCCAAAAGGATTCTTTGCTTTGCAGAAAGATTCCCCTCAGAGAGTTCTTAAATAGCAGGCTTTGTCATTCTCATTAAAATAGAGCTTAATTGACACAACCCTGCATTTAAAGTGGGAAGAGAAACTGACCCACTTCTTGGATATAGGTTTGGAGAAGCAAGAGGACCCTGCAAAGGCTGGGGAAGGAAATGGCTGCAACAGCAGGTGAAGAAAGGCCAGAGCAGGGACCACAGATACTCTTCTCCTGCCCCTTTATGTAGTTATTTGTCTGCATAATCAGGGGGAAAGCAGACCTGTGATGAAGGGATTTTATTGCTCCAGTACCCACTTTACTCTCCTGGGGGCAGAGAGTAGGGAAATGGGGAAACACAGGGACAAGGAGGGAGGGGGAGAGAGGGAAGAGGAGGGAGGGAGGGAAGGAGGGAAAGAGAGTGTGAGGGAGGGAGGAAGGGTGGGAGGGTGAGAGCGTGGAAGAGAAAGAGAGTGGGAGAAAAAGAAAAAAGGAGGGGAGGAAGAAAGGGTGGAGGGAAAGGAGAGGAGGGCTGATATATAACATTTGCTGACTTCCATGGTGAAAAACTCCCCTTGTGGCTGGTTTCAAGCCACCAAAGCTATAGCTCTATGCTCTTTGCCCCTGGGGATGGAGGTCACAACACAATAAGAGAGTTTAACACAGTGGTCAAAACTGGCATGCCTGGAGCCCCCAAGCGTGTTCTGGAATGGTCAGGGGGCAGACCGTGGGATAAGGACCCGCTTAGCAGGGAAGAGGACGGGCACCCGGCAAGCTGGGTTGTGGGCAGAGGACTAAGGCCCAGCCTCACCCTCACCCGCCCATGTTGACTTGACCTCTGCCACCCTGGAGAGAAGGGGAAACCACTCATCACCTCCAATTAATTATCTACTTGAAACTAAAATGAAGCTGAGTTAGGGGAAAAAAAAGAAGTCTTCGCTGGTTGCATGCTGAGCCTGTGGTCCGAGATTTAATCTTGTGGCAAATATCTAGATTTTTGATGAACTTTGTACAAAATCCCTCATAGATAGCTTAGACCTGGCCGATGCACCATGACATGTTGATTGATGGGTAATGATAACCCCAAGGGCGGGAGGCAGTGGAGTCGTGGGGTCCTGACCTTGGGGCTACTTTTAGCCCTGAGGGCCAACCAAGGAAGTGTTTGTCATGTCTGGAGCTGACACAAAGTGGGAGGCATCACTAAGTGGCCCAAGGAAGGCTCCACAAAGTCTCAGTCACATAGGATAATGGGGATGAAGCCGGATGAAGGAAAATGAGATTGTCTAGGGTCACAGAGGCTAAATTCGTTAAGTCAGAAACAAGAGAGGCCTGATTTGATTGAAGTCATTCCACCAAGAAAAAAAAACTTTTGGGCCTCCCTGGTGGCACAGCGGGTTGGGCGCCACATTGTGAAGCATCTGCTACACAGCAGCGCGAGTTCAATCCCTGGCCAGGGAGGGACCCACATGGGCAGCAGACCTCTCCTGCCTTGCCCACTGCTCCCCTCAGCAGTGTGTTTCAGTAGATCTGCCTGTTCTGCTCCACACTCTGTCTCTGGTGAATCCTCTCATCTCGCTGGACTCTGGCCTGTACCCCAGCTCTTGTATGCATAAATAAATCTTTTAAAAAAAAAAAAACTTTTAACTTCTCTGGGGGTTGATTAAGTAGCAATTAGATATGGAACAACAGGTTTTTTTAGATAAAGTGCATTGAACCTACACGGGATTAGGTCCTGGTCATATTAATAGAAGTAGAGAAGATAGAACAAAGGAGGTTTTAATCTTAGTCCATATCAGTCTCACCCTCAGCACTACTCACACCTGGGGCCAGATAATTCTTTGTTGTGGGTTCCTGTACACTCTTGGATGTTGAGTGAAGGAGGGAAGAGTAGAAACTCCAGGGAGAACTGAGTCTGTACTCATGGTCCATCTAGGGAGAGACTCTAGGAACTAGCAACTACAGAATCCCAAGAGTCCAAGGCAGACTTGACAGGAAGGAAACATGAATGAGGAGCCTGGAAGGATGACACAGGAAAAAGGGACCAGAACGAGTGGGAAAGTTCTGGGCAACAATAACAATAAGAAGGAAAATAAAAATAGCAGCTACTACTCTGTGAGTCCTTACTCTGCCTTTCACTGGACTACCATTATTTCTAAAGTCTTGCAATACTCAGTATATATCACGGTCCCCATTTCTCAGGTCAGGAAATCAGCCCAAGGTCACAGAGCTGTGTATCAATTTCAGCCCAGGTCTGATGGACTCAGCAACAGGGGCCCATAGCTAATCAGGAGACTCTGGGCTGGCTGTGCCAGCCAGAGAGGGCAAACAGAGGTGAGAGCTGTCTGTTCCTCCCTGGGCTGTGAAAACAATCGTCAGAATTCCCACCTCCTGCAGCCAAGGACACGCTGATCTACCATCCTCAGGGACACTTCCCTGGAGGCTATGATGTAACAGAGCAGGCAGAGAAGAGGGAGGTAGTTCCCCCACGGTCCCCAGACATTCACCTTTCCTCCAAGGCTGCGCCTCCACCATCAGCTTCCTGCATTGTCTAACCCAGCCTCAGTTTGCCTATCTGTTAAGTGGGGGAAGGTGACTTTCACTTTCCTCCCCACTTCTCAAGATGTTTCAAAGGAGAACTAAGTGGGAGAGGAGAACCCTTGTACCCCATCATCAGAGTGAGGGGAGAAAATGCCCTTATGAGCACCAGAAAATAATCATGGCCATAACTTCTAAGAGGGGGATATTATTTGATATTACCAGTTAAAGAAATTAAGGCACAGAGAGATTAAGTGCTTATCCAACATCACACAGCAAGTCGATGGCATTTGCATTTGAGATGGCACCAGTCGGGATAGAGACTCACTTGCTAGGTGGAAACAGCACACACCTTGGATGCAGGAGTCACAGACATTGATCCCCTGCAGGGTCACCCAGGAATGGCAGCCAGCACCTCCCCAAGACCCTCAAGTGGCTGATGACCTGAAAAGCCCCATTACACTAACCCCTCTCCCTGGTTCTCTCTGTTTATTCCCCAGGGCGCGCAAACTCCCTGCTGACTTAGGATCTGGAGTTTCCGCCTGCACGATGGGACACAGACCCTCACCTTTACCGACATTCATGCATACTTTTTATGTATTTCAAGATAAAGGTGTGCCCAGGAAATGAATGGCCATCAGCCAATGAACAGATCATAAAATGTGGTCCGTCCACACACAATGGAGTACTATGCAGGCAGAAAGAGGAATGAAGCCCCCAACAGCAGGGCTGAAGCATGAAAACCCAACCCCAAGAGTAATGGTAGTGTGGTACGTGTCTCCATTTGTACCAAATGTCCAGAACAGGCAATGCAACAGGACAGAAGGCCACTCAGCGGTCCCAGGGGCACTGGGGAAGATGGAATGGGAACTCACGATTAAAGGGTGTGGGGATTCTTTTGGGGTGATGGAAATGTTCTAAAACTCTGTCAATTATTGAATAGTATTGCAGGTGAATTGCATCTCAATCAAATAGAATGTACCCTATTATTTTAAAAGGATAAATCCAAGTAAGATGTTACCAACGGGGATGTCTGTTGTCCTTCCCCCTCTTCCTGGGTCTTCTATGATTGATTTCTCAACTTGATGTTTTTCACATCACATACATGATCTGCTCTTCTGAAACAAGGGGAACAAAAGAGAGGCGTCCAGAAGGGCTCAGAATCCCCTCCCATCGCGGACATGAGTGGTCTGGAGCTGCTTCGCTCACCCCACTGTTTCCCCATCTCAGGGTACATGGAGTGCTCGCTCACCTGGCTGTTTAAGGGTTAAGTGACCCCCCAGGTTGGAGACACTTAACACAAGCTCAGACACCAACAGATGTCCAGGTGATGTGAGCGCCAGCTGTATGCACCCAGATGCACAGGAGGGCGTGTGTGTACGTGTGCGTTGCACACGATGTCCACATCGCCTCTGCTCAGCCACCCTGTGTGCCCCTGGGGAGGGGTCTGCGAGTGGCGGTGGAAGGCCAGAGGGGGCCGGCCCAGGGACAACTTGTCCCACAGAGAAGGACCTCTGTGCAGACTGTCTGTGCCCTCGCTGCCTTCCCTTCTCATCAGTATTCGCATCCTGGCCAGCCAGACAAGAGAGCTTTGTTGAGGGAGAGAGCCAGCCGGCCTCTGTGTGTGTGTGCGTGTGTGTGCGTGCGTGTGCGTGTAGCTCATGTGCACCCACTGTCAATGTGGACAAACAGACCCCTGCACACAGCCAGGGACAGACAGACAGGAGGCTAGGTGGAGGGCAAGGAGTGAATTCAAGTATAAGACGATCCAGTTCGTGAATGGTGACGGTGGCGGTGGTGGCAGTGGTGGCTGTGCTGATGGCGATGATGTGGGCTGCCGCTGTCAGCACCTGCTGAACACTCATTCACTTCCTTTCCCTCATGCAGACATACCATGTCGTCTAATCTGAGGAGGGAGGTGCTGTTACCAACCCCATTTTAAAGATGAGCAAACTGAGGCTCTTGGAGGTTAAGTGGCTTGCCCAGGGCCACAAGCTAGGAAACTACAGAGCCAAGACTTGAGCCCTGGTCCCCAGGTTCTTACCAATGAAGCCATCTGCTTCCTTATGCAAAACAGTTGTAAGAGGATGGCCGAGGAAGGCAATAAAGTCTGGGCGGTAGGTTTGGGAGTCAGACCGCTGAGGTCAGGTGCGTTTTTCCGCGGATAATAGGAGTGCCCACTTCCCTCCGCGTGGTGATTTTCTTGAGTGCCTCCAATATGCCAAGCACAAGCTAGAGACTTTAAGTGCATTATCTCAGCCAGCCTCCTGCGAGCCTCCTGACAGTCTCTGGGAAGCGGGTATTGTCCCTGTTCGCCAGTGGAGAAACTGAGGATGGAGGCAGGGCAGTGAGGAGAGGGCTTGGGAGAGGCGGGAGGAAGCCGCCAGCGGGAGAAGCCCAGCCAGCTCTGGACTGCAGCTCCTGGAAGCCCCCAGTGGTGGCCTCAGGCCAGGGGGTGGGGCTTGGCGGGGGTGTGGCTGGCTCTGGGGCCCCATTGGCTGCCTGGAGACGCCTGGGGAATAAAGCTTCAGCCCCAGTAGCCCCAGTGACAATTGGCAAGACAGTCTACCTGTCCATCTACCCTCCTTTTGTCTGTGGACCACCTCCCAGTCTGTCCGTCCAGCCGGCTTCACTCTACCCGTCCCTTGCTCACTTGCTTGCTCTGCCCAGCAGCCCAGCCTCATCCCATAGCAGGTAAGCACCATCCTTAGTGTCTCCTGAAAAGAAGGGTATCTGCAGACATCCAGGGCTTTCCCAGGGGAGGAGAGGGAGCCAGAAAGCCAGCTGAGCATAAAACCTGTACTTCGAAGTCAGACTGGGATTCGCTAGCACTCTGTGCCTCAGTTTTTTCATCTATAAAATGGGGGATAATAAAATCTCATTGTGTGGGTGAGATGAGACAGTAGTACATTTAAGGTGTCCGGCCTGGATAGTTTAATGTTGGTAGATATTTATTGAGCCCTATGAGTCAAGATGGAGCAAGGGTGGGAGTGGCTTCTGACCACAGGGCAACTCATAGCAGATGGCAGCTTCCAGAGCCGCTTCCCTCCTCTGTGCCTGTACAACCTCCTTTTCAGAAGTCTCACCTTTGATAGAGCAGGGTGGGGATGTTAGCCCAGTGTGAGTTACAGGTGCTTTTCCTAGGGCACAGCAGTGGACAGAGAAAAGTTTGATGTACCTAGGCGACCCCTGCCCCCCTCACCTAATGAAACCAGTGCCACCTGTGACAGGTGTGGGTGGGGCTTCTCGAATCCACCTGAAACAGGTTTTGGTCTCACCTCCCAACCTCTATCTCTTTGAGGGCCTGTAATATCCAGAATCAGGATGCTGTTGTCTGGGGGCTAAGCTTCAGGAGGCAAAAGTTGATTCACACAGATGTGGGGGTGCCCCCAGTCTCTGACTTCTATTCAAAAGATCTAGAAGAGAGGCAGTACCTGTTTGGGTCCCCCCACCCCGGTTCTTATTTCAGAACTAACATAAGATGCCATATTTGGGGGTGCTAAGGCTGGTGGAGCAGTGTGGAACCCTACCCCTCCTCTTCTTCTTGCCCAGTCTAGGTGCAATACCTGAGCCAGGTGTGCCCAGGTTGGGGGGCTGGACAGATGGTATCATTGAAGAGGGGGCGGAAGCCATCCTTGGTGGGCCTCCTGGGAGGGTGTGGAGTGAGAGGGGTGGGCCAGGGGGCCGATGCTCTCCTCTGGCTCAGCCCACATGGGAGGGAACTAGTCTCCCCCCCCCCCCCCGGCACACTCAGCAGGGGGTGAGGGGGTGCTTTCACACTTGTGCATGCGAGAGGCTGGACTCTGGGCCACCTTGATTTCTCAGTCACCCTGAGTCCAGGCAGAAGGGGTAGCCTGAAGCACACCATGTGTCCTGGGCTCTGGCACTGAACTGCCCACCCCCCAACGGCTGTGTGACCTTGAGCAAGTCACTTTGCTATTCCAGGCCCTACTCTGGGCCACAAACTCCCGACAACACAATGCTTTTATTGCCTTTATGCCCAGTCCCAGGGCTCCATAGGGCTCAGTAAGGGGCTTCTCAGTTGAGGTCCCTCACATGCAGCAAGATCATGTGCCCTATCTGGAGGCTGACCCGGCCACCGGCTGTCAGGCAGGACCCCTCCCTGTGGCCTCTGCACGCACCCCTACTGCGAAGCTGGGCTCTGAGAGGGGCTCCTCAAGGGAGACAGTCAGGTGGGCTGCACCATCCTTTAGGAGCCCATCTGGAGGGCCAGACGCCAGAGCTGCTCACCCCCGCAGTGGTCATCTCCTCCCAGCAACACGGTCAGTGATAACCTGGTGGTAACTAGCAACGGACCGGGGCTTTGTTTTCCTGGAGAGCCCATTGTTAAACATTCACCAGCACGGGTGGCTGGGAAGTCACAGTGTCACTTCCGCTGCAGCCACGGGCCCGTGGGCTCCCGGGGAGGACAGACGCCACCTCAGTCGAGGTGAGCATCCGTGTCAAGCTGTGAGAGGTGCAGTCACTCGAGGAGCACGCGGTGGCCGCCCGGGAAAACGCAGATGAAGCCAGTTGCTCATCAGCAGAGGCTGCTGCAAAAATGGCACCTCCTGGGCTTAAATGGGTTAATATCTATCAAGCTTAAAACTGTGCCCGGCACATGGTCATCACTTTATATTATTGAATATATTCATTATTATTAAAATAATAAAGAATTTTAAAATAGTAAAGACTATAAGTATCATGCTAAAATAAAATAATAAATAATAGTGGCTGCAGGGCACTCCAAGGATTACTTTAAAATATTATTTCAGGGCCTCCCTGGTGGCGCAGTGGGTTAAGCAATGCACTATGAAGCAAAACGCAGCCACTGCAGCACGAGTTCGATCCCTGCTGCCGGCCAGGGAGGGGACCCACGTGGTGCGGCAGACCTCTCCTGTTGTGCCCACTGCTCCCCTCAGCAGTGTACTTCCGTTGATCTGCCTGTTCTGCTCCCTGCTCTGTCTCTGGTGGATCCTCTCACCCCCCACACCTCTGCCCTGTACCCCAGTGCTTGTATGCATAAATAAATCTTTAAAAAAAATAAAATAAAATATTATTTCAATGAGTAACATGTGCAAGTAGCAAAACACTGCAACGCTGTAGCAAGGGGGTCCAGTGACGGCTCTCCCCAGAGAACCCAACCCTGACCCATTCCTCCTGTGTTTCCTGAAATGCTCCAGCCATGCTCCAGCGTGTGTGTGTGTGTGTGTGTGTGCACATTTCTTGCCCAGCCTATCTGATCCTGCCATACCCCCTTATCCACCTTGCAGCTCCCCCTGAATCAGCCCAGGCAGATCTGCCTCCACCTCATGCTTGTCAAAAGCTGCGTGGTCTGAATGCTCTTCCCAATCTTCACAGCCTCCTGGCATGGGGGGTGGGTGTGTTTGGAGCTGGAGTGATGTTTATTCCCATTTTTCAGTGAGGAATCTGAGGCTGAGTGGAGAAGTCTTGTCTGATGTCATGTGGCCAGGCTAAAATTTGTGCCCAGGTCTCCAGGCCACTGTCCTCTTTCCTCGGCCTCCTGGGAAGGAGGGGTCCCTCCCGGACCCCCAAGTGACCCAGTGGGTTTGCTTGCAGCCATGTCCTCTGGGGAGCCCCTGCACGTGAAGACCCCCATCCGGGACAGCATGTCCCTATCCAAAGTGGCCGGCACCAGCGTCTACCTCAAGATGGACAGCTCCCAGCCTTCCGGCTCCTTCAAGATCCGGGGTATCGGGCACCTGTGCAAGACGGTACAGCATGCCCCCCAGGAGAGAGTGGGGGACTCTTTCCTTTCCAGGGAGGGTCACTCTGTGTGGAATCCTGGGTGCTCCTGGTCAGACCTGCTGATGCCTTCCATGCCTGGGCGACCTCCCTTAGCTGCCTGCGGTCGAGGAGGCTCCCCTCACCGATGACGGGAGCCTCGGCAGCACCTCTTGCCTCTCCCGCTCCTGCCTGAGCTGGGGCCCTTGGGAGGAGGTGTGCTGAGGGGCCAGGGCAGGGCTAATTCCCTGTGAAGGCGGGAGAGGTCAGCCGAAGGCAGGATCACTGGGGGGTATTCTGGGGGAGAAAAACCCAGGGAGAAACGGGGGTGGGGCTGACCCCACCCAACGTGTCTCCACAGTGGGCTGAACAAGGCTGCGAACACTTCGTCTGCTCCTCAGGTAAGGGGCCTTGCACCACCTCATCTCCAGCTGTGTGTCCCCAGGCTGAGTGCTCCACTTCTCTGGGCTGGTCTCCTCAGCAATGAGCAACAGTCCCCATTTGGAGTTCCAGGGGAAGATTACCCATGGCCCAGGGGAGGCTTTAGAACCAGAGTTTGGGGTGAACAGTCGCGACTGGGCTCCCAGGCCCCCCACACTGAGCGCCTCTCACCCTCTCCGGGCAGCGGGCAATGCAGGCATGGCGACCGCCTACGCCGCCAGGAAGCTGGGCATCCCCGCCACCATCATCGTGCCCAGCACCACGCCTGCCCTCACCATTGAGCGGCTCAAGAACGAGGGCGCCATGGTTAAGGTGGTGGGTGAGGTGAGTACCCCAGGGCCAGGGCCACGGAGCGCACCTGTGGCAGGGGAGGGTCCCCACCCCTGGCCCCGCCCACCACCCCTGTGTTCTTGCAGAGCCTGGATGAGGCTTTTGAGCTGGCCAAGGCCCTGGCGAAGAACAACCCAGGTTGGGTCTACATCCCTCCCTTTGACGACCCCCTCATCTGGTAAGTGAGCCCCAGGGCGGGAGGGTCGCCGTGGTGGGGTGCCCCCCACCTGCCACGGCGGGCAGTGTCACGCACACACGTGTGCACGCCATGTATGGGCACCTGGGCCCATCCTCCCTGGTGCTGGGCCAGCCCCTGAGCTGAGACGCACAGGTGTCTGCAGCGCCTGAGGCTAAGACTTCAGGGAAAACAGGAGGCGATTCACTAGGGAGGCGGGTGTGAGACGAGATGGGAGAAAGACAAGACGGCAGCAGGAGGCTGCTCAGGCAGCTGGCGATGCCGGCTGGGGCCCAGGGAGCCAGCATGGGGCATGCACCATCTCACCCGCCAGAGATGACGCTGGGGAGGTGGTCTCCAAATGCGGTCACTCTTCACTCCCACAGGGCGCACTGGGTGGGGTCATCTCCTGGCCAGGGAAAGCCCTCAGGTGGAGAGGCAGATGCCAGAGCTGGGAATCTAGGTGGAGTCTGGGAGGAGGGTCTAGTCCCGAGCCCCCTCATCCCAAGCCCCCAGGCATCTGCCCAGGACAAATGCCAAGGGCCCGAGACCCCTCCCAGGGCCCGCCTGGGGCGACCAGGAAGCCCAGCCCTGACCCACCTCTTCCCCTGCCCACTCCAGGGAAGGCCACACGTCCATCGTGAAAGAGCTGAAGGAGACACTGAGCGCCAAGCCGGGGGCCATCGCGCTGTCCGTGGGTGGCGGGGGCATGCTGTGTGGGGTAGTCCAGGGGCTGCAGGAAGTGGGATGGGGGGACGTGCCTGTCATCGCCATGGAGACCATCGGCGCCCACAGCTTCCACGCTGCCACCATGGCCGGCAAGCTGGTCACGCTGCCCCAGATCACCAGGTGAGTGGCCGGGTACCTCCATGGGTACAGCAAGGTGTGCGGAGCCCCTCTGGGTGCTGAGCAGGAGCTGACATCAGCCCCTTTTATGTGCGGGCAAAAGGAGTCCCTGACGGCCGGTCAGAGTCACACAGCCAGTGGGAAGGACCCCCTTAGATGTGAATGCTGTGCTTCTGCCCGTGAGGAGTCCGACGTGAATCACGGAGTCCCTTGGTGCAGGGCTCGCACAGCTCACTCACGAGCCAGCCGTTCACTGAGCGCCCAGTACCCTGGCTGACCCAGTACTCTGAGCGCCCAGTACCCTGGCTGACCCAGTACTCTGAGCGCCCAGTACCCTGGCTGACCCAGTACTCTGAGCGCCCAGACCCTGGCTGACCCAGTACTCTGAGCGCCCAGTACCCTGGCTGACCCAGTACTCTGAGCGCCCAGACCCTGGCTGACCCAGTACTCTGAGCGCCCAGACCCTGGCTGACCCAGTACTCTGAGCGCCCAGTACCCTGGCTGACCCAGTACTCTGAGCGCCCAGTACTCTGGCTGACCCAGGAAAGGAGTCGGGAACAGACGGAGCTCGGGCTCCCAAGCCCCCGTTGACAGCCAGGGCTCAAGTAGGACTGGCCTTGTCACCTTATATAGGAAGTGAACATAACAGCGACTTAACAAGATTGAACTTTATTTTCCTCTCAAGTGTATGTATAGTAATGGTTAGAAGAAGGCAGTCAAGATCAGCTCCTGAAGCCAGAAGCCCAGATTCCTTGAGTGCCTTCTCTTGCATCTGTGTCATGCAACCTTATGACCCAAAAGAGCTGCTTAATTGCAACCTATCACACCCACACTCCACCTGGCAGGAAGGAGGAGGCAAGGACAGAAACTCTGCCTCCTCCCTTTAAAGACAGGCACAAAGCTTCCTCTGGCCACCCATTGGCGAGAACTGAATCACACGGGCCCACCCTACTGCAAGGGAGACTGGGAAATGTCTTCCTGTCAGGGATCCGCATGCGCAGCTAGAATAGATACGGGGTAAAGTCTCTGCCACAGAGAGGGAAGCCTTCAAGACTGAAAACCAGGTGAGAGCGTCTGGAATCCTGACCCGGCACCCTGGAGTGAGTGTCAGCCTCTGCGCCTACAGTGTTGCGAGGGAAGACATAATTGCTGAGCAGCTACCCTGAGCTTCATGTTGGGCTAAGGGCTAAGGTGGTCCAGGCCAGAGATGCTCGTGAGTGAGATGAGTCAGGCACAGGAGTGGAACTTACGTGGGGGCCTGAGGAGAACTTGAACCTGCTAAGTGCAGGTCCTGGAGTCCCATGGATCCTGCTTCAGACACAGGAATGTGACCTTGGACAAGTGACTGTAGGCTTTTTGCCTGTTTCCCCTTCTAGAGAATTGAACCGATTACCAGCAAAGATTATGAGAATTAGACCACGTTTGTGAAGTGCTTGGTAGGCACCTAGTGCTTTCTCAAGTAGCAGTCACTATGTGTTATGGGGAGGGTCATTTGAGAATCCTCATGAGGCTGAGTACTTCCATGGAGAACTTCCTGGAGGTGGAGGCCTTAATCCTAAGCCTTGGACACGGTAGGACTTCAGCAGGCAGAGCGGTGCCAAGTTGAGTGAGGGTGAAGAAAGTGGAGGTGATATCCTGGAGCCAAAGGCTGGGAGTCCTCTCAGAGGACCCTAAGGGGGTCTTTTAGGCATTTGCTCCTGAGTGGAGGTTGAACAGAAAATGGTGCTATTTGCCACCATTCAAGCAATCTGTGCCTTTCCAGAAGACCCCACCATTTGGGGAGACTTTTTAGTGCACCACAGATGCAGAGGGTGCACCCCCTTCCCTATCCATGGACCCCAATGCTGTTCCATCTCACATCAACCTTTCCTTTCTCTTCTTCTCCATCCCTCTCTGTTTCCCTTTTTTATCTCCTGTCTGTGCCCCCATTCCCATGCCCTGTCCCATCCTACCAGTGTTGCCAAAGCACTGGGCGTGAAGACTGTGGGGGCTCAGGCCCTGAAGCTGTTTCAAGAACACCCCATTTTCTCTGAAATTGTTTCCGACCAGGAGGCTGTGGCTGCCATTGAGAAGTTTGTAGGTATGTGCTAAGTTCTTTCCAGGCCCAACATTCAGGTTCAAGAACTAGGTGTCCACTGCTGTGCCAAGGGGTTCCATTTGCCACAAATCTCATCATAGTCTGGCTCCCCATCACTCCTCCCCTCATGCCCACTCATGATAGTTCAGTGTTTGGTAACAACAGAAAGGCCAAAGTCGCATATGGAGAAATAAGCCTGATAACCATGACAGAGAACAACTCTTTAAAATGTTGTTTCTGAGCTTCCTGGTAGCTAGGGTGAAAAGGGGAAAAAGAATGGACCTCAGCATTAGATTCAGAGGTCAGTTTCTAGGCTCTTTCTGGGCTCAACCAAAAACAGGGGTATCTGCAGGTATACACACATACACATCCATGCACACACACACACAGTAGGGTTTATTTCTACCGCTTCATTCTCTGTACCCAAAGACTAATCAACCAAGGCACTCTTGCTCAGGTGATACCTAAGGATACTTCTCAGCACAGTACTCAGGCAATTACATCGCACTAGCATTTTATTAGCACTGATGATGAAACCTAACCCTAATTCAGGGGTGAGGGTCGATCTGGGGTTATGATGGGAGGCCTGGACCAGGACCCAAGCCTGTGGTCTGGGCTAAGAGCTGGTCCTGGCAGGTTCCTTGCACCTGTGGAATCCAGGCCCTATCCTCACCACCCCTCTCCTCCTACAGATGATGAGAAGATCCTGGTGGAGCCCGCCTGTGGGGCAGCCCTGGCCACCGTCTACAGCCATGTGGTCCAGAAGCTGCAAGGCGAGGGCAAGCTCCGCACCCCCCTGTCGTCCCTTGTGGTCATTGTCTGTGGGGGCAGCAACATCAGCCTGGCCCAGCTGCAAGCCCTCAAGGAACAGCTGGGCATGAAGAACGGGCTAACACAATGAGGACCACTCCCCTCTGCCGGGGAGTCCCCGGGAAGAGCTGGAGTTTTATCCAGCACCTTGTAAACAGTACTCTTGTGTCTGGTCGTGAGTCTGTGGTCCGGGCCTTCTCCTCTCACAAGCCCACTGGGGGGCCAGAGCACCCCGTGGTGGGGCTGCTCAGTCGGCAGCCAGCCAGGCTGTGAGCGAACCTCCCTGGCATCTGTGTGGTGACTCTGGCCGTCCTCAGTCACCTGTGCTGGGGCGACAACTGCCATGTGTAACAGAGCAGGCTCCCAAAGCAGGGTGGGGGGGCACCCCACTGCAGCAGGACCAGCTTCCTAGAAGCCAGTTGTCCGCCCCCCCGCCCCAGGCTTCCCCCAGGCTTCCCCCTGCCCGGGGCAGGGGGACAGCGCCACACCCAGGGTGGAGGAACATCTTCCAACTGCACCCTTCCTTGTTTTTCTAATGTGCAAGCTTTTTCACTGACAAAGAAAAATATATATTTATGAAACGAAGACCCTTGGAGTTTTTCCAACATTGCCGTCTTCCTCCCTCTCCTCCTTCATGCCTGCTCTCAGCTCTAAGCCTTTAACTGTGAGCTTGGGAATCCTGGGGCCCATGGAGAGGGCAGGACCCCAGTGAGATAGGAAGCTGGGGAGGGAAGTGGGGCTGAACAAGAGGGGCTGGTAATGGGGGGACAAGACTGCTTCACTGAGGCTGGTCTCACTCTACGAGGAAGTTCCTTCCTGAAAAGTGACTTTATCAGAACTACAGGGAGTGGAGTAGCAAGGCCCCACTCCTGGGGGTGCCCCATCTTGGGGACAGGGAAGTGGTGGACTTGAGGTTACTGTCAAAACCCCCTCTTCCAAGGCAAAAGTGTTCTGGAGCCAGCAAATAACACAGAAGAGGAACTGCGGGCACTTCTTGGATCCCAAAGTTCAAAGTGAAGTCTAAGGCCACACGAACCCCTCAGGACAGCACACAATGGCTCACACGCTCACAGAGCCTCCCCACCCCAACGGCCTAAGAAAGGGCTGGAGCTAAGATTTCAGGCAGAGAGTGGAAAACCCAACCAAGCCCATCCTGGCGACGGGCTTACCTACTGATTTTGTCAGGAGGGCAGCCATGGACTAAAAAGCCAGGACAAACAAGGGAAGTTGGCAGAGCTGGAACTCACTAGCCCCTTGGCCCCAGAACTGTCCCTAGGGTGAGAGGAGATTAAGACAGGACTCAGTTGGAGAAAACCTGGCCGGGGCAGGACTGCTGCCGAGGGACTGAGTCCTGCACTAGGTGAAGCAGGCCGCTCTGCCCTCTAGAGAAGCCGAGCAGCACAGGCTAGACGGGGTTGACCAGCTGGCCAGACCCTTTTCCTGCAGAGGGGGCAGACATTACAGCCACCATCTCCAAGCTGAGGACGGTGGGAAACTCCTAGTGCCCAGGAGCCAAGGGAACCAGCCTTTTTGTCTGCCTCTGCAAAGGTGGGTGCTGCCTTTGCTGGTTCCGCTGCAGCCCCAATGAGGGACCATCTGCATGACCCCCATAGTCTATTCAGTCACCCTGGCTACATGATGCCCCTGTATCTCCTACAAAGCAGGAGGGGCGGAATCCCTCTAGGAAACAGACTTGCGGTGTCCCTTCCTACAGTGACACTAGGGGTCTCTGCCCTGAGCTTCCACTTGCTCATCTGCCGAATGCCCCCCAACAACTCTCCATCTGCCCCAGGAATGGCTGCGAAGATTTGGTGACCAGCACAAATGTGAGGCCACTGCTCCAGGGCCCACCCTATCGGAAGGAGGTGGCCAAGGAGGGCTGGATCCTGTCGATGCAAAGTCTTGAGACTTTGGACACATCACCTCCTTCTCTGACCATGTCCTCAGATATAAACCTAGGCCTCTCCCACCTCACAAGGTTGCCTGGAGCCTCACATGACCCTCAGAATGAAAATACTCTCTAGGGAGCAGAGTTGAGTGCCACACAGGGTTGAGTGCCACACTGTGGGCCTTCTGCAGCCACTGCAAGGCGAGTTCGATCCCTGGCCAGGGAGGGGACCCACATGGCTCAGCAGACCTCTCCTGCCTTGCCCGCTGCTCCCCTCGGCAGTGTATTTCAGTTGATCTGTCTGTTCTAGTCCACCCTGTCTCTGGTGAATCCTCTCACCTCCCCCACCTCTGGCCTGTACCCCAGTTCTTATATGCATAAATAAATACATTTAAAAAAAAAAAGCACAAGTCCTTGACTGCCAGATAGCTGGGGCTGGAAAGCTGCAGTGCAGAGAAGCAGCAAACCCAGCTCCAGCCCCAGACCTGGCTTTATTTTCTACAGCATCTCACACTACATGTTTGTTTACTATCTCCCCAACGTAAACTTCACAAGGTAGAATGGGGGGTGGTACCTTCTGTTATAACATACCCCTAGGATCTTAGAACTCTTGGCATGTACTCAACAAATAAGTGCTCAGCAAATACCCAGTAATAGTGAAAGCTGAGAGACCCAGGTGGACTTCATTACGGCCATCACCACAGTAAATCGTCACCACGCCCTCCAGGGGAGTGCCCACACGGCTACCCCATTTGACAGGCAAGGGCAGCCCAGCAAGGTGAAGTCCTAGAGCCTAGAGTGGTGGAGAAGGGACTGGCTCCAGGCCGACTCCAGGCTGTATGCGCTTCTCCCCCCACACAGGTAGGACTGGGGATCTTGTCTCCAGAGTAGACCGTGTGAGGTCAGGCAGGAAGGGGTTGTTTTGTGTTAACCTGTACCCCACAGAAGGACCCAGGAAGCCCTGGGTCCTAGAACAGGACTCAGACAAAGCAGGTGCTCAGTGCCCATCTGGGTAGAGAAGTGGATGGATGATGCTGGATGGTTATACACAGACTCGGTGAGTTGGCAGAGGAATGAATGGCTAGATGGGCTGACAGAAGGATGGCCAGGAGGGCGCAGGGGTGGATGCACAGAACCCAAATCTGAGAGAAGCCGCGCTGACCCGGTCTCCCTCACTGCCCCAAAAAGCACAGCACAGGGCCTCAGCCTCTCTCCTTTAATGGCAGCACAGCCTGTGACCTGTTCTCCAGCAGGGGAGCTGTAGGCCCTGCCCTGAGGCCAGGGGCAGGCCCAGGCGGGGGGCGGAGGGGCATGAGCTGGAGCATGGGGACTGGCGGCAGTGTCGGTCCCAGAGAGTTCAGGTCCCCCAACACAAGTTGCCAGAAACTTTGGTTTTGGTTTGTTTTCAAGTTTCTGTCCTCGAGGAAGCTGCCCAGAAGGGGAAACGGGGGCTCCTTCCCGAAGAAGCAGAGGGGCTGCAGCTGGGCCAGGAGGAGCGTCTGGAGATAATGCCCACGCGCAGGGCCGAGACCCTGCAGGAGCTCCAGAGTCACCGACAGAATGACCCTGGAAGGAAGGGACCAGAACAGCCCCTCCTGGCCCACTGGGGCCCAGAACCTGACTCCAGGGCCTGATGGGACCCCAGGGTGGGGGAGAGAGGAACCCACAGAGGAGAGACGCACACCTGGGAAGACAGAGGGAAAGGAGAGGCACTCACCCACTTCCAGGGGAGAACGAGTTCATTCTGCACCCTCCGGGTTCTGTATCCCACCCTGGGAGGCAGCCCCAGGAAGATGGGCCTGGCAGACCCAGGGGGCAGGTTGGGCACAGCAGGGGGCGGAGCCCGAGGAGGGGACAGGAGCGGCCTGCTGGGTGTCAGCGGGGCAGAAGGCAGCAGAGGAGAGGTGGAGCCTCAGTCCCACCAGACTCTTATGGGCGAGAACTTCCAGAGGTCAGGCTGGCCCATGTGCAGCTGACTGTTGAAGGGTGAGGTGCTCCACTGGAACGGGGGCACCTGGTCCCACGTGGGGCCACTGACCGCCATCAGGCCCATGATCTTGGACAGGGCCATGCTGGTCACCTGGAAGCCGGGAGCGGTCCCTGAGCACCAGCCCTGGGAGGCCCTGCTGCCCACCCCCATGGTGGCCCCTTCCCCAGCCCAGTTCTGACGCCAGCCGTCTGCCTTGGCCCCAGCCTCCATATGTCCTCTGCCCAGCGAGGAGGGTGGCCCGCCCCACCCACGGCCCCCAGGGGGCAGAGGCAGCACCTTGGTGTCGATGCCGCCATGGGAACGCTGCTTCAAGGCCTGGAAGGGGTAGGAGCCGTTGGCTGGGTTGAGGTCAGAGCGGGCTGAGATGGCGTTCTCCCCGTTGGGCTGGGGCCTGCAGACTTTGCACAGTGACAGGGGGTCGTGGAGGAAGTCGTTGTACCTGAGCGGAAGACGGGAATGTTACCACACGGGAAGGAAGGGGAGGCCGAGGAGGGGGCCGAACTACAGGGGCGGCAGCCCTCCACCTGACTCTCAACGGGCCCAGCCCTGACTCATGCTGCAGTCTGCCTGGGGTCCCCTCACCCCTTCACGAGCATGCCATGCCACGCTCCTCATTCGGAGCCTGCACAGGGACTTCCCTCCCTCAGGCCCCACCCTGGGCCTCAGACCGCCCCATTACACCTCTCCCCTCTCTGTGAGTACTTGGTGGATCTCTGCATCTCCCATGAGACGGGGTGCCCCTGGGGGCAGTGGGGCACACATCTTGTGCCGGTTTCTCTGGTACCAAGCACAGCACCTGCCCAGCACCGGGCCGTCCCCAATGGCAGCGCCCTCATCCATAGGCAAGGTGAGTAACAGGACTGCCGGGCTGGCTATGCAGGGCGGACTCGGGGCACCCACGCACCTCAGAAGCCGGAGCATGGATTCCATGTCGTGCACCATCGAGTGGTTCCGCCGGAAGATCTGAGCCCGGGGACTTCCATCATAGGAGAACCAGTCCCCGAAGCGGGCCACCAGAGCCTGCAGCCCGCTGGCATTGAACACAGACTCGAAGGACCTGCCGGGGCCAGGACAGTCACTCCCGCCCCTGCTGACCCCACCTGGACAAGCCCTGGTCTGGGGAGCGGCGAAGTCCCCAGCACGTGAGCACCAACAGCACTGACGGCCAGGCCAGCAGGGGGCAGGCTGGGGCTCAGGCCAAGCATGGTTCAAATCCAGACTCCGTGGCTGTTTATGGGACCCTGGGAGGCTGGGACCTCAGGGGCCTCCGTGGAGAGACAGAAGAGAGTGGTCCCCACAACTGGGGGTCAGTTGAGATAAGCCAGTTAAAGCCGATCCACTAGGAGAGCCTTGCGGGTCAGCACCGGGCCATCCTGCCAGCAACTCTGACACGGCTGCAGACCGGGAGGCCTATGGAGCGGACGTGAGCCCACAACTGCACCCCCAAATGGTCTGGCTGAAGAGGAGGTGGGTTTTTTGCTCTGTAGGTATAAAGGGTCACCTGGGAGGGACCCTCCCCAGCAGAAAGGTGGGGGGACACATATGAGCAGGGATGGCGGGGGTCATACGGGATGTTGTAGCTGGCCCAGTAGGTCTTCTGGTAGAGTTCTGAGGTCTTGTCCGCCACCACCACCATGCCCCTGGCGCCAAGAGAGACAGGGGCAGGAGTGGTGAGAAGGAGGCTCCTGTGGCACTGCCCAGCTCAAGGACCCCAATGGCTCCCCATTGCCTGGGGATGAGGTCCTGACTCTTTAGCCCCAATCCAGGGTTTCCTGCCCTTCCAGCCCCTTCCTGTTTCTGCAGCCTCCCGGCCTTTGCCTAGGTGGTTCCCCTGCCTGGGGAAGGGTACCCCTCGCTGAGTACTCACGGGAGCTGCTCCAGAACGGTCAGTACCCTGCTCCCAGGACTGGACCTGCCGGGCACGAACGCCTTATAGTCCACGATCATCCACTGGTTGTTGTACCTGCAATGCAAAAGGAGGAGACTGAACACAGCCACTGCAAAGCCTCCCCTCCCTCCCACTGGCCCACGCAGCCAGGAATCACGGCACAGGGGTGGCCTGTGGGTGTCAGCCACCCGCCTATCGTTCTGACACTGCAGCTTGACCTCGCGTTCACAAACCCTTCTCCCTTCATGCTCTTTGCTCCTGAGTAGTCTATGGCTCCCTAGCGTTTATCAAAATAAGAGTCAGCTCTTCTGCCTGATGTTCTAAGACTGCCATGTCCAGATCCCCACCGATGTCCACCTCCTGGAACAGTGCTCCCCATGGTCACCAGAACACTCAAGTTCTCTTTCTGTTCTTCCTCTGGGGGCATTTCCCTGGGTGGAGGAGCCTTCTGGGGGAGGCATATCCTTTTCTCCCTGAGTCTGTTTCCCCATGTGCAAAACGAGGGGACTGAAGGACTCCTTCCAACTTCTGAGGACCCATGAGAGGGCTCTGCAGAGACTGTGGCGGGGCATGGCCTTGGGACCAGGTCAGGTTCCCTGGGTCTGGGTGTTGAAGGGGGTTCGGTCCAGTTCTTGGGCAGGGAAGCCTCGGTGCCAGGGCCCACTCACGTGCCACTGTTGAAGTTCTTGAAGATGTCTGCCCAGGAGGCCCCGTCTGAGGCCAGGCGGTTGGCCACAAGGTTGCGCACCCACTCCAGCACACAGTCCCTGGGCTGCACGTACTTCCAGAGGGCCGGGTTCCTGTTGCCAATGGTGGTCTCCAACGTCACCTGCGGGAGAGCCAAGGGGTCGCCGCACTGAAGGGTCTCCTGACCCACAGCTGGGCACACGCTGTCACCAGTGGTAGTACTGCATCAGCCTAGAGGTCAGATGGCTAACAGCTGTTTACAACCCCATGTACCAGTCCAGGTGCATGTTCCCCTTTGGTTCATGGATTAGCACTGAGGATTAGCATACCTCTAGCTTTGGCCCCACCCTCCCAAGAGCACCCAGGTGCTGCATCTATGGGCCCCACCCACCGATGAACTCTTTCCTCAGAGAAAGATGGCCTCCCTGGTGGCACAAAGGTTAAATTTCAGGGTTATCAAGCTATCCTGCCCTCTGCTCCCCTCAGCAATGTGTTTCAGTCAATCTGCCTGTTCTGCTCCCCTCTCTGTCTGGTGAATTCCTGTCCATGTCGCCCTATCCTGCACCTCTGACCTATACCCCAGTTCTCATATGCATAAATAAATAAATGGGTTTTTTTTTAAAAGATAATTTAAAAAAAAGTCCAGGGCCTCCCTAGTGGCGTAGTGTGTTGAGCACCGCACTGTGAAGCATCCGTGGCACAGCAGCGTGTGTTCGATCCCCAGCCAGGGAGGGGACCCACATGGCTCAGCAGACCTCTCCTGTCTCACCCGCTGTTCCCCTCAGCAGTGTGTTTCAGCTGATTTGTCTGTTCTGCTCCCCACTCTGTCTCTGATGAATCCTCTCACCTCCCGTGACTCTGGCCTGTACCCCAGCTCTTGCATGCATAAATAAATCTTTAAAAAAAAATTTGTTTAAAAAAAAAAAAGTCCAGAGAAAGAGAACACCTATGTCTACCCTTCCCTGCAGTTTCGCAGGGAAAGCTGGGTGCTTGAAGCTGTCAGCCTGGTCGACCGCCACCTCAGTGAACTTTAGCCCTCCTGGGAGAAACGCAGCCCTGTCGCCTTCTCACTGGAAGGTAAACCAAGGCTTGAGGATGCTAGGAGGCTAGCCAAGGTCATGGTGACTGGGTGGACTCCAGTTTTCAACCCCCACGCTTCCAGCTCTTAAAGGAGAGCTTGTTCCGTTCCACCAGAGTGTTAGCAGGCTCCTTCCCTCTGTGTTCATCAGCTGGGAAACAGCTAAAAGACAGCAGTAGCCATGTGTGATGGCTAAGAAAGGAAGCTGCAAGGCAGCCTCCCAGCAGCTGTCCCCTCGGCCCTCTCTCCTGGCCCTCACCAGCTGCTCTTAGCATCCAAGGCCACAGCCCAGCCTCGCACTGGCAGCTTGGTGGTGGCTCCTCTCTCTGTGGGAGGGGCTTCTGAAGCTGTGTTCAGGGAGCTGGCAGACATGGCTGCGAAAACATCACCTCTTCATTTTCACTAACCTCAAGTTGAAATCACGCATTCCCCCCCACTGCCGACAAGGAGACAGCCCAGCTGCAGCCCCGAGTGTCACCAGCCAAACCCCGGTGCTTCCCCTCCACTTCTCAGGGGTGCACACCCTCTAAGTAACCCTTCATGCTCCTCGCTACTCTAGGGGGGTTAGCACGCCTGCTGCCAGACCTGCTCCCTGTGCTGCTAAGTACGTTCAACGCTGGTTTCTATTTCGATGGACACATTTCAACAGAATTAGTTTCCTTTATAAAATGTGTATTTTGGTTTATCGTTTAAAAAACATTATTGAGAAGGGGTTCACAGCACCCCCAACTTCCAAGAGCGGGGAGTGGCACTAAAACATTAAAGACGCAGGCCGGGGCACCGTGTCCTGCCCGGAGACTTTGCAGGTAAATGGATCAAACCATTTCAGCTTGTCCTTCCCCGGGCTTCACCCTGACTGCGGCAAAGTCAGGGCCTCACCCACCACCTGACCTTCTCAAGCCTCTTTCCACATCTGAGGGGTGTAAGTCCTAAGAAAGAAAGACACCCCCCCACCCCCCCGGAACTGGCATTTTCTGCATCTAAGAGGCTCTTTTTAAGTGATGTTTTTTCTCCTCCGGCGTGTTGCCCAGGCGATTGCAGGCTCGCTGCCTTGGTGAGGGGTGCCAGGGACAGATTTCTAAACAAGTTTGGGCCCCAGCCAGGAAAACCGGTAAAAACAACACATTGTAAACAACATTTATTCTGAAAGCCTGGCCAGGTTAGAGGGTGTGCAGACAGGGAGAGGGAAGGCGGTGGAAAGATCAGGGCCGGGGGGCTGAGAGGAGGAGGCTTATCCTCAATACGTAAAAACCAGATGAAGTCACTGAGGTCAAGGGGATTTCACAAGGGCCCCAAGACCAGCGCTTTCTGAGCGGCTGAGTTACAGCGCAGAGCCCTAGGGCGGCTACAGGATGGGGGCCCCACATGGGGCTGGAACCCACATTAACAAGCAGGCAGAGGGACTGCGGCCTTGGGAGAGCAGCAGGAGCATGCCCCCCATCCTTGCATTCAGGTCAAGGGGGTACATACTGCTGGCCCTGAGCTGCTGGGTGGGAAGTGGCCCTGGGGACAGGGACAAGGGACAAGGGCCAGGGGCCAGGACAGTGCACTCACCAGCCTGCTGCCAAGGATGTAGAAGTCGTCACAGGAGAAGATGGTACCAGGGTAAGATGAGAAGACCAGCTCATTGCCGGGCACCAGGGAAGAGGTCTCTGTGGGGGGAGAGGAGCGGGGTTGAGGGTGCTGGTCCCACAACTCCACATAGGAGCTCTGCACCCCCACCCAGGTGTGGAGCAGCAGGACTCATAGGGAGCCCCACTTTGTCCCTTCTGATATTTGCAAAGTGGGCCACTTGACACACATGCACCTGTGTATGTACATGCGTGCAAAGAGTTGTAAAAAAGATCGTTCAGAAGGCAATAGCTAGGAGCCTAGAAGTATGGGCCCTGCTTTGGGGGTGCTTCTCCTCTCCGTTTTATTGGGGCCTAGGCGACTGAACTGTCTAGACTTAAGGTGAGCACTGGGATGACTGGACACACGCTGTGAACAGAGGACCACACCCAGCCTGGTCGACACACCAGCCCCTCACCGCACCATTCTGGTGAGCAGTGTCCTGCTCCCCCAGGTCATTTCAGGTCCGCAGTGCAGAGCTGTCAACTATCTCACCACAGAACTTAATCACCTTCTAGTTGAAACTTTGTTCCCTTGACCAATGTCTCCCAGTCTCCCCAAAGCCCCTCCATCCCTGGTCTACTGAGTTTCTGAGTTTGCTGCTTTTAGATTCCACATAAAATGAGATCATGTGTTATTTGTCTTTCTGCGTCTGACTTGTTTCACTTCACATAATGTCCTCAACGTCCATGCATGAAAGAACTTCCTTCATTAAGGCTGCATAATATTCCATATGGAGGAAGGAGGAGACCTGGGCAGAATCCCAGCTCAGCCCCATATCTGCTGGGCAGTGGTGAGGGTTTCAGCTACCAGATCACAGAAATAAAGAGCTTCTAGCACATTATTGGGTACACAGTAGGCCTACAAAAGCATTTAACCAGCCCAGTGCTTCTCAGGTATGGACTTCAGGGAATTCAAGACACAAGAAGGACCTTAGTTTAGGATGTTATCCCATCCCACCAGGATGGGAAAATTGAAATGAACCATAATACCCAGTGCTGGGAAGGTTGGGGGAGAGAAGTCACCCCCCTCATAGGCTGATGGTGGAGGCGTAAACTGGCCCAACTTGGAAGCAATATGGCTGTATCTATCTAGAAACTGAAAATTTGATTATGCCCATCCTTTAACCTAGCATCTGCACTAGGAAGCCTCTCTGGGGCCCACTTGCTTTGCTGTTTCAAACAGCAAAGACCTGGATGTGTCCCAAATCCTCAACCAGGGACGGAGGTTTAACACACAGCTGTTAAAAACTGGATCCATTACGGCAACACGGAAAACTCTCCAGGGCCAACAGCAGGGCAAAAGGTACAAACTGGAAACAACTTGCAGGGAATCATCTTATTTAGGTTTTGTTAAGAAGCCCAGAAAGCAGACTTTGCAGGGCAGTGAAGCTAATCTGGATGATACTGTGTCAAAAATCAACCAATTCAACCAAACAGAGCAAACCCAAACTAAAACTAGCACCTTCAGTTGCTAACAATGTGTCAAAGCTGGTCCATCAGCGTGCCAGACGCATCACTGGGATACAGGGGAAGGGGACGGGAACCTGCACTGTTGACTCCATTTACCTATAAGTCTAAAACTTTCTTAAAAAGCCTATGGATTTTGGGCCTCCCTGGTGGCACAGTGGATTAAGCAACGCACTATGATATGAAGCAAACCTCAGCTACTGCAGCACGAGTTCGATCCCTGCTGCCGGCCGGGGAGGGGACCCACATGGTGCGGCAGACCTCTCCTGCTGTGCCCGCTGCTCCCCTCAGCAGTGTGCTTCTGTTGATCTGCCTGTTCTGCTCCCTGTTCTCTGTGGTGAATCCTCTCACCCCCCTACACCTCTGGCCTGTACCCCAGTGCTTGTGTGCATAAATAAATAAGTCTTTAAAAAAAAAAAAGCCTATGGATTTTAAGCAAGTCCATATACACACACATAAACGCATCCTCCCAAATCCAGATGGATCCTAACCAAAGCAGCAACAGCAGTTTCCTCTATGGAAGGAAACTGCCGGAAGGGTATCTGGGAGATGGACTTCTTCATCTAAAAGTACTGCTGGAATTTTGGCAGCAGGAATGCCTTCATGTATTGCCAGAAGAAGAAACAGAAATTAAAACCAATGGGGAAATGGAGGTACATTTCTTTAAAGGCTAGAAAAAAGGTTTTCAGCCATATTTTCCAGTTTTCTATGGTGCACGTGTCACTCAGGCGGGTTTCTTTTTTCAGGTGTGAAAATGTTAATGTCTACATCACAGCGTGCGGTTGCAGTCACACAACAGTGTGGCTGGACACGACAGGACGCTGGGGGGAGGTAGGGCCTGAAGCCTGGCTGCGGGTTTCCAGTCACCTAACATTCAAAATCAGATAGAGCTCATCTTCGCTGTTCAAAATCAGGACAGAGATTCTTCCAGGGTGGATGGAGGTGGTGCTGGGAAAGGGATAGGGGAGAAGCTTCTGGAGGAAGCTGCTGGAAGGTGAGGCCTGTTTTCAGGCCTGCTCCTGCCTGTGAGAAGCTACAGCTGGGGGTCCAGGGACTGGCCACATCCTCTCCAACTGGACGCTACACACACAGGCATGTCTAATGTACAAAACCCCCTTACGAGCTACACTTTTCTGTAGAGATGTCACCTTAGAAGTTTATTTACATCTCAGTTAATGAGCGCTAGTTGTTTCCAAACTACTCGGGCAGTTGACATGGTGCAGACATGGTAATGTTTCTCTAGGGACAATGCTGCATCAGAAAATCACTGGATCAAGGGAGTGACAGCTTTGGAGTCTCATCAGATGCCGCTGGGTTCCTCTTCCCAGCAGCCATGCCAACTCCTACTAGCACTAGCTAGCAGTGAGGGTGTGCATTTCCTCCCCGACTCGCCACCTACGAGGGACACCAGGCTTTTGAGTTCGGACAAGAAGCCAAGGCAAACATCTGGCCACTGCTACCTCTGGGGCTGACAGTGGGGATACAGGTGACGGGGTGGGCCTAGCTGCCAGATGTTCATATTTGACAAGAATGGATGCATACATTCCCTGCATGGCTACTTGCAAACATGGCTGCACTTCTCCCAGGCCTGTACCCACATCACATGCAAGTGACTCTGTAGCTCTTCTAGAGGACCTATTTCTCTACCTCTGGAATCTGCGCTGGTCACCTGACTTGCTCTGGGCAACAGAGTGGTGTGCCAGTTTCAATCAACCCTCAAGAGGCCTTCCCACTTTCCTGCCTGGAGATGCATGTGCAGGCCTGTGCTAGCCTGCAAGAGGATGAAAGGCCTTATAAGCACAGCTACCTCCTCACCACAGCTGACAGCCAAGCTCCAGATGGGCAAGTTATTTATGGGGGCCAGGCCCCTGCGTGCCCCCACACACTCACATGGACGCACCACCCACCGACCTTGGGGGCCTTCCCGGAAGTAGAACTGGTACTTCTTGATGATGCGCAGCATGTGCTGGTAGGAGTTCCAGGTGTTGTGGGCCACCAGGAGGTCGCTTTGGCCCGGCAGCAGCTTGATAAGGGCAGAGCAGGAGCCCGAGCCCAGGACGTGCTTGGTCCTGGTCTTATTCAGGGCTGGCTCTAAGTCTTCCAGGTCCCCAGAGATCTGCAACAGGCTGAGGGGGCCGGGGCGGGGGGGTTACCACTGCAGCTGTGGGTGCCAAGCCAAACCCACTCCCCAGAGGAGGGAGCACAGGCCCTGGGAGCTCGTTGGCCAGTCTAGACCACGTGGCCAGGAAGGGGTAGAACCAGTGCTGGGCCCAGTTATGTCTGTCTGTGAGGCGCACGGCCCTTCCCCTACCCTGTCCACACTGGTGTGGCACTTACAGGAACCCCAAGGGTTTGATGGTGAACTTCCCAGTTGGAAAGGCCACACTGCCTTCATAGCTGTCCTCTAGGCCTTTCAGCTGCAGGAGGGTCAGCCGCACCTAGGGGAGGGGGCAGAGGGCGGGGGCAGAGGGAGGGTGAGGCCTCTCTCCAGGCTCACACCTGCTCCTGCAATGGAAGGAGCTCCAGCCTGGGGTCCAGAGAGAGGAGAGACCATGTCCACCCTCCAGGCTCCAGCCAGCCCTGACCACCCCCTTATTCAGCCCCCACCCCTCCATGTCAAGCACCCCCCTGCCTTTAGTTGAATGTCCCCACCTGTGCTGAGCTCTTATCACCTTCACCTGAGACCCCAGCTCAAAGCGACCTCCTCCAGAAAGCCTCCCATCCTTCCCTGACCCACTGCTGACAGCTTCCTATTCAGGGCCCCTGTCTCCTGCAGCTGACTTCTTTCCAGTATCACTGTCATTGTTCTGAAACCAGGGAGTATCATTCCCACGTTCCCCATAGGGCTGTGGCCTAAGCCTGCCACACACCGCAAGATGAATGAATGGACAGATGGATGGATGGACAGACAGGCAGGAAAGATAGTGGGAGGATGGAGGGAAGAACAAGTGTCTTGTCAATGGGATGGACAGGAAGACAGATTCATTCACAAACACTGGACACCTTTACTTATAAAGCAGCTTCTCAGTACAGCCAGTGCTGGGCACTAAGGATACAGCAGCAAACAAAGCAGATGTGGTCTCTGCCTAATCCTCATGGGCTGGAGTCCAGCTGAAGATAAACTGAATGCCTCACTAAGCAGCAAAGAAATTCAGGACACTGAGGTGAGGGGTAATGGGGTCAGAGGGCACAAAGTGAATAGAATGGTGTTCCAAGCCAAGGGAACAGCACGGTCAAAAACCTAAGGTAAGAGGTGACACATCTTGTGCTAGAAAGCCAGGGAAGCTGGAGCACAGAGCAAGAGGCCGGAGATGAAGCTGGGGAGAGAGCCTGTGCAGGGCACATTCAAGAATAGGGACATCATCCCCAGGGAACTGGGTGATCCAAGTCTCTAAGGAGACAGCAGATGTGATGAATCAACAGGTGAACAGGCTGAGAGGTGCCTGGACAGCAGGAGGGAGGCAGGAAATGTAGCAGACAAGTTGACCAGAGAGATGGGTGGTTGGACTGGAGTTAGGAGGAAAAACAGAGGATAGATGGACAGACAGGCATTCAATGGACAGGCAACCAAACAAGATGAGCATACCAACAAGATGGCTGGGTGGAAGGACTGACAACCAGACTAAGATGTGCAGCTGAGTGACAGATGTGGGACAGGAAGAGAGTCAGATTTGTGGGTGGGTGGATGAACAGGCTGACAAACTAGACAGATGGATGGACAGACAGATGGATGCATGGATAGATGGATGGAGGGATGTATATATGGATGGATGGATGGATGGATGGATGGATGGATGGATGGATGGATGGATGGATGGATGGAGGGATGGAGGGATGGAGGGATGGAGGGATGTATATGTGGATGGATGGGTGGATGCGTAGATGACGGCTGGCTGGCTGGGTGGGTGGATGGGTAGATGATGATTGTAGGTATGGATGGATGGATAGATAGATGGATGCTGAATGGATGGATAGAAGGATGGATGGATGGATGGATGGATGGATGGATGGATGGATGGGTGGGTGGATGGGTGGGTGGATGGGTAGATGGGCAGATGATGGATGAATGGATGTATGGATGCATGAGTGGATGGGTAAGATGGGTGAATGGGTGGGTGAGTGGGTAGGTGGGAGGAAGAACTAACTCCAGCGAGGGTGTGACAGTGAGAAATGCTACTGAGGGAAGTGGTGTAACCGTGGCCTAGGCAAGGTGAATGTGCTAACAGTCATTGACAGCCAATTTCCAGAGACAGTCTATAGCATGTACTTCACAGTTAAACTCTTGAGCTATTTCAGAAAATCCAGAAATCAGTGACTTCACTGATGACCTAGGGAGCAACCCAAAGGCAGAGCACCTGCCTGGAACTCTTCTATCGACAGGGATATATCAGCAGCTCACCCGAGGCAAGCAAAACACAACACTTAGTGTGCCCAACCTCCCGGGTGGTTTTAATTCTCCCCTCTCCCTCTCTCTTTCACAAGTACTGTTTTCACTGCATCTGATGAAAACAATCAGGCCACACCCCTTACGTGTAAGTAAAACAGCAAGCTAACAATTAACTACATGTTCTCAGTGCCTCTTCTACAGCAGGAGGGCAGAGGGGCTGATGCACAGAGAGGCCAGGAGGGAAAGCTGGAGTCCCATCAAGCAAAGGGATGGAAGGATGGGTGGAAACTGAACAGACAGGTGAATGGCAGGTGAGCGAGGAGGGATGGAGATCATCATGGACAGGGCTGGCTGAGAAGAGCAGGGGACAGGCAGGTGGGCGAGCTGGGAGAGCCCAGGCACAGTGGCAAGTCTCCAAGCAGCCCTGTCCCCCACTCCCACGCAGCATGGTGACCATACCCACCTGGTGCCAGTAAACGGAGTGCGTGTTCGACTCCATCTCCGCCTGCATCCACTCCAGGTTGGTCTCCAGGAAGCTCTTGAGCTTCTCACAGTAACCGACTTCGTACTCGAAGGGGCCGCAGTAATTCACCACTGTGTTCATCCAGTGCATGTAGATGAGCTGCAGGGCCAGCAAGGTGGGCAAAGGTAGGGGTGGGGCAGGCCAGGCTTCCTACCTCCTTGAGGAGCCAGAGGTCTCCAGGCCCACCCGAGGCTCAGACTCCTCACCCCCTTTCAGGTCTCCAAAGAGTCAAGGAACCCTGGCAAGGGCACCTCTGCACCCTGCTCGCACTGGTGCCCCTCCCCAGTGACCTTCCCTTCTCTCCAGCCAGCTCTGACGTCCACCAGGCCCAGCAGCATGGGGCTGCCTTTAGCATTCCAAATCTGCCCCAGAGTACTCCTCCTCTGCACTGGGGACCCACATCTATTTAAGTAGTCAATCAGTCAACTCACACTTATGTGAGCACCTACTATGTCCCAGTGTCCTCACTGTGCCAGCTCAATCAGCCCTCAAGAGGACTCTGCACCCCCTGCCCTGATGGCCCATGCGCAAGCCTGTGAGACGCCACGAGCCTGAGCCAGTCATCTCTGTCACCCCAGCTAATGCAGAGCAGACACATGAATGAGACCCTCCGAGGCCAGCCTGGCCCGGCTGACCGGCCAGCTGACTGCAGAAGTACCATTAAGCCCAGCCAAGTATGCGTAGGTGTGGCCCAGACCACAAAGCCATCACTAACATTCCAGCAGAAAGAGAGGAGTTGTGGGTCTTGTGCACAAGCCATGGCTGCCCACAGGCATCACCAGAGGCTGCCCATGGTGGGATTCCACGAACAGACGTGTCAGAAATGAGCAAACCCATAGATAGAAAGTAGATTAATGCTTGCCAGGGGCTGCGGGTGGAGTAGGGGAGGAGACAAAGGAAGTGAGTGCTAACAGGTTTTTAGTATACTCATAAGGAACTACAAACCTCCCCCATCTAGTTCTAGAACATTCTTATCACCCCAGACAAGTTTCTGTATAATTTAAAATGGTGAATTTTATGGCAGGTAACTGTATCAAAAATAAAAGACTGAGGGGTCTCCCTGGTGGCACAAGGGGTTAAACTGCAGCACTATGAAGCTATCTACAGCCACTATAGCGTGAGTTTGATTCCCGCCCAGGGAGGTGACCCACATGGCACAGCAGACCTCTCCTGTCTCAGCTGCGCCTCCCCTTAGCAGTGTATTTCAGTAGACCTGCCTGTTCTGTTCCCCATTTTGTCTCTGGTGAATCCTCTCACCACCAAACCCCCTACACATACCTCTGGCCTATACCCCAGTTCTTGTATGCATAAATAAATAAATCTTAAAAAAAATAAATAAAAGACTGAGTGAGTGAGTGAGTGAGTGAGTGAGTGAGTGAGTAAAAGAAAGCACCACATTTAGATGGTGCCCCTGGGGATGGAGGGTTCAGTGTATCAGTAACACTGTAGGCTGCGGTTTGGGTGTTCATCACTGTGCTTCATCACTAGGAATATGTCACACATTTTTAAAGTGCATCAAATAGCACCTAGTGTGATTTTNGGGGGGGGGGGGGCATACAGTAACTGGGGTATAGGCCAGATGTTCAGGGTTGGAGGGGTGAGAGGACTCCCCAGAGAGAGAGTGGGGAGCAGAACAGGCAGATCTACTGAAACACACTGCTGAGGGGAGCAGCAGGCGAGATAGGAGAGGTCTGCTGCACCATGTGGGTCAGCTCCCTGCCTGGGAATTGAACTCATGCCTTAGCATTGATAGTGCTGAGAGTCAACCCCAAGGCCACCAGAGAGGTCCCCATAGTGTACATTTTTAAAGAACACATGTGAGGTTCTGCTCCCCAACCAGATTGGGGCTGGGGGCAGGAACCCCACTCTGCACCTATCCAAGGACCCTCCTCCCAAGCTCCCTGGGGAACACGTCCATGGGGTGCACCCAGAGAGCCTGTTTCCCCCAGGCGGCCTTACCTCCTCGGACACGGCAGCCTCCACCACGCCTGCAGCATAGGCCTGAAGGCTGTCATTGTAGTGGCCATTAGTGTGCAGTTCCAGAAAGGCCCACCTAGAGCAGGGGTAAAGTGGTGCTCAGTCAGTACAGGGACAAGAAGAGCCAGGGCAAGGGCCGAAGCCAGCCCTCAGCTTGGCATGTGGCTGTCTCCAGTTCTCAACCAGAAAAACAACTCAGCAATGAACTGCTGTGTGTTCACTGAATGTGTGCTGTTTGTCTCTGTGCAAC
The DNA here is from genome assembly GCA_019455555.1 of Galemys pyrenaicus. Lineage (NCBI taxonomy): Eukaryota > Metazoa > Chordata > Mammalia > Eulipotyphla > Talpidae > Galemys > Galemys pyrenaicus. The sequence goes on along the minus strand of JAGFMF010012286.1, from coordinate 976,135 downwards.
CCGGTCAGAATTAGCCAGGTCAAAGGGCACATGGACTTCTAATTCTTACAGGTACCAACAAACACCCTCCCCCACATTGTTCTGGCCTATATTCCTGTCCCCTAATTATACCAGCTACTGTCCTGCGAAGGTACACTCTAGGCCAGACACTGTTCTAGCCACTCCCACCTGCTCACTAACGCATCTCATCCTTATGCCAACCCAATAGGGCAGGTCCCTAACTTCTCCAACATACAAAAGAAGAGGAAATAGAAGCACAGAGCCGCCATCCCAATTGTCCAAGTGTCCTTCCCTGCCCGCCTGATTTGGGCCAAGTCATACTTGCTTTAGGGCGTGGGTGGAAGTGACTGTGAGTCACTTATAAGAAGTCCCTGCTACTGTCACAAGAAATTGGGCCCCAGGGGGAGGAGAGACCTGCAGCCTAAAGCAGAACTGCCCCAGCCACCCCATGGCTCCCAGATCCACAACCACAGAGCCAGCTGGGTGTCATTTTAAGCTGCTGGGCTCAGGGCTGGTTTTTCACACAGCGCTGCCCTGGGTACTAGCTGATAAGCTTGCCAAGGTCACAGAGCCAGGAGAGGGCAGCACCTGGGTTCAATTCCAGGCAGTCTGACACCCATTCTTCCTCTAAAGCAGCCCCTCTTGGGCCTCCCTGGTGGTATAGTGGGTTAAGCAACGCACTATAAAGCAAACTGTAGCCACTGCACCATGCCTGCACCAGCCAGAGAGCTGACCTACATGGTGCAGCAAACCTCTCCTACCTCGCCCGCTGCTCCCCTCAGCAGTGTGTTTCAGTCCATCTGCCTGTTCTGTTCCCCACTCTGTCTCTGGTGGATCCTCTCATGCCCCCACACTTCTGGCCTGTACCCCAGTGCTTGTATGCATAAATAAATATTGAAAAAATATAAATAAAGCAGCACCTCTCGAGCCCCCACATGCATCCGGGTCACTCAAACAGTTGGATGAGAAGCAGGGATCTGCCAATGCTTTTGGCTATACCCCAGTTTCGGCATTTCTCACTGCCCTGGGCATGCATTGACTTTTGACAATGTACAAAGCCCTATCTGTCCACTGCCTTGCTCAGAATGGCTCCTGTTGACGTTCTTCATCTCCACTAAGGTGACAGTTAAGAGAGGCAACCGTGTTGTTTCATTGTCATGCCTGAATGAAGCTATATTTTCTAATTTTCATTGACCACTTATAGTTCTTTGCTCCATGGTCTTTACTCATCTTCCTCTCCTGGTTTTTCTTTTTATCTTTTCTTATAGGTTGGTGAAACTCTCTGTCCACATATTAGCCTTTGGTTGTTGCCAATATTGAAAACATTTCTGTATTCTGATTGATTTTTGCTTTGGCCATTGTCATATTGAAGTCTTGGTTTTTGAACAAGCTCTCAATCTTTTCCTTTGTGGGTCTGGATTAAAAGGATATAAAAATATTACCCAAGCAACTTCTGTGACCCAGAGGAAAACATTTGTTAAGGGAATTTCTATGAAGAAAATGAGGGCAACAGGAAGACAGTAATGAGAACCCGAAGAGGCTTGAGGTCGAGAGAGAGCCAGGCCCACCCTGAAAGGCTCTTGGGAAGTTGGTGGAAAAGTTACCCAGCAGCTCTGGGACAGGAATAGCTCAGCTCTTCCCGAGAGGAGACTGTGGAGAGGAAAAGACTCAAAACACCCACACCCGATACTTTTGGCAAGCAAGCTTCTTGGAGTGCCTCCGGGTGTCAGACACTGAGGGTATACAAGGATAAATGATGTTCACAGAGTTAATGGCAGTTGGGGGGACATGCAAACCGATGATATATCAGGGTAACTGTTACGATGAGAAAAGAAATCAAATGCCAAGGGCATGCCCTGAGGACGTATACTCCTGCTGCCACTGAGCAAAATCTGGGAAGGCTTCACAGAGGTGGTGACAGCTGCTCTGATCTTGAACTTTAAGTAGGAGTTTGTCTGGAGAGGGAGAACAGAGAACATGAAAGAGGGAAGCCTAAGTTCTGCATAGTTCTGAAGCAAAGCACCTTGGGGCCATGAAGATGGAGCTGTGGGCTGTGAGAGGCATCCTCTGGTGGGTAACAATAGCCCCCAGGCCCTGTCTAAGTGCCACTTGTTTACTTCCTCTCATAATCTTCCCAAAGAGCCTGTGAATTTTATCCTCCCCCACTTTACAGATGTTCACGGAGGTCAGGTCACTTACCCGAAGTCAAACAGCAAGTCCAATACAGAGCTGAAACTAAGATGCCAAAGATTCCACAGCATGTACTCTGGGTCTCTTAATTCAACTGGGTTTTGTGGAGTTTTCTTATAGGGTGGGGAGGCATGGGGAAGGGAATGTTAGTCTTATAAAGGAAGACGAGAGCCAAGAATTTAAGATCAATGACTCAGGTATAATCAGATGACGACAGACAGCAAAGAGACTGCAGTAAGATCTTAAATGTTCAGGAGAAGAGGACAACGGGGTTGGGCTTGTACTCCCTCAGGCTTTGCTTGGCTCCCCATCTTTCTCTGCTCAGCACTACCTCAGGGCAAACTGCCTAGCCTCTCTGGGCCAAGGCTCCTCTTCCGTAAGACATACACAGAGCCCACCTCAGAGGGCTACATGCACAGGGATAATGCACGTTCCAAGTGAACTAAGTATTTGCCTGATCGTGAGTCTGAGGCAGGAGTCTGGGGAGAGGTCGGGGGCAGGAGGATGCAAGCCCCAGGATGCACATTCCCTCAGTATAAACAATGCAAGGGTCTAGGGCGACCTGCACAACTGCAGAAAACCAAAAAAGCTCTTCAGATCAAGCCCTGATCACAGCTGAGAGGCCAGTGGCTGCCTCTGGAGGCACCAGGCACAGTGCTGCCCCACTGGGGTAGCTGAGACCCTAGCAGTAGTTAGGGGGCTCACACAGCCTCAGGAGGTCCTCGACCATAGCCACCTTTCTCACCAAAGCCAAGGAAAACCAGACCCTCCCGAAACATCCATTACCAGGGGTGTGATGTTAAAATAGCCCAGGTATGTGGGGCTTCTAGAACCATGTGGTGTAATGCCTTATGCTGATGGAGCAGCAGAAACAAAGCCTAAAAGGGGGGGGGGGGGCGAACAGGATAACCCCATATATAAGAGCATGACACACACACCCCAATATGTATATACATATATGGAAGTATGGTTAGTCTATTTATGCATAGAAACTTCTGGAAGAAAAAGTTACAGATGGTTATATATGGACAGAAAGAAGGGAGAAGAGACCTTTCATAGCCCATCTCACTTTCCAAACTGTTAGAATTTTTACCATGAAAAGTTAGTTATTTTTCTAGTTACAAAAAGTTTCAAAAGAGAAGTGTGATGAGGCTTCTTTTAAGCAGGGCAGAAAAGAGAAGCATGGGGGAAGTGACAACCCCCGCCCCACCAACACCCAGGCTGCAGCACTGCAAATACGGAGGACTGTCACTGTCTTTGTTCAAGAGAGCACCCCCTGCAACCCAAAGGGTAACCAGGGTGAGGCGGTTTAGGTGGGTTTTATTCATTTTGCCTGAGGCCTCAGAAATCCCAGAGGCAGGTTTCTACCCACCCTTCCAGAACCCATTCTTGACCAGACTTCAGTGCTGGGGACCCCAAGGCTGATATCTGAGGATGCCCCTGTTGCCTAAGCCACACCAAATAATTTCTCCCAGCTTTGCCAGCTTGTCACTCTCTTCATTGCCGACAGCTACCTGCAGTTAGCAAATGTCAGGGGAGGATCTGTCCTTCAGACAGGAAACCTGGTACTTGGCCTCACATCACACTTTCTAGTCCTCCCAGCCTCAGTTTGCTCATCTGTAAAATGGGCAGTTCGCCAGCATATGGCCCCAAGAATCCCTGGCTACCATGCAGACCAACAGCTTAAGAGAAACTCTTGCCCCGTCCCTGGCCAAAAGAAAATCATCAACAAGAGAGTGTTTCTCCAGCTACTTGTTCTTGCTAAGGGCTACTTGGGACAGGCCTGGCTGTGGTTCTGCCTATTTGGCTCTAAAACAGCTGATCTCTGATCAGACCAGAAGGATGGAGGTTGATAAATACTGTTGTTTGTTTTTAATGCACTTGTTTGACAAAAATAACAAGTTGGTGGCAATGGATCCCAAACTTTATTTTCCTGCAAAATCCACAGGCCACACTGTGACCTTACATCAGGAGTGGCTCATGTCTCAGCCCATACCAGGTCCAGTCCACATGTATCGCTGGGAAAAGGCTATTCATGTGAGACGGGCAGGGGGTTACCACCCCACTTCAGTGTGCCCTGGATGACCTCCACTCTGGGATACCCCTTTTTCTGTGGCCATTTCCTTTTTCATTCCTTATGTGACTTTTCTAACAACTCAGTTTGACCCAATTTATTGGGTTGGGTTGGGTTTGCTGGTTGGTGAATTTGAGTTGTTTCCAGCTTATGAATAAGTTGATTTCCTCTTATTGGTATTTACTTCCTCTCCTAACAGGGAGAGGAAGTGATTTACATGAAAGGGCTGGTTGAGGGGGTTAGCTAAGGCAAGGAGAGGGAACGGCCAGGCTGGACGGCTCTGCCTCCCCAGGACCAAAGGCAGAGCCAGGCTGGCGCTGACCCTGCCTCGGGGCATCTCTCTCATCTCCAGGCACCAAATCCTAATGTCTCTGGTTTCAGGCTCCCTGGGGACTGTGGTCCCAAGCCAGATACAGAACAACCAAATTAGGAGAGACTATGAGGGTATGGAGTTGTCCCCAAATTCCCAATGGTGAAGTCTGGGGAACAGAAGGAGGGAGCCCAGGTGCAGTGCATGGAGGAGTCACAGCTCTGACCTCTACCCTTTCAAAACTGTGGGCAGTCACCCACAAACCAGGGCCAGGAGGACACCTCAGATGTTTTTCTTTCATCTCGCCCCAAATTCTCAAGTCTGTTTTGGAGGATTTCAATTTCTCTGTTTATAAAATGGGGAAATTCTGACAGTTTTCCTTCTACTAGCCCCAAGTGCTGTCAACCTCGGCAAAAGGGGCCCATGAGTACAAGAGGAGAGACTGAGGACCAGAAAGAAGATGCCAGAATGGTGAGAGCAAGAAGTATGGAAGAGAACTGGGATCACGTCTCAGGCTTCAGTTTCCCCCACTGTAAAATGAAGCAAAGGATACCTACACCTCTTTCATTCATTCCTCCCTTTGGTAAACAGACAGGGTACTTTCTGTGATGCCACTGAATTTCCCTTCGAGCCCCACCTTCAGGTGAAGAAACAGGCTCAGAGATTGGAGCAATATGCCAAGGTCATGCAGCGGTGGACCTGGGCCAGGAAGAGCTATACATTCAGCTCAATCAAGGAAGCCTGCTCTCCACTCCTACTGCCCATTATTGAGAGCAACACTGCCCAGAGGGCAGCTCTTGGGCCAAAGTTCCTCCCCACGCAGGACCTCACCTTGGGGCCTCTTCCCGTTGCTGGCATCCAGGCAAAGACTAGGCATTCTTTGTGAGTTCTGCGAAGCAGGGTACAGTCAGCAGAGAGTGGGGCCACCAGATTTCAGTACTAGAGTGAGCTCTGAGTGTCCCCACAGACTCCAGGTCCACCTGTGGTCGCCCCTCTCTGGAAGCCTTCCTAGATTAGCTCCACCTAGCTCCTGTACCTGCACCAAATTCCCTCTCCACAACCTCCCATCTGTCTGATGTCCTCCCAAGTGCCACAAAGCACCAGAATAGGGGTCTCCTCAAGGTCTCTGTCTCTCCAACACCTACCAGAATGAATGTTCACCAACAAAATGGATGAGACCATGGCTGCCATGGGGAGTGGAGAGGGCAGTGTAGTTTAAACATCAGAATGAACCCAAGATGGAGTAGGAAGACACAGGGCCACCTAAGATCTCTAAACACAAGCTGGATCCAGGGCCTGGGCAAGGACAAGGCTTTGAGCAGATTTTCCCCATTCACACTGACATGGGTTTTCTTTCTGGCACTGTCTGTCTCCCACCCTGAACAGGACCCCTGCCTTGCTCAGTTCTGTGTCCCCAAGGCTAAGCACACCAAGTGAGTGAATGAATGAATGAATGGGCACCACCAACCTCTTAGCCAGCACACATCCTCAGAGTCCAGGCCACAGATGAGGAAATGGGAGCCCAGTCAGGCAGAGTAAGTGGGTGAGAATCACACAACAGGATGACAGCCTGGGGCCCCAGGACAAGACATGTGATTGTGAATGCCAAGGACAGCACACCTGACTCCATACTAAATCCCTGACCAAGCACCCTTCCCTTGGACAGGGGCAGCAGAGGGAAGGGAACAAAGGCCAAGCAGCCAGACCACCCCAATCTATGTGGACTTAGGGACCCTCTGTTTTTAAACTGGCCTGGAATCTAGATTCAGTCCTGTTACCCTGGATCTCAAAGGAAGGCAAGGGGTTGGCACCCATGGGAGTCTCCTGGACGGCTATCACCACCCATCTCCTAAGCTGGGATGGTGGGGGCTCTGACCTCCCTGAAAATAGGAGTTACTGTATCAGCCACCTGTCATGGACCTGAGCCCGCTGGAGGCACTACGACCCGGTAGCAGGAAATATGGTCACCGCTGGCCGAAGACAGACGGGTCTTCCAGACCTGAGGGATACTGCGCTAGCTCTCACCCAACCTGGTCCAGGCACCGCAGCCTCCGGGACAGGAAATTAAGCCCCAAAGGGCAGGATGCTGCACTGGCGAGAGGCCGGTCTGGTAACAGACAACCCTCCTTCCCGGCTGGTCCCCCGCGAGGTCGGGCCAACCCTTACCCGGTCTCGTGGATGGCGTTGGTGAGGTTGGCCCAGGCCACGGCGTCAGGGTGACGGCCATCCACCAGGCTCAACTGGCCGGTCTTAGCGTCCAGGAGCACTGAGCGGCAGCGGGAGGCGGGAGGCACCGGCCCGTTGTGCCCCCTTTGACTCGCCGGGGTCGGGATCGCGCCCGTCAAGCCACTCAGGAATAGCCCGACCAGTACAGCCAGTACCAGGGCCAGCGCCAGCGCCCGCGTCAGCGCCCGAGCCAGGCGACCGCCAGGAGAGCCGTACATCTGGGCCACCATGACCGCGCGGAGCGGTGCGCCGCAGCCGGGCTCACGTGACTGCTCTACGCCACGGAGGGCGGGGCCCGGGGCAGAGAGGGAATTGGTGGGCCCCTGGGGAGGGGCGGGGCCTTGACCCAGTCTTTCCGGGTTGGGCGGGACTCACAGCACGCAGGGGTCGTGGCCCGCCTTAAAGAGCCCCGTCCACCTATGCGAAGCCCGTGTGGGCCCCCTGCGCCCTTGCTTCTTGGTTTTCAAAATATCTAACCTCTAGAAAAGTTGCAAGAACAATAATATCTACCTGCCTGCCAATATCACTTGCTAATAGTTAGTAAATACCCACATGGCTGTCATTAATCGATTGTAATTTATTTTTACATTTAATGACTATAAAATTATTGTCACTTAACCATTTGAGTTAATTGAATATATGGCAACGTTTCAATTCTAAAAGCTGCAGGTGTATCTAAAGATAGAAGATAGTATCCTACATAACCACGATGCCTTTAAACACTCGGGAAATTTACCATTTATTTAATACTATTATCCAATATAGGTCCTTTATTCCAATTTTTTATCAGTTGTCCCAAAAATCCTTTCTTTCTTTTTTGATTTTTTTTATCCTGGAGACACTCCTCACATGATACACAAAATAAGCACCAAAATGACGAGGCTCAAAATGTACAAAATGAAATCCCATATACAAAAAAAAAAAAAAAGTAGATGAATTCCTCCATAACTTGAGTGTGGAAAAAGGCTTTCTAACAATGTTTCAAAACCCAGACATACTTTTTTTTTTTTTAAAGATTTATTTATTTATGCATACAAGCACTGGGGTACAGGCCAGAGGTGTTGGGGGGTGAGAGGGTTCACCACAGAGAGCGGGGAGCAGAACAGGCAGATCAACAGAAGTACACTGCTGAGGGGAGCAGCGGGCACAGCAGGAGAGGTCTGCCACACCGTGTGGGTCCCCCCCCTCGCCGGCAGCAGGGATCAAACTCGTGCTGCAGTGGCTGCGTTTTGCTTCACAGTGCGTTGCTTAACCCACTGCGCCACCAGGGAGGCCCAAAACCCAGACATACTTTTGACTACACCACTGTGGATGCCAAAAACACTATAACCAATGTCAAAAGGCATCTGACAAGCCAGAAGAATGTATTTCTAACTTATATTATAAGGACATTACTAGTAAAGAAATAACTCAGAATTTGAGGAGGAAAATCTGAAAGTCAGTAGAAAAAAATGGTCTGAAAATCTAACAGAGAATAACAACTTCAGGTGGCCAGGGGAGGTTATATTTGAGTGGACACCAAAATGAAGTGAGAAAATGAGTCATGTAAAGATTTAAGAGAAGACTTCCCAGAAGAGAAATAGCAAGTATAAAGTCCCTGGGGTTAGAATGTGCTTGATTTTCTAGGAACAAGGAAGAGACCAGAGAGTCTGCAGTACCTAAAGTGAAGACGAGTGGGGAGGTCAGGGTGGAGGGGGGAGATAGTCTGTGGGTGCCACAGTAAGGACTTTGGATTTTACTCTAAATATGGCAGAGCCAGGGACATAATTTTTCATAAAATCTTTATTGTAATACCAGGATGGAATGAGAAATGATTACTAATGGGGATAAGATTTCTTAAATTGAAAATAAATTAGAATATTCTAAAATTAGATTATGGTGATCCTTGCATAACTGAATCTTTGAATTGCATCCTTTAAAATGGGTAGACTATGCTATCTCACTGGGTCCCCTGAAGGAGAGGGTCAGATGGCAGGTGGCCCGGGAGGCCTTCTGGAAACCTATTAGCATGACCATGCAATCATGAGGATGGCAATAACTCTGAGAAGAACTGGCAGTGAGGGAGCAGCTCCCACACCAGGCTCTCTGTTCAGGGACCTGTCAATGGACAAGGAAGATCAGCACCATGGCCCTCCTGCAGATCACCACCACCTCCAGCAGAGGGAGACAGAGAGCAGACAAGTGACAACCAAAAAGTAATGACCGCTTCAAGTAGAAATATTGCAGGGAAGACCAAGACCAAGTAAAGGTGGCAAGGAGGTAACTATGAGAAAATCTTAGGAATAGCATTCCTGGAAGAGGGATGCAAAGGGTCAAAGGCCTTGAGACAGGAGGGTTTGACTTTGTTGGAAGAAAATGACTTTGTTGGAGGTCAATGGGAGAGGGGACTACTAGGAGGGGAAGGGACAGAAGATGTGGCAGGAGAAAATGGGATGGTCCTTGGTTGGCCCCGAAATTATTTTCTAAAGTTTCAAGGGTGACATTCTGTAAGGGAGGAGGAGAGAGAAGGATTAAGATGGGGGTGGGAAGAGCACAAGGGACTATGGTAGTGGTACATAGGTAAATTGGTGGTAGGAATTTCACAGGGAAATCGATTATACATTGTACAAATATGAAGGATGATGTAATAAATATATATTTAAAAATAAATAAAATTATAAATGGAAAAAAATAAATAAAACTTCAAGGGTGCTTTCTCCCTAACTTCCCATACCCTTGGTGAGCTGGACCTGAGAAGGTACTCCAGCTCTAAGGAATCACTCACTTGGCATTAATATTAGTCATCCCTGTCATTTGTTAATCACTTTACCTGTGAGCACTTTCTATTACAGAACACAAGTGATCCCCACTATCCCCATTTTACAAGTGGGGAAACCGAGGCTGAAGCCAACTGGCTCACTGGTCCAGGTGATAACGCAATTAGGCAAGGTGAGGACAGCACTGTGGGCTGCCCTTGGTGATCACCACCAGGGGGCGCACTGCATGGCTTCCCAACCACACACATCCCATTTGCCCTTTGCCTCCCTTAGAAAGAAGGTCCAGAACACTGAGGCCTCCCTGGTGGCTCAGCATGAGTTCCATCCCCCGCCAGGGAGGTCACCCACATGGAGCAGCAGACCTCTCCTGTCTCGCCCGCTGCTCCCCTCAGCAGCGTATTTCAGTAGATTCACCTGTTCTGCTCCCCAATTTGTCTCTGGTTAGTCCTCCCACCGATGCACCTGTGGCCTCCACCCTTGTATGCATAAATAAATGTTTAAAGCAAACCAAACTTCTTTGATCTGTTTCTTTAAAAAAGAAAGAAAGAAGATACAGAACACAGCCTGAGAGAGAGCTGTGTCCCATTCTCTAGGGCTCCCTGGCCAAATGATGTCATCATTCTGTGCCTCAGTGTATGCACCCCTAGACCTGACCTTGTAGAGCTGCCAGGAAGGTCAAGTGAGAGCTTTTCCTAGTACCTGAAACTTAGCACACTCAGTAAAGCACTCACTCACCACTGTGCTCTCAAGGCCATCCACCCAGGTGCCCTGTAGACTGGCCAATCAGAAGCAAGGACAATCACCATTCTCATTAGCTAGACTACAGGTATGGCTACAGCATAGAGCTGGGGCCGCAGACAGCCTCAGGTTCAAATTCTAGCACCGTCATTTGCTGGCTCTGATCTTGGGAAAGTGACTTCGTCCCTCTGAGCCCCAGTAAAAGGGGGATAATAACCACTGGCACCACATGGGCCAGGAGGATGGTTACAGTGGCGGGCACGATGGAAGTCTGGAAGAAATGGGAGCCTCTCTCTGTTCCCTGATGCCACCTCCTTGGAGCCCTCAGCTTGCTCAGGAGCCTCATGTAGGGTAAAGGAAAGTCATCAGGTTTTTCCTCCCTCCCGCCATTAGTGTCAATGACAGCCCCCCCGCGGTCCTGCACGCATGCCTGGTGGTAGCCCCTGGGGCAGGGAGTGGGCATGTGAAGTTGGGCATGACTGGGCATATAAGGGCAGCATCATAGGTATGCCAGTAGAAGAGAAGCTCAGCAGAAGCAGCAGAGGCACGAGAGAATGCTGGAGAGCCCAGAGAGAGTGAAGACTAACCAGGGGCTGTGGCCTGCCAGGCTCCTGGCTCCCCAGCCCCCTGCCTACTATGTACATGGTCGCCTCACTACAGATGATGTTAAAAGAACAATAAACGCTTGAAAAGGCCACCAAGGTCCCCAGGACGCCTTCACCCATCTGCCCAGATCATAGAGAAACCTGCTCGGTGCCTTCCTGGCACCACACCTCAGATAAAGGGACAGACCTCAGGTCTCGGATCCTGGCCTGTTCCATCTACCCTGGTCCCTTTACAAGAGCTACCCCCATCACAGTTTGTTTTGACTACCCAAGGTAGTCAGCAAGCCTGGAAAAATAGGTGTGGTGGCAGGAAAGGAGGCACACCACACTGGGCAGGGTTCAGGATGGTTCTGGGCAGACGGGTCAAGGAAGGGAGTCTTGGAGCCCTTAGTGACTTTTACGCTTTTTATTGTCAAAGGTGACCAGGTCCATGGCAGACAGGGGTGCGGGAGGGCCGGGAGGCTGACAGACCTCCCAGCCCCTGGCGCATCTCACCCTCTCGGCTGCTTTGCTGCTGCTGCTCGCATTGGTCAGTACTGTCAGTCCTTTCGGGCCTCGTGACGCCATCCATTTAAGCCCGTGTCCAACTCAGGTGTGCCCACTTGCACATGCCCACCCTGGAATGCTCGCAGCACTGCAGGTGTCCATCATCACAGTGGTGGGAGGGTGGAAAGGCCTGATCGTTCTCTGACCCTACAATAGGGCTCCCAGGTAGAGCGCTCCCAGGCTCGGCTCAGGCAAGCCCCAGTCAGCTCTAGGTGCAGCAGCGTTAGGGGGTGGGTGCGCAGCCATTGACCCTCTCTTTGCATGCTATTACCCCTACCCATGTTCATTGGTGAGGCTGGGGTGTGACCTGCCCCCAGACAAAGGTATCTGACATCCCCTGCTGAGCACACTCAAGTCCCAGGCACCTGACCTGCATTTCCTCCTTTAATCTTCACACCAAGCCTAAAAGAAGCAGAAAATCCTTAACCAGGTGGAGATTTTAAAGATAGGAAACTATAGTCCAAGCAGAGAGATGACTTCCCTGGGGTCAAACAAAGTTTGACTTGAATCAAACTTGGGAGCTGGTCCCTAGATCTAATTCTTGCCCACAATAACCAGGGAACCCCAAATGGCAAGTGCCCTAGTGTGCACCGAATCTCACCAAATTTGCTCGAACCATTTTGGCAATGATGACGATGGCAAAGACCCTGTAGGATCAGACAACAGTTATCAGGCTTTTCCACCCTCCTGCCATTGGTGTAATGATGGATACCTGCGTGCTGCACGCACACCTAAGTGGGCATGCGCAAGTGGGCGCACCTGGGCTTAGACACAGGCCTATAAGGGCGGCATCATGAGGATGCCAGCAGAACCAGAGAACAGAAGAAACAGCAAAGCAGCCGAGAGGGTGAGATGTGCTGGGGACTAAGGGGCCTGCCAGCCTCCTGGCCCCCCCACCCCGGCACCCCTGCCTGCCGTGTACCTGGTCACCTCTGAGATAGTGGTGTAACAAAAGCCGAAAAGTCCACGGAGGGCTCCAGGACTCCCTCCTTTACCCCATCTGCTAGAATCATCGAGAACTTGCTCTGTGCCCCCTGCTGCCACCACAGACCCTGTAGGAAAGCAGCCAAAGAATGTGAGCAGGAGAAGAAAATGCAAGGGGGGGCATAAGGGGATGGGGCTAGGAGTGTTGCTGTGTGGCATTGCTGGTGGCAGCTAAGTGACTTGCTAAGCTGGTGACTTGCTAAGGCTTTTTAAGGGAGGGCTCTGCTAGAGTCTGTTGACATTAGAAACAGACAGGCCGTACTTGTACCTTCTGCATGGGAGATTCTGTCCTACAGAAATAAAGGCAATTTTGGCGGTGGGAGGACCACGGTGACTACACCTGAGGGGGAAATACTATGTTGTCAAAGCACTAACAAGGTCAGTAAAATTTTTCTGATTTTTTTTAAAGATTTATTTAATGCATACAAAAACTGGGGTATGGGCCAGAGAGGTGGGTGGCGAGAGGATCCACCAGAGACAGAGTGGGAGCAGTACAGGCAGATCGACTGAAGCACACTGCTGAGGGGAGCAGCGGGCGGGACAGGAGCGGTCTGCTGCGCCATGTGGGTCAGCTCCTTGGCTGGGGAGCGAACTCTCCTGCTGCAGTGACACCACTACGGATGCTTCACAGTGCGGTGTTGAGCCCCTTGCGCCACCAGGGAGGCCCAATTTTTGAATTTTTTAACAAAGAAAGAAAGCACCTGCGCTGGACTGTCCCCGATACCGGGCTGCTGTGGGGGGGCGAGGAACACCTCTTCCCCAGGGTTAATAGGTGGCTGGGGCTGCTTGCCGGGGACTGAGCAGGAGGGAACGAGACTGGCTGCAGGTGGCCTCAGGCCCCCAAGGAAGCATCCCAGTCTCTGGGTGGTGCCTCTGCCTAAGACCGAAAGAGCTGGCGCTTGCTCCTTCCTCCTTTAAGTTCCCCTCACCTCACCGCTTCTGCTCACGCTTTCCCCAGGTACTTGCGTAGTTCCTGGAGCTGCCCCATGACTCAAATAGGGGCTGAGTGCTGGTAGGCTGGGGTAGGGGCAGTTCCAGCCTGCCTGACCTTTGAGAGAGGTGGGATGCTGGGCCTTCGGTGCAGAAGGGGTTCTCCAGGGTCATGCGGACCTGGGTGTAAATCCCACCTCTGCCCTTCCCAGTGGTTGGTCTCTTCATCTATCTCCCTCAGTCCTTACCCCATAGGTTACTAAATGAGACAAGTCTCCCACTCAAGTCTTGAACAATTAGCTATTATTTATTTCTTTTTATTGGCTTGGGTTTATTTTATTTTTTTATTAAGATTTATTTATGCATAGAACTGGGGGCAGGCTAAAGGAGGGGGCTGAGAGGATTCATAAAGCATAGAATGGAGAGCAGAACAGCTGGATCTGCTGAAATACACCGCTGAAGGGTGAGACAGGAAAGGTCTGCTGAGTCATGTGGGTCAGCTCCCTGGCCAGGAATCAAACTCAGGCCATTGTTGTGGTTATAGCGCTTAGACTTAACCCTGTGGCCACCCGGCAGGCCGTGGTTTGTGGTTTGTTCATAAGATGCTGAGGACAGGGCCAGCCCATGTGTGATGCTATAGTTACCCATCGACCCAATGGGGTTTAAGGGTCCTCTCTCCTCCTACCCCCAAAATATAGCTCCCTCTGCTGCTTATCAAATGGCCTAAATATGCAAGTTGGGCACCTCCTTGGGAGAAGGCCCCTTGGTAGATTGTATGCCCTAACCATGGTCATGGCAAAATCTTGCCTCCACTGAGAGTCTGTTTCTGCTCCTTAAACATGGGTGGACTTGTCACTCTGTGACACAGTGTCACTTCCACAGCTAAGTCATAAAAGGCAATCAGGCTTCTACCTGGCCCTGGAGAACCCCTGCACTAGTACCCCATCTTGAATCCTAACTCTGCCAGTGGAGCCCTTTCATGGCCCAATGCTGACTTACTCTAAAGAAGCCAAAGACCATGTGAAGGCTCACATGGAGAGGGCCTGAGACTCCACGGAGGAAGAGAAATGTCCCTGCAGCCCCTGGTCAGCCCAGCCCAGCCACCATCAACTACTAACAACAAGCGGTCTGCATCAGAACCACCCAGCTGAGCCCTTCCCAAATCCATTTTTTGTTTATTTTGCTCTCAGGGCATTTGTTACAATGTTCACTGTCAAGATTTCACATCAATTAAAATTCAGTTCAGGGCCTCCCTGGTGGCACAGTGGGTTAAGCAACACACTATGCAGCACGAGTTCAATCCTTGCGCCGGCCAGGGAGGGGACACACATGGTGCAGGCAGACCTCTCCTGCCTCGCCTGCTGCTCCCCTCAGCGGTGTGTTTCAGTCCATCTGCCTGTTCTGCTCCCTGCTCATTCTCTGGTGAGTCCTCTTACCACCCTGGACTCTGGCCTGTACCCCAGCTCTTGTATGTATAAATAAATTTTAAACAAATAAATAAAATTCAGTTCAGTCTTCATATTTCTCTGCTGAGGTCTCCTCCTCAACATATGACATAGAAACACCTTCTCCAGCAATCAGTGTTAATTACCAGCATGGACAGTCAGCTTCTTTGTTCCCTAAAAGAACCCACTAGATGTGAATACTGTTCTGCAACAAGGTCAAAGCTCCTAATTGGAATTCTTGATCCACAGACACCTTGACAGATAAGAAAATGTGTTAGGTTAGGTCTCTAAGTTTGGGGATAGTTGTTTTGCAGCAATACACAACCGATACAAGTGTTAAATCCTTCTCTTCAAGGAAAGGATTCAATATTTTCACCTCTTATGAGATTTTTTTAATTGATGGCACTAGTTTATTTTCCTTCCAAAAGGCCAGTTGCAAGCAAATGAACATAATCTCAAAGTTTCTTTCTTTTTTTTAAAGATATACTTATATTTATTTATGCACATAAGAACTGGGGTACAGGCTACAGGTGCAAGGGGTGAGAGGATTCACAGAGACAGTGGGGAGCAGGACACGCAGATTGACTGAAACACACTGCCGAGGGGAGCAGGTGAGGCAGGAGAGGTCTGCTGTGATATGTGGGGCCCCTCCCTGGACAGAGGCAGGGCTCGAACTCATGTTGCGGTGAGTTGCTGCAGTTTGCCTCATAGTGCATTGCTTAACCCATTGCGCCACCAGGGAGGCCCACCTCGAAGTTTTATTGGCTTCATAACAGCAAAAAACTTAGAACTAGATCATTTGGCCTTTTCTCCTCTCACTTCCTCCCAGTTCAGAAAGCTTGCATCTTTTAACAACGAGCCTTCTCTTAGATTTGCAGTTACACTCAACACCTTTAAACCTCAGCACCATCTTCCTGGTAGTTTTAGCCTTTTCCTAGAAAATTGGCTTAGTCTGCCCACCGTAGCCACTCTGCTCCCTGCCATGACCCACCTTCCCTGGGCAGACAGAGAATCCTTGCAATTCTTGTATGTGTCACTCTGTGGGCTGGGTGCTTGCCACACTTCCAACAGACAGTCCAGCAGATTATAGGAACATTCACCATGCTTGTGAAAGCTATGGTCATGGAAAGAAGCTGTGTCAAGTCCCTCAGTAATAATGAGAATGACAGTAAGAATAACACCAATTTCCATGTTTTCAGCAAGTATGAGTACCAGTTGGTGGGCTTTGGGTTTTAGGTATAAAATCTCATTGTGTCCTATTCACAGACTTAAGAGTGTCTTATAGGTTGCTACTGTAATCCTCATTTTCCAAGTGAGAAAATCAAGGCTAAAAAGATTTATTTATATTATTTGGCCCAAGGCCAAATAGTCAATAAATGGCAGGGCTGGGACTTGAACCTGGGTCTGGGTGACTTCTGAGGCTGCTCTGACTGAGCCAGAATGGCCTTTCCCAGACTGCAAAATAAGCCCTCACACTGATTACCCCTCACCAAAGCAGGGGTGAAGCAGGGACTGTGACTCAGGCCCCATCTGTTTTCTCTTTGTGTCTCCAGTAATTCTCCTTCCCTGAATCTTCCTGAGATCCAGCAGCAGCTCCCCTCCTGCCCCTGCCCCAGCCATTATGATCTGCCCGGCTAGCTAACCTAGGATGGTGACTTGCATCTTCACCCCAGATGAGTCCTTGAATCAGGGTCTGTTAAGAAAGGAAACTTTGGCCCCAAACTCAGAAATTTTAGAGCTACTTCCCCAAGCAGCCATGACCCAGGCAGTTCAGTCATTCCTGCACACACAGACGAGCTGCTGGAAGCTGCCCCTGTGCTGACTGCCTGGAGATGGGGAGCAGATGGGTCTGGGTGGTGCTGTGAGGCTCTCCCAGTCTTGGGGGACACAGACATGTGAGTCCTAAGTCACTTCATTGTAGGGCAATGGAATAACAGGGCTGAGAAAGAGCAGAGGCTGACTGAATGTCAGTACCAGGCTGTTTCTGGGCCAAAGCCAGGAGTGGGTGGAGGTAAGAGTCATAGATGAACTGAGAAAGGTGCTCAAGGGCTGGGTGAGGGGACCTCAGACACCAGGTCAGAGGTGGGTCTCTGTCCTGCAGGTGACTAGGAAGCAGGAGGTCTAGGAGAGAGGGCTGTGCGTGAAGATGGGATGTGGGAGCAGGGAGGGAGGAAATGGACCCTCAGTCTGTCACATGGGTGGTAGACTGCGCCCTCATCCACCCTCACCCACTCCAGCGGAAGGACAGGCAGAAAGGACTAGCACTTCCCTGGAGACTGGGAAGCTGGGAAGAGGGGACCTTATAGGTCAGGATGAATAGATTCTTAACTCCCCCATCATGAGTCATTTGCCATTTTCTTCGTTTAAAAGCGATGCTATTAGAAGGACATACTTGATGATCTTATTAGGAGATCTCCAAAACTGAGGCATTTCAGGAAGGACAGCTGGAATAACGGGGTGCGCTGGAGCCTTCCCCACCAGGAACCCTCTGGAAGACCAGGTTTACCAGAGGCCGAGCCCTTCCACCCCTTCCTGGAAATAACTGTGCCCCCATCACCACTAGTTTCACCCTCTCCAGCCTCCTGCTGTCTTTCCCCATGCAGTTTCATCTCTGCGTTGGCTTTAGCATCGAAAGCAGAACGGACGGGCAGGAGGTGGGGAAGACCCTGGGGACTTCTCCCAGAGCCTACGCCTTTAAGGACGGGGGTGGGGAAGTGTTCTGGGCGGGGCCTTAAGGGGCGGGGCCAGCGCGGGTGCGCCCGGGCCAAACCCGGTCGGAGAGCCGGACGCTGGCCCTGGCTGAGCGCCTGGGCCCGCCGCGTGGGGGTCTAAAGGCTAGAGGGTCCGGGTGCGGGGACCTGGAAGGCCGCGAGGCCCCGCGGGGTCGAGATTCGGAGTTTGCGGGCCGAAGACTCCGCCCGAGGTAAGAGTCTTCCCGCCCTCTAGAGCGCCCGGGAGAACCCGGCACCCCGAGTTCAACTTCTCAACCCTCGTCGGGATTGAGAAACCGAGTACATTGACGTTCTCGGGTCACACTACTGGAAAGTGCAGCCGCAAAAGTGGTTTCAGCCCCTGGTTTCCTGTCCCTGCCCCTTTCTATCAGGTTTGCAGATCTTAAGGCACCGGGCCCGGGAGGAGCACGGGGTCGCTCAGCGATTGCCCCCTTGTGCACGTCGGACTTGTGTGTGTCGCGGCAGATGGAGAGGAGACGGGTGTTGCCCTCCAGGGACTCGACATTTATTGAGCACTTTTTGTATGCTCTGACGGGTCAGCTTTCTCCCTTTTACAGATGAGGCCGCAGGGGCTCAGAAAGCTGAAGTGACCTTCCCAGCACGTACAGTTACCTGGTGACCTGGAGACTGACTTGGGAACCTGGAGTGTGGGTACCAACGGAGGAGGGAAAAGCCTGACAAGTGAGCCTAGAGTGCTGGGACGGGGCCTCTGCCCCTCCTGGCTGCTTCTCTTCCTCCCGCACAGCCTCCTCCCCCCTGTCTCTGCCAGGACATTGAGAAATGACTATGCAAAGGATTACCAACAAAATAACGTTGTTTTCTCGACTTTGTTTTGGTTTTGATGGCAAAAATTAAGCGTGCTCATATGCAGCATGTGGAAGAGCTGAAAGGAGAAAATTACTTGGTCAAGGACTTTTTCTTTCCAGTTTCTTTGGGAGAAAAGTGAAGTTGGTTTTAGCCTGGTGTGCAGAGGCAAAGGCAGGTGTTCCACAGTGTCCAGATGCTGCTCTGCAGCTAAAAGAGAGTTTGAGCAACTCTCTTCCCTCTGAGCCTCCATTTCCCCCTCAGGGGAGTTGCTAGCCTTTAGTGTACTGGCCTAGTGACCACCCCAGGCAGGTTAGGAACACAGCTCCTCTGTAAAAGCAGTGGTGGCAATCACATCTCCAGATGGACGTGAGAAGCCCAGTGGTCAAGAGTGAGGAAACAGACCTGACTCAGTGCCCCAGTAGGTTCCCTATTAAATGGGACTCATCATAGTACCTCCTCCTTGTTACATGAGGTCATCTGGGTTAAGTACTTGGCCCTTTGTAAAAACTGAATAAGAGCATTGTTGAGTGGTTTCGAACTGGTGGCCCAG
Organism: Galemys pyrenaicus; assembly: GCA_019455555.1. NCBI lineage: Eukaryota > Metazoa > Chordata > Mammalia > Eulipotyphla > Talpidae > Galemys > Galemys pyrenaicus. Next base: position 957,242 of record JAGFMF010012286.1, on the reverse strand, counting down.
AAGTATGTTCCCTTTGCTTTGAGGGCTAATTCAGTGTCCACTATCTGTATTTATCTCACCCAGCTGATCCCTGGAGGCAAGATTCTCTAATCTGTCACCCTTCTAGTCCCAATATTCTGGTCTGACTGAGATTGGGTGGGTGGGGCCTAAGTTTCCATGGAGATACTAGGGTCTCAGAAAGAAGGGCCTTCCTTATCTGCAAACTGAATTAGTAGGTCCCATGGTGGGTCCCTCCACCAAGCCTCTTCTGGAATGTGGATTTCTATATTTCCATTCCTTTGATGGGGGAGGAGGGAGTTTTCACACCTCTCTGCAGGATCTTGGGGCTATGACACTGTCCTTCCCTCCACGCTGCAGGTCACTCAGCTGCCAGTCTGCCGGATGTTTGGAACTGAAGCAATGCAGAAGGGGAAGCAGAGTGTGAGGCCAGGCCAGGGAGGGCTCATGGCTGGCAGAGGGCTGAATCTGCATCAAGGGCTGAGTCTGCTGTATGTACTGTTCATGGTGGAGACAGGATCTGGAGCCAGGGGCCTGGCCACAGTGGTTCACATTCATCCACCTTTTTCAGCCCCAGGTGTGAACCAGATCCCGGTTGTAGATGTGAGTATCCAGGCAGGAAACTGACTCAGATGGGGGTGTCTTCATCCAGTCAACCAATATTTATTGAGCATCTACTTACTACCTGCCAGGCACTGAGCTGGACTCTGGGAACAATATAAACAAAAGTCCTTGCCCTCTTGGAGCTATCAGCCTCCTGGGAGGACAAAGAACAAAGTAAATTTCAGGTGGTAGGATGCTCAGCATCCTGCAAAGAACAGGATCAAGTGATAATAATAGGATCATGGGGTGACAGTCCTGAGAGGGAAGATGTAAACTACTTCAGTAGGTGGTGACAAGTGGCTTCTATAAGGAAGTAACCTTTGACTTAGACCTGAGCAGAGCAAGAATGCCACGTGTACAGACATCTGGGGGAAGACATTTCCAGGCATGTTTCAGGCAAGATGTTTAGTGTATTTCTCCACCAGTGAGGAGGCCAGAATGACTGGAATAGGGTGAATGAGACTGAGGTTAAGTGATTAGAACAGAGAGTGGTGGCCAGATAATGAAAGGCCTTAAAGGTTGCAGCAAGGAGGTGAGATTTGTTTTATGACAGTGGGATGACTGGTTTTTAGCAGAGGTATGTCACAATCTCACTTATATCTTCTGGTTTTTCTGGGGAGAATGGATTGAGAGGATGAGGGTGGGAGAAGGGAGACCACTGGGGAGGCTCCTGCAGCTGTTCAGGTGAGTGAAGGTGGTTGTGGGATGGGGTTTGGGATAGGTGTTAGAGGCACAAAGAATAGAATATACTGATGGAGTCAATGGAGGGATGGAGTAGGAGAAAGGGAGGAACCTAGGATGGCTCCATGTTTTTGGCCTTTGTAGCTGGGGGGATGGTGTTGCCGTGGACTTGCATATGCAGAGGGAAGAGCTGAGTGGAAGCTGGGGTGAGAGGCAGGACGGCTCCCTTCACAGGCAGGGAGGCTGCACACCATCCCACAGGCTGCCAGGACCTTGTAGCTGGTGCTGTAAGGGGAGGAGCGGTCACAGTGGGTCAGGAGTAAAAGACTGAATGCCAAGGACTACTCAGGAAGTCCCCTCTGACTGCAGGGCCTGGAGTTCTGGACTTGTATTTCTCTCTGTGGGAGAAGGGACTTGAACTGAAGGGCTGAGGGTATTTAGCTCCCACGCCTACTTTATGGGGCCGCACAGAGGGCAGACAAATAGGTAATTACATCCATACATACATTTTACAGAGTAGAAAGTGGTTTGTGGGTTCTGTGGTTGACTCTATCTTGTGGGGCATGCCCCTTGGAGGCAGGAAAAATGGGGTTATCTTGACTCATGGCAGATAATCTGAGTTTCTGAGCCCTCGAGCTGGCACTGTGCCAAACTCAGGGCTCTCCCAAGCCCCTGAAGATGGGTATGACTGCTTACCTCTGAGTTTCTCCGAGGGAAGGTGGCTGGGAGGGCAGTGACACAGGCAGGATGTGAACTCAGGTGCCTCATGCCCAGTGCATTTCCTTCCCTCTAGTGTGGCACCTCCCAGACAGACTCAGGGAGCTTCTGGAATTCCCATCAGACTCTAGCCTTCAGACTGGGAAAGGCCACCTACTCCTTGCCTAGAACCTTTTTGAGAAGTTACTCGGCCAACACCTCAGTCACTCAGAGCACCTACTATGTGTCAGGCACTGTGTACATAATGGAGGTCTAGCAGGGAGCAGATACGCACAGTCCTTGTCCTCCTGAAGCTCACATGTTAGGTGGGACATGGGTTAAAAATGAGTCGCTAGGCCTCCCTGGTGGCGCAGGGGGTTGGGTTGCAGCACTGTGGAGCTGTCTGCAGCCACTACAGCACGAGTTCGATCCCCAGCCAGGGAGGTGACCCACAGGGCGCAGCAGACCTCTCCCGTCTCGCCCGCTGCTCCCCTCAGCAGTGTATTTCAGTAGATCTGCCTGTTACCCATTCTATTTCTGGTGGGTCCTCTCATCCTCCTTTCCTCTAGCCTCTACCCCAGTTCTTATATGCAGGGATAAATAGATCTTTTTTTAAAATGAGTAAATGCATAGGATAATGCCACCTGCTAGAGAGGAATACAGAAAACAGAACAAGGGTGACATGGGTGAAATGTGGGAGGTTGACTGCTTTTCCCTGGACTATCAGGGAGGCCTCCCCAGAGGAGGTGATGATTTGACTATAACCTGAATGTTAAGGAATATCTGGGAGATAGAAGGTGGAAAGGCCCTGAGGAACAGAATGGCTCATTTTACAGACAAACTTAGGGAGGTCCAGTGGCCAGAACAGTGAGCAAGGAGGAGGAGGATGGAGAAGAGGCAAGATTACAGGGACTGTGTGAGGACCTGGCTGTTTCTGGGGTGAGATGGGAGCCAAGGAGGGAATGATCTGCTTTCACTTTTTATAAGGATTCTTGCTGTTTTTTTTTGTTGTTGTTTAATTTTTTTAAAAGATTTATTTATTTATGCGTACAAGGGCTGGGGTACAGGCCAGAGTCCTGGGAGGTGAAAGAATTCACCAGACAGAGTGGGGAGCAGAAAAGGCAGACTGACTGAAACACACTGCTGAGGGCAGCAGCGGGTGAGACAGGAGAGGAGAGGTCTGCTGCGCCTCCAGCAGCAGGGATCGAACTCGTGCTGCAGTGGCTGCGGTCTGCTTCATAGTGCATTGCTTAACCCATTGCGCCACCAGGGAGGCCCCACTGTCAGAGATTTGACTGAAGGGACAGAGGCAGGAGCAGGCTAGCTCAGCCATCTATGTGGGAGTATAGTAGTGGCTTTGAAAAGTGATCCAACTCCAGGTTTGGGGAAGGGTGGTAGAACAGACTGCTAGATCACTCGGCACTGATGCCCTCCGCTGGGGCTGGCCCAAGTGTGCCCTCAGGAAGCCAGGGTCAGGTTTGGTATCAGACTCCCAGGACCCAGACGCATGGGAACTAACTCTGGGGAAAGAAGGAGAGGTGTGCCCAACAGAGTAAGGGCACGTGAAAAGATTTCATGGGTGCTGTGTTGTCTCAGTGAGCAGGGCACAGGGAGATGCCAGATGGCTCAGGCACAGCAGGCCTCGCCTCCCACTGGTGTTGCCGGGCCCAGAGAGGGCGTATGGAGGGGGTGGGGCTGTCATTTGCCAAAGCTTTTTTTTTAAACTATGGTGAGACATCTATTACCTAAAATTCTCCACCTTAACCATTTTTAAGTGTGTAACTCAGTGGCATGAAGTGCATTCACAGTGCATGACCGTCACCACCAGCCATCTCTAGAACTTTTTGGAAAACCATAACTCCTAACCTGCTAAGCAGGAGTTCCCATTTCCTGCCCTACCCCCAGCTCCTGCCAGGTCCTCGTATAAATAGGGTTAAACAGAATTGGTTTTTCGGACTGTCTATTCCACTCCATGCCATGTTCTTAAGAGTCATCCACAGGGTAGCAGGGTCTTCATTTTCTTCCCTTTTCAAGCTGACTTATATTCCCTTGTGAGGATGTGGCCCTTGTTTGTCCGTCCATCCTGAATGGGCTCCTGGGTGGCCTGCAGGTCTCCTGGCTACTGTAAAGTGAACCTTGGTGTACAGAGATGTCTTTCAAATCCTGCTTTCAGTTCTTTTTGGTAGAACCCAGAAGCAGATTTACTGGATCATACGGTCATTCTAGCCAAAAAAAAAAAAAAAATTGGGGGTGCCCCCATACTGTTTTCTAAAACATCTATACTATTCTATATCCCCAGCAACAGGGTACAAGCACACACCGATTTCTCCACACCTTTGCCAACGGGAGACAGGGGGCAGGAGAGAGGACCAGCAGCCCAGAGGTATCATGTTCTCTGCTTTTTGTCTGTTTGGTGTGTGTTTTAAGTAGCCATCCTAATAGGTGTGAGGTGGTCTTGGCAAAACTTTAAACAAAAAGTTCGGGAAAGGCCCTGCCCTGGCAGAGGGTGCTGCTTAAGCAGACACAGGACTTGGCAAAGGGCTGATCCCCATCCATCAAGGCGAGCCAGCTCCCTGTCACTCAGCAAAGGCAAACACTGCAGGGGAACAACGGCAGTTCAAAGAAATCGAAATGGCATTAACATGTGGAAAGAGCACTTAGCTTCATAGGGAACCAGGTACTTGTTGTTTAACAAGGTGGTTCCCGTCCTGTGGCCTGCACAGGCTCCTGGCAGCATATCTTACAGGCTAGTCCCCGTTCCTCCCCACTGCTGCCCGGAGTGTGAGCAGCTTCCCCGCTGGGAAGGGGATTGGGTAGTGGGGGGCATCCCTTCTTAGCCCCTGTCCCTCTGCAGCAGACACTGCCAGGGCTCTGCCTATGCCCTTTGGCCCTACCATTCTGATGGACCTATTGATTTGTAGTTGCTGTCTTTTTCCAGAACCATAAGCTTGGTAGGCAGTGTTGGGAAATTAGTCCAGTCCCACTGATAGTTGGAGTATATATGCCCCAGCCCCTGGGATTAAGGGAGGCTAGCCCAAGGTGGATCTCAGCAAAGCCTCCACTGATAGCTTGCCCCTGCCGAGTGCGCTACTCCCTTCGAAGTCCTCGTCTCTGATTGCTTCAGGAGGAACTAGGGCTAGTCAGAGGATATGCTCTGACTCAGCACTTTCACTTCTAGAATTCTCTCTGACAAAAGATCCTCATGTGTGATCACGGTGCGAGGACAGTCACTGCTGGTAATACTGGAAAATTGGACCCACCCACATGCCTACCAGTAGGAAAATTACCTCCATTATGGACAAAATAGTAGCTGACTGTTAAAGACTGCAGTGAGGCGGGGGCTTGATGGTTAGGGACCGGGCCTCTGGGGGCTCGGGCTGCCTGACCTCCACCCTGACTCTACCTGGAACTTTGTCATGGTCCTGTTCCCCTCATCACATGTATGAAGACCTCTCGCCAGATAGTGGTGCAGACAGTATGTTTTCATCTCCTAGAATGGTGACTGGTCTACGGATAATACTCAGAATACTTGGACTTTTGTCATCCTCCCCATTGTGACATGTTTCCTATAAGAATAGATGTACGCACGTGAAAGAAAGACGCACGTGAGATGGTAAAAGCAAATGCTCAAAATGAGATTTAGAGCAGACCCACTTCTGCAAACCAATCATAGGTTATATGGTCATGCACCGGTTAAGAGTGGACTGCTTCCTATGTGTCGCCTAGGTGTGTAGTAAGCTACACCATCTGGGTTGTGTCCTCACACTCTGGGACATCCGCAGGATGACGAAATCACCTAGTGATGCATTTCTCAGAGCACGTCCCTGTCCTTAGGCGATGCGTGAGTGTAGACACAGATATCACTGAATTGAGAAAGGCCTGTAAGGGCACACTTCGAAGTGATCATGGTGGAACCTCCAGAGAGGTGAGGTGATACAAACAGGGAGTTTAGGAATGTCAGCATGATGGTTGTTTTGTATTCATTTTGGTTCTCAACAAGCATATTTATGAATTTGTTGCCTTAACTTCAGGCACGAGTTTGTGCTTGAAGCTCCAGGTGCAGGTGGCACCGGGAGGGCAGATCAGGCAAGAAGGAGACCTTCGGCTCTCGGATGGACCTGACCGCCCCCTCCCTCCCCCCTGCAGTGTCTTGCCGTGTGTGGCTTGAACGTCTCTGAGCGCTGTAACTTCGTCCGGACCACTCCTGACTGCCGCAGCCAAGGGGGCTACGTGGACTACCTTGAAGGCATCTTCTGTCACTTCCCCCCCAGTCTCCTCCCTCTGGCCATCACCATCTATGTGAGGCCGCACCCCAGGGAGCTGGTGCGAGGGGTGGCTGGCCCAGGCGGGAATTGACCCTCTCCCCCCCTCCATCTCCCACCCAGGCGTTCTGGCTCCTTTACCTGTTCCTGATTCTGGGAGTCACTGCGGCGAAGTTGTGAGTTTGGCCTGGGGTTGCCTCCAGCTTATAGATGGAGAAACGGAGGCTCGGAGGGTTGACATCTGGGAGAGCCTCAGCTTGGGGGGAGGGGAGGAGCAGGGCCCACTGTGGAAGTACTCACTATTTACCTTTTCTCTAGTTTCTGCCCAAACTTGTCAGCCATCTCCACCACGCTCAAGCTCTCCCACAACGTGGCAGTATCCTTTGTCCCTGTTGTGCACCTGGGGTGGCAGGGGCTAGCTGGTGGGTGACTGGGAGACAGGCGGCTCACACCCAGGAAGCAGGGGCCTCTGTGCTGAACCCCCTTGACATGCTCCCCCATGGCGTCACCTTCCTGGCGTTTGGGAACGGGGCCCCTGATGTCTTCAGCGCCTTGGTGGCTTTCTCGGACCCACGCACAGCTGGCCTGGCCCTGGGGGCGCTGTTTGGTAGGTGGGGCCCTGCAGCAGTGGGGGGTGGGAAGGGTGGGCGTGGGCTGAGCTATGTCCTGCCCTCCAGGTGCAGGCGTGCTGGTCACCACCGTGGTGGCAGGGGGCATCTCCATCCTGCGCCCCTTCACGGCCGCCTCCAGGCCCTTCCTCAGAGACATCATCTTCTACATGGTGGCCGTGTACCTGACCTTCACTGCGCTCTACCTCCGCAGGGTCACGCTGGCCTGGGCCCTGGGTGAGCCCTCATGGAGCTGGGTGGGGTCATCACAGGGCTGGGGTACGGGAGACAGAGGGGACATGAGCAGGGACCAGCGGACACAGTCACTTCAGTTCCAAGTAATGGGAAGCTTACTCAAACTGAGAGGGCCTGTGGCTTGCTAGCCCCAGGGGCAGGCGGAGCCAGGGGTGAGTTACAGAAGAGCTGGAATCTTAACCAGCAGTTCAGCAGACCCCTTGCTGCCCATCAGTGTCCCCATGGCTACTCAGATGGGCGAGGTGACTAGGATGGAGGTTCAACTTGCTGGGAGTTCGGGAAACCTGCAGGGACACCGTGATGCAGAGATACCCAGGGAGCAGCAACAGTGAGAGCCCCATGAAATCGGGGGTTGGGGTACTGGAGCCTGGTGAGGGCTGAGCCCTGGAGTTGGTGCCGCCCAGCACCAGCAACTGTCACAGAGGTCCAGGCCTGCCAGAGTTGGGAGGGAGCAGGGGAGAAGCACCCCAGAGTCTCTGGATACTTTCTGATTTCTTGTTGGGCCCCCAGAGCTCAGGGGTACAGTGCCCTCCTCCCCAGACATAGGGGCATGCTGACCCCTGGCACTTAAATGGGGTCCTGGAGGCCTCTGTCTGCCAGGCTGAGAGGGGGCATCAAGAAGGAAAGAGAGCCAGGAAGGAAAGATAGCAGGAAAGGGGTGTGAGGGTTCCAGAAAATGGCTCTCTACCTGCTATTACTTGGCCAGGCTCACAGAGCCACCACTAACATGGCGAGCCAGAGAACTGGCTGTTCTCAGGGCCCCGCTGCCAGGATGCCCCTTGGTGACAGCCTGCGGCCCCATTTGCAGGTTACCTTGGCATGTATGTGTTCTATGTGGCCACTGTGGTTCTCTGCACCTGGATCTACCGATGGCAGCGGAGGAGATCCCTGGTCTACTCCATGCCGGGCACTCCAGGTAAGGGTCTGAATGGAGCAGGAGAGGAGCAGTGGGGTGGGCACCCTCTGTGCCACTCGTGGCTGCCTTACCTTTCTTGGGGCCATTGCCAGTACCCATCTCCTACTCACACCTGTTCTGCTCTTGCTTTTTTTTTTTTTTAAGAGCTGTGGTACAGGCCAAAGTCGCCGGGGGTTGGGGTGAGAGGATTTACCAGAGACAGAGTGGGGAGCAGAACAGGCAGATCATCTGAAATACACTGCTGAGGGGAGCAGCGGGTGAGATAGGAGAGGTCTGCTGCGCCATGTGGATCACCTCTCTGGCTGGAGGCAGGGATTGAACTCGTGCTGCGGTGGCTGTGGTTTGCTTTGTAGTGCGTTGCTTAACCCACTGCGCCACCAGAGAGGCCCCTCTGTTCTGCTCTTTCTGCCAAACTCTGGTGCTTTGCTGATGCTGGTGAAGCCTGTCACGTAACTGTCAGTGCTGCTTGATCTTCCACCTTCTCCTTCTCACTCCTCTTCCCCCTACACCTCTCCTCTCTCCTCCTCACCTCTCCCAGGCCATTGTCACGGTAGTCCCTCTCTGAGCTAGTAACGTCCCTCACTACCCTCAGGGCTCGATCCGTACATGCAGACACATGCACACCCATAAAATACTGGCGTACACAATCACAGCTGTTCAGTATACAACACAAACAGCACATTCAACATACAACATGTACAAACACACATATACACACACAATACACGCAAACAGACTCAAATACACACATGCAAACACACACAAAGACGAAATACATACCCACACATAAATGCAAATACATGTGCATGAATACATATACACACATAGCACACATGTACCCAAATACTCAACACACTTCCATATACATAAATGCATGTACACAAATACACAGACATAACACACACACGCACACAGAGACAAAATACAAACCCAAAGCCCTCATTCTCTGGTACGATGGTAAAGTAGGGGCTAATGTGACCCCCTTTTATGGATGAGGAATCAGACTTAGGGAGATCAAGTCCTGACCAGGCAGAACTGAGGCTCAAAGTCAGGTCCCCCAACCCCCAAAGGCTATCTCACAGTGCCAGAGTCCACAACTAGAAACCTGCTGATCATCTCTTAGTTACTGAGTGTTGTTTGTGTGTGTGTGTGTGTGTGTGTGTGTGTGTGTGTGTGTGTGTGTGTGTGGCCAGTATATTCTTTTTAAAGTTAGGCCAAGATTTAAAATGAAAATATTTGATATAAAAACTGTAAACTTGGGCTTCTCTTGAAACATCAGAAGGGCTGGCCTGTGGCACAACTGTTTGAGCTGAATAGGGCTTCCCGCTTAGGCAATGCATGGTTCTCCAGTCTGCCCCAGTCCCCACCACTCTCTGCTGTCTCCCCCATACTTAGTGATAGTAGGACATTCAGAATTCCTCCTCTCAGTCTGCTTCACTTGATCTTCTGATGTGCTGGCCCCTTCTCGATCTGAGTCTGAGAACCTTGCCCTTGATCTTTTGCTGTTGCACTAGAGCTCAGCTTTCTTTTCCCCCCGTGTTTCATGCCCCACATCAGACCCCAGCTCACATCCCTGGACACGCAATGCTCTCTCTGGGCCTTTGCAAGTGCCATCTCTTCTCCCTGGCTTGACCTTCTTTTGAAAAACTTAGACGGCAGGACACTCTATGAAGCCAGGTCTGAGCTTTCTGACTCACTGCAGTACAGCCTTCTTTCTCCATTCTGATACTAATTTGCTTGTCTATCTCTTAGACTGCGAGTCTAGAGGATGAAACTAGACGTCTCAGATCCCTGGGGCCCCACATAGGTGCCTATGACTACCCCTACAGGAATCTGCTGTGATTTTCCCTCCCCTCCCCCTTGTCAGCTGAGCTTTCAGAGTTCAGTGCACATGACCCCTGTGCCTCCTCGGCCATCACAGATCACAGGCCCAAACAAAGGGTAAAATGAGACCTCGAGAAGGGTCCATGGTCGCCAAGAAAGGATCGGGGCTCTGCTCTGCACTGACTCCTCAGCTCCAGCCAGGCCATACTCCTTTTAGGCCCCTCTTTTCGAGTATCCCAGAAGAGTCCCAAGTGAAGTTTCAGGCTGGAAAAGAAGCATAAGATTTCAAGTTCAGAACAGAGCAAATTGTTTGAATTGCATTTGAAAATACTTTGTGAGTTAGGTTTCCCGCTCTGTAAGAATCCCCAAGTGTGCATGGTGATTGTTGAGAAACCCCAAATACACAGGGCCTGCATATTTACCTGCCCTGAGCCAGGGTGCCCTACCTGAGGACAGGGGAGTGGGGCCTGGGCACCCTGGCTGGGCCCATGGGAAACGCGTGTCCCTCCTGCAGAGATGCTCTCCGACTCCGAGGAGGAAAGGGTGTCTTCTAACACCAACAGCTGTGACTATGGTGAGTCCAGAGCTCAGTGCCCAGCTGGTGGGGGGAACCCGGGCAGGGCTGGTAGGCAGATGGGGGACTGGACCACCGGGGCCACAGAATGAGTTGGCACAGCAGCCCCATCTCTCACCGCACTTGGCTGAGCCCTGGGTTGGTGGCCTGTGCTCTGTGCCCTGCCAGGGCTTTTCCTCCTTCTCAAGGGATAGGAGGACTGGCGAGAGGGGAAAGAAGACTTCCTGGAGGTGGCGGCCACCTCAGACACCTGCCCCTTCCCTCTACACACACAGGTGAAGAGTACCGGCCTCTGTTCTTGTACCAGGAGACCACAGCCCAGATCCTGGCCCGGTCCCTCAACCCCCTGGATTACAGGAAGTGGAGGAACAAACCAGTATACTGGAGGGTCCTCAAGGTGTTCAAGGTAAGGGGACTTGGGGCTGGGCTCCCCAATTCGTGACGGCAGACGGTGGCCACACTGTCTTCTCCATCTCAGTGAGAGCAAGTGGCCCGGGTCAGAATAGTCAGTCTAGTACTTGATGGGGAAATTGAGTCATAGAGCTTCTCTGATGGCCTGGCCCGGGGCTCTCTCTCACACACACACACACACACACACACACACAGCTTCTCTGATGGCCTGGGGCTCTGACACACACACACACACACACACACACCCGGAGGAATTAAAGCATCTGTATGGGACAGAGGAGGAAGGACCCTCTGATTTGGGGAGGGTAAGGAGCTGGTACTGGAGTAAGGGGGGGTCAGGGCGAGTTCAGGAGACAACCGGGCTGAGTCCTTCTGATCACCCACTGCTACCTGGACTGAAGCTAAGGCCAACCTGTGAGCCAGACCCCAGGCTAGCGCGCACGTGAGGCGCAGCTACAGCTGCTTCAAACCAACCAGACCAGAATGTCAGGTTCCCAGCTCATCCATTTCTCATCTCCTCCTGGAGAGAAGCTGGAACCCACTATGTGTAAACATCTTAGGCTTTTTCAGTGCTGGGAGCCCAATCATAAATACATTTAATAAATTTGCCCCCCACAGTACCACTGGCTGTGTCATGGCCTTGGGTGAGTCATACCTCTCCAGGCCTCAGTTTCCTCCACTATAAAATGAGGCTAACGATAGAGCCTTATTTCCAGAATGGTTGTGTTAGTGAATTATTGCTGCAACAACGCTGTGTAACCAACAGCCCCCAAATCACTGACTCAGTGTTATCTTCTCTTGAGTGTGAGGGCCTGTGGGCCATCGGGGGTGGACTGCTCCAGTCTGTGGGTGGTGGTTCAGGTCAACCCCAGTTTTCATCGAGGTCCGTGGATACCTGGGGTGTAAAAGTTCTTCTCTTGGCAAAAAAAAAAAAAAAAACTGCAGAAAATAAACAAGATGCAAACTGCACATCTTAGCTCCCAGGTCATATCGCCTTCACCAGTAGCCCCTTGGCCTAAGGTAGCGGTGTGGCCAAGTTCAGTGTTGGTTGGTAGGGTAATCTGTTCTGCAAGAATCTGGCTGCAAGGTGTGTGTTTGCTTCTGTTACAGGAAGGGATTGAAGGGTTGGGAACAGCATCTCTTAAGAGCGGTTGTGACCACTTAATGTGAAGGGCTGAGAGTGGAGCCTTATGGATGGTAACCCTCCATAAGTATCATTGCTGGTCATTGCTGTGTGTCTTTGGAGTGGTTCCTTAACCTCTCTGAGCCTCTATGTCTTCCCCTGGAAATTCACAGCATTAATGATATGATTCACAGAGACTAGCAAGTGAGGTGCTGCTTGGAGTTTACATGGGCAGAGCGTCTGAGTGGAGTTCTCATAGCGGGGAATCATGGTCTGTAGTGAGCAGGGTGGGCGCTGCTGGTTTTCCTGTTACAAGCTTAGATATTCCCACTGCCTGTGTATCTTTTTTTTAAAAAAAGATTTATTTATTTATACATATAAAAACTGGGGTACAGGCCAGAGGTGCAGGGTTGGGGTGGTGAGAGGATTCACCAGAGACAGAGTGGGGAACAGAGACAGACTGACTGACTGAAGTACACTGCTGAGGGCAGCAGTGGGCAAGGCAGGAGAGGTCTGCTGCGCCATGTGGGTCACTTCTCTGGCCAGTGGCAGGGATCGAATTCATGCTGCAGTGACTGCAGCTTGCTTCTTAATGCGTTGCTTAATCTGCTGCGCTACCAGGGAGGCCCCTCCTGTGTCATCTTGACCTAAAGAGTACTGCCTTGCCCAGGGGAGGGCAAAGTCTGGGGTTTAATCCCTGATTTCTAAAGACACTGGAGGTGCAAAGTTTATCTGGCTCCTCAGTCTTGAGTGGGGCAAAGGCTGGTTCACCCTCAGGCAGCAGATTCTTGCAGAGGTTGTGGGCAGGCCGGAGCCTGGTCTGACTTTCGCAAGTCTCTGCAGATAGCTCTGCCTGGTCTATGGGGAGGGGGTCGCAGAATGTTTTACAGGCTGTCCCAGGATGCAGGCAGCCCCTCCCAGCTGGGGAGGGCAAGGAGCAACTGGTGCCTGTGTCAGCAGCGCAGGCCGCAGGCAGGGCCTCATCCCCTCCTGCCTCCTACTTTGTTTGGCAGCTGCCCGTGGAATTCCTGCTGCTCCTCACAGTCCCCGTCGTGGACCCCGACAAGGATGATGGGAACTGGAAACGACCCCTCAACTGCCTGCACCTGGCCATCAGCCCCCTGGTCCTGGTCCTGACCCTGCAGTCCGGAGCTTGTGAGTCCCCCCTCTCCCAGGCGCTTCCCTCACGCCCTGATGCGCAGCAGGTGCTTAGTAGGTGCCTCTTGGAAAAGTCACGTTCCCCTGCCATCATTGGAGATCCTGGCATCCTGCGCCAGCCACCATTTTTTGCAATTACTGGCAAAGACCTGCCTGGTCCTGTGGAGGTGTGAAAGGAATCCCACACTCCTCTGAATAATCAAAACAGCACTAGACAGGTTAACAAAGTAAAAAAATCAGTTTACTAACACACCTGTGGAGAATGTACATGGTTGTAAAGAATAATGGGGCAGACCAGGAATATTTACCTGTACTTTAAGACCTGGGACATCAAGGGCAGAGAAGGGGAGACATCACATGACAGGCAAGAAAGACCTAATAATCCTCACTCTGAGAATAAAGTTGAGATTCTTAGACAGAAAACCCTTGTTCACTGATAAACCCAGAACTGGATGGGACCCCCAGACAAGCTTCTTCTAGGTCATAAAAGGGAGAGAGAGCAGCACTTGCTTTTTTGATTAGGAAAGGGCAGTTTAGGACAGACTAGCTCTGCTTCAGTTCTGGCCTGGCCAAGGCTCTAGGCGAGACCACAGCTTCTCCCAGCCTCCAGGGCCCGCTGCTCTCAGAGCCAAGTCATCTGCATTCTTTAAGTAATGGCAGTGGACTTCTCAAGGCTCAGGGGCTTGGATTGACCTCTAGTTTGTCCTGCAGCGTGACCAGAGGCCTTCTCTGGGCCTGTTGAGGAATGCCTAACTGGCCCTTTTGGGGAGCTGACCCCACAGTTACTTCCCACCCAATCTCCGCCCTCTTCCACAGTACCCCCAGGCCACCCCATACTCCGAGGGCACCACCTGAACTTCCTCTAGTACAGGCTGGACACACACAGAGAAGAGCCTCTCACGGGGCATCGGGTCCCGAAGCCAGCACTGCAGGCTTTGTGTTTGGTCAAAAATCCCCCTGTAGTATGGGCACACAATGTGCGGATTCAGTCCCAGGTGTAATTCTTAGGCCCACTGACATTTGAGAGCCACTGAGTCAGACTCAAGATAAAACAGAAGTCTTCATGGCTGAGTCCAAGCCATGGAAGCACCCTCCCTCCCCTCCCCACCACCAACGTCCCCACCCCCCACCGTCAAGTCCTATCCTGGCTAGTGGTGACAGTAGTATATGGAGAATGCTAGCTCTGTCTGCCTGCAGAGTCCTTCCCTTTAGCATTTCAGTAAGAAGCCCCCGGAACCTTCATAACTTGTTCATGGATTGGTACGTGGAGTGGCCCATCAAGAGAGCAAGTGCTGGGCCCTTGGGTCAGCGGGCCAGCTTGACTATCGTTCTCATGGAGCCATGCCATCCACTGCTTAATGCTTGTCTGGAGGGTGCTGCCTTGAAGCTCAGTTGGACAGACATATCGGGGATGATTAATGATGTCTGCCACAGATGTGGGAGAGGGTAATGTTGACGTGTAGTCTCAGCCATTCCCATCCTGGTTCCACAGCAAAAGCTGGAGACAGTCTGTGTTTCACACGTCTGTCTTTTCTTTCCCATGTGACCAGCTGGAAGGCAAAGGCTGTGTCTTTTATTTCTCTCCTTCCTGAAGTGCCTAGAACAGGGTTGGGCACACAGGAGCTATCTTCCATATGCAAATAATCAGGTGTACGTGGGTTTTAGCAGTGGGTCCCAAACATGCTGGGGGGGCCTCTAGGAGGAAGTGTTAAGCCAATGCTGTGGAGAAGACCATCAATCTCCCTTTCTCGTCTCTCTGCAGATGGTGTCTATGAGATAGGTGGCCTCTTTCCTGTCTGGGCTGTGGTGGTGATCTTGGGCACAGCCTTGGCTGCGGTGACCTTTTTTGCCACGTCCAACAGCGAACCCCCCAGGCTTCACTGGGTAAGAATCCTGGGCTTTCCCAGCTGGGAGAGGGGACACTGAGGGCTCTCAGACAGATGTCCTGTCTACCCTTCTGGGACAGCATGGCTAGTAAGCACTTGCCACAGTGACCAGTCTTTAAAGGCACCTCTGGAGGATCTGTTATCTGTTCAAGGTTCTTGCTCTCTGATTTTTTTTAAAAATAACTACTGTATTTTACTGAGAGGTAAGTCACATAGCATGCAGCTTACCCTTGTGAAGTGTGTAATCCAGTAGTTTTTATTATATTTTCAGAGTTGTGCAGTCACCCTCACAGTCAAGTTGAGAGTATTTCATCATTCTTCAGAAGAAATTCTGTCCATTAGCACTTGTTCTCCACCCCTCCCCTCTCCTAGTCCCTGGCCACTGCCAAGCTGCCTTTTGTCCCTATAGATTTGCCTGTTCTGGACACTGCATAGAAATGGAATCAGACTCTATGTGGTCTTGTGTGGCTGAGTTCTTTCACTAAGCAAAATGTTTTAAGAGCTTATCCATGTTGCAGCACAGGTTGGTATATCGGTCCTTTTTGTGGCCAATATAATATTCCATTATATGACACAGGCTGGTATATTGGTCCTTTTTATGGCCAAGTAATATTCCATTATATGACACGGGTTGGTATATTGGTCCTTTTGTGGCCAAGTAATATTCCATTATATCACCAAGCGTGCTTTTTAATCTGTTTATCCATTGATGGACACGTGGGTTGTTTCCACTCCTTGAACGGTAGGCATGATGCTGCCATGAACATGGATAAACATTCTGTGCATGAAAACGCACCTCCACTCCTCTCTGGTGTGTTCCTGTGTGCGGAGCCTTAGAGTCAAGTGGTAACTGTATGTTCACCTTTCTGAGGCCCTGCCAGACTCTCCTCCACGGGAAGACCTGGGTTAATGTGACAGAACTCTCTGGTATTTGTGGGTGCCTTTTTCTACTCTCCCCATCTGTAGTTGGGTATTTCTAAGCAGTTTAGGTAGCTTTTCTTTAAAAGTTTACTTTAAAATTATAAGGATTGATTGATTTTAAAATGTACTTTTTATTTTTAGAAACTCCAAATGGAGGTACCAACTCAGAGGGGCTTGAATGTCCTACCCACAGATGATTTTGAGACGTGATTTTCCACTGTCATTCTGACTGGCCTTTGAAATCCCGACACAGGCTTCCCACATGGATGCCCCTTGCAAACCTTATGCTGAAAAGAACCAGTGACAAAGAAATGTCATGTAATGTGTTCAAAACAGGCAAACCCAGAGACAGGAAGTTCACACGTGCTGGCCAGCGGTGGGGAGAGCTGGGGGGGTGGCGAGTGACTGCTAGTGGAGATGGAGTTTCTCTTTGTGGTCATGTGGCTGGAAACCTGGGAAGTTCTGGTTAACGCTTTCTCGACACCATCCTGTTGAGCTCAGAGTTTGCTGAACACTGGCTGGGTGCCAAGTACCAGGGGCTTTGCAACGTACCTCGTGTGTGCTTGTGGCCACCTCCCCGGGGAGGTGACCTTGGGGCCTGGCTTCACAGATGCTGAGCCCATGGCCCTGTGGGGGGGGACAGCTGGGTTCCATCAGTACCCTCTTCCTTCCCCAGCTCTTTGCTTTCCTGGGCTTCCTGACCAGTGCCCTGTGGATCAACGCAGCTGCCACTGAGGTGGTGAACATCCTGCGGTCCCTGGGTGTGGTCTTCCGGCTGAGCAACACCGTCCTGGGGCTCACGTTACTGGCTTGGGGGAATAGCATCGGAGGTGAATTGGGGTTCGGTGGGGCTCTGGGGTGAGCACAGCCATATGCCTGTTCTTTGCTTTCCAGCCAGAGTGGCATGTGGGCAGGGAGGGGCGTCTAGGGTGTCTGTCCTCAGCATGGGCTCAATGCCCTCTATCCTTTGGAGGGAGCATCCGTGGGCACTGGGGTGAGATGGTCTACATGGCACCTGGGCCAGGAAACTCTAGAAGCCCACTCTGCGATATATGGACAACTGGCAGCTCCTCGGAGTTCAGGCAGGGCGTGGAGTCCACTGCAGTCAGCCAAGCTGAATGTGCCCTATGTGTATGATGTGAGCAGCTACTCACACCTATGTACATATCTACCCTTCTCCAGTTGCCAGGTAGGGCTGGTCAGGTTGTGCACTGCACAAGAGTATCCAGACATGGAGTCAGGGACGTTATATTCTATCTTTTCTTCCACTCACTTTTTGGGCACCTTTTTCTAGTTCAGGCAGGTGCTGTGTGTGTTAGCAGCTGATGGATGTGGGCAGAAAATTGGTGGTAGCATGTCACCCCCATAAACAAAGTTGTCCCTGGTTGGAAAGTGTGGGGTAAAAAGAATTAATTAAGCCAAATGCTAGGGTCCTCCATAGCACTCAGCTTACTAGTGCCAGACCTGGTGGGGTTTCACCAGTGTTTGATGATTAGTGACTGTAGGTAAGGAGTGCACAAGCGAGGAGGGCTGGGATGACTTGTTCTACTCAAGACCTCTCACTTCCATGCAGACGCCTTCTCGGATTTCACGCTGGCCCGCCAGGGCTACCCTCGGATGGCGTTCTCAGCCTGTTTCGGAGGCATCATCTTCAGTATCCTTCGTGGGTGGCCCTCACCAGGGCACTGGGGGCATGGTCCCTGAGGGCTGTGGGCTGCTCTGTGCCGTCCTTGAGAATGGCTCTCACAGTCAAACTGGGGCAGGTGACAGGCTCCTTGAGCTGCAGCCTCCTCATGTGTATATGGTGTTGCGAGATCTGACCTCAAGGGTTCTGTAAAGGGGTGGGATAACAGAGAAATCCTTGGCCCCTGGTAAGACAACTCTCAATGCTAGGGTCCTGGTATTTGTAGCAGAGCTTACCTGTGCCCTTTCGCTGGTAAACATTAAGGATTTATAGGTGCCAGGTTGTAAGATGCTCTATAACTGTTAAAGGGCCAGAAAGGAGATATTTTAGGATTTTGGGGCCCTAGGAGCACTTTTGCTCAACTCTGTGGTTGAGTGTGAAAGCTGCCATAGGCAATGCAATACATGCACAAGTGGGCATGACGCTGTACCAATAAAACTTTATTTGTAAGAGCAGTCAGTGGGCCATACTGACCTGTGGGCTTTACTTTGCCCACACCCATCTATGATTCTATATCTCAGCCATCTCTAAATTCAGACTAGTGTGGGTGAGAACTAATGATGAGCTCAAGAGCCTGGGATGGCACAGGTATTTTAGGTTGTGAAATAAAAACTGTAATAATAAAAGGCCCCAAGCTCCACAAGGACAGGGCCTAGGAGGAGCTACTGTGTGGGCTGTTGGCTGGCACCACAGTGCCCTTTGGAACTCCCCAGCGCAGACTGAGCCCTGTGGCCTTTTGTGCCCAGAGAGCTGTGCCTTCAGGTCGAGGGCTCTCCTGACGCTCAGACTGAGTTGGGAGGGCGGGAGCTTGCCTGGCCCGGTGTCCCTTGAACAAGCCCTAGAGCTGACCTGGTCCATCTCCATCACCAACCTCAAGGGGCTGGGTGCTCAGTTCACCCAGCCTCAGTTTCTCCCTCTCCTGAGTGCTCACCAGGCACCAGGCATTTCTGTCCCCTCATCCGATCCGTACAGATTGAGAGCAAAGTATACACTTGGCACTCCACAATGTGGATTGAGCCCTCCACAGATGGGGTTTCCTTTTTTATGGGGGTAGGAGCAGGAGTGCATGGATCCTAAAGAAAGCCAAGTTTCTTTGTGCAGTGGCATCTCAGGCCCTGGTGCTGAATCTGGCAGGCAGGGATGGGCTACGTGGTGGGGGCAACGGGCACTGTTTCGGCACATTTTCTGAGCCAGCTGCAGATATCCTGGTGGGCGTGGGGCTGGGGTGCCTGCTCCAGATCTCCAGGGGCCATGTGGAGGTCAAGGTGAGTGACCAGATTCTTCCTTGGGGGACCTTCGTCTTCTCAGCCTCTCAGTTCTCTGGCAGTGAGGCTGCTCCCTACTTTGCACCTTCTCAGCACTTCCTCGGGAGGGCACTCATCTGAATTACTGAGTCTTATTTGTAGACTGTATGGAAAAAAATTTGCATATAGGGTTGAAAAAAGAGTATCCTTACAATAAACCCACCAAGCACCAGAGAGGCAACTTCTAGAAAGGACCTGGATTTGGGTCTAGTCCTCTCTTCTTGTATGATAGTTCCGGGCCTCAGTTTCCTCCCAGCTTCCAGGTTGGTGATTAAAAGCCCTGCTGGACGCTGCCCCCAGGCAGGGCAGAGAATAATCACCCATCTTGGCTACTGACATCCCCAGAGGAGGATTTAGAGAAGGTTCTGAAACACTGAGCAGAGGTTCTGTTACAGGGCAACTTTAATATAAAATGGGTTTGCTTGACTGGGTTTTTACCCGCGCGCTTGAACGGCACTTATAATGCCCCAACTGCAGGCACACACAACAAAGGTTAATAAAGGGTTTTATTTACAAGGGAAGGAGAAATAGCGGTAGTGAATAACACAAGGGGAAGAGAGGGATACAGATTTGTAAATATCCTACTAGTTCCTTGGAGCTGGAACCTAACTGTGCGCTGAGAGCTGACTTTTAAGGAAAAAGGATTTTTTAAGGCCCACGTGTCTGCTTTTATATTTAGCCTGGCTGCTTGACTTTACTTTTAGATCCCAATGATCCGCTTTTTGATTATGACCTTATGGGATTTGTAGTTTTTGGATTTTGTAGGTTTAGAATGGGGGTTGAAGTTTATAACCTATTTATATAATTTATTTAAAAAAGTCTTTCTCCCTAACAGTTCCACTTCAGGGGCCTCCAAGAATTCCCCAGGGGCACATGAGATCCAGGCATTCCAGGGGGTGGGGGCTGGAAATTGCACATTCAAGTCAGCTCCCAGGGGACTGATGAAGGTGGGGGCCTGTTCTCATGAGGTCAGGAACTCAGACACCCAGGGGACCCCACAGGGAACATGTCTGCCATGGGGTGGGCCTGCTGTGGCCTGAGCATTCTGATTTTACAGAGAAAAAATCAGGACTGCTAGGGAAACTGTTTTTAAATTGCTCAGGGCCAGCAGAAACCTGGGCAGGGCAGCCTCAGGTTTGCCTTCCCTCCATCATGACAGCTCTTTCCTGGTGGACTGGAATTCAGGGAGAAGGAAAAGATTAAGCTGGGAGGGGGCTGTGACCCTGGGTGGGTTTGAGGCTCACCAGGGGGCAGCCTGGGGGGTGGTCAGGAGGCTGATAATAGGAACAATGGCATCTACCTCTTTTTCTAAGAGGAGCCTAGTTCTGCCCAGTTCTTGAATGGACTCCAGGGCAGACTGGTAATTAGCCGGCAGGAGGGCCGGCCTACCACCCCCACTCCCCCAAGCCACGCCCAGCAGCAAAGTTTGCTTTTCAAGAAGGTAAAACATCCTGTGCAAATTCTGTTGATATTCCTAGCGGGTTTAAGGGGCCCATTCTAAGACAGTTTCAAGAAGTAAAGCTTTAGGGCTGCCCCCCCCTCCCCCCCACCCAGGACCTGTTCCTTCCTTCCTCTTGCTCCTTGTGGAGTGTGTGTCTTTGCACACGCATGTATCTGTGTCAGTCCACTCCCTGGTGCTGAGTCTTCTGCTTTGGCCTGCAGGCGACGTGGCTGTCCTGGTAGAAGTGTTACAGGGCAGGGAGAGGGGTACCCCCGAGCCCCCAAACCTTCCCACTCTAAATAGGTTCTGCCGCCGCATCAAGACAGAACATATAAGACCTTCAGTGGAAACAAACTTTAATACAATTAGTAAACAATACAGAAAAGACAAATAATATAGTCACTAAATCAAGCACCCAAAGTTACCCATCCCCTCGTAGGTAAAAGTCCAGTCAAAAAGGATTGGCCCAAAAGCCTGCCGCAAATTCAAAGACCCTTTCAGTGGTTCTTAGAATAAGGTCAAAAGGGGTCAGACAAGTCTGGGAGGAAAAGAGCAAAATCAAACTCAACACAAAAGCTGCCATTCTTAACCTCCCCGGTGGTCGCTCACCCGCACCTGTTCCAACCAGCACAGGACCTAGAAGCGAGCACAGTTTCTTCACGTCTCTGCTCCACGTGGAGGTCTCTGCTCCACGTGCCTCCTCCACGCCTCCTTTGTTCACTATCCTGCTTCCTTCCTTCTCCAGCCTCCTCTCTCACTTCTCTCTGCTCAGCTCCACCCCACACCTCCCCTGGAACTTCCCCCCTTCCTGGGGACCACCCTGTTATAGGTGCCAGGGGTGTACTGTGGGTGAAAGACCGGGGTTCCCATTGTACCATCGCCTCTGCGTGGACTGGGAGTGCGGGTCTGGATGTGTGTGTGCCACACAGATGGCACCGGCCTGCCTGGGGAGGCAGGAGAGGGTCTTAAGAGCTTGGACTTGAATTTGGCTTCAGCCACTTCCTGGAGTATATGAAATGGGCAGCGAGTCCTCGGTGTGTTGGGTGAACCTGGGGGTGGAGGGAAGAGAGGCAGGAAGGGACCATTCCACTTCCACCTGCTCTTGTATATTGTTGAGAATTTTTCAGCAACTGCATGCTATATTTATTTATAATGTTCTTACATATATACATGGTACATACCATGCAGTTGTTGGAAAATAAGCACAGGGATATAAGATAGAATATAGAATTACATTATTTTCCTAGGGCTGCCATGGTAAATGATCACAAAAACTAGGTGGCTTAAAACAATGGAACGTAGCCCCCGCACAGTTCTGGAGACTGAAAGTCTTAAGTTTCGGTGGTCAGGTTACAGGTCAACCCCAATATGAAATGGGTTCCCTGTGGGGCCTCACTTGTGCCCGTGAAAGTCCTTATAATAAAAACTGCAAGGCACACACACAAAGTTTAATAAAGGGTTTATTTACAAAATAAGGGGAAGTGAAGAAATGAGTAATGCAGGGAGAAAGAAAGGAAGATAAATTCGTGAATGTGCCTTACCAGTACCCCAATCTCAGGCTGAGAGCCAGTGAAAACCATGAGATCCCGAGGCCCACATGTCTGGTTTTATACCAAACCCTGCTGCTGCTTAACTCCACCCTCAGGTCCCAGTGACCCTCCTTTCGGTGATGATGGCACTATGGGATTTGTAGTTCTTAGCGTCTTGGATGTCTTTGTCTGGAGTGGGGGTGGGGGGTGGGGCCATAAAACCTGTTCTGAGGAGTTCTTCAGGGCATCCTTTCCCCCAACAGACGGCTCCCTGTGGGCTCTCAGGAGGTTCCTTCTGTTACAGGACAGGGAGAGGGGCACCCCAGAGCCTACAAACCTGCCCTCTCTAAATGGGTTTTGCCATTTGCTGCATCAAGACAAACATATAAGGCCTTTGATGGAAAGGAACTTTAATATAATTAGGGTACAGTACAGAAAGGACAAAGAACATAGTTACTAAGTTAAGCATCCAGTTACCCATCTCCTTGAGGGTAAAAGTCCCGCCAAATAGGATTGGCCCAAAGCAAGGCCGAAAGCCTGCCACACGTCTAGAGGACCTTTCAGTAGAGACCCATAGAAAAGGGTCAGAAAGAGTCAGACAGATCTGGGAGGAAAAGAGCAAAATCAAAATCAAGATGAAAGCTGCCATTGTTCACCTCCCCATGGGTCTCTCACGCACATCTGTCCCAACCAGTCCAAGACCAAAAAGCAAGCGCAGTTTCTTCACATGTCCCTCTGCTCCACGTGCCTCCTCCAGGTCTCCTTGCTGCTCTCCATCCTGCTTCCTTCTTCCTCCCTTCCTTCTGTCCTATTTCCTCTCTGCAGAATCTTCTTATCCCTGTTCAGCTCCACCCACTTAGGGCAGAACCAGGATTCTGGAACTTCCCCCATTTTTGGGGACCACCCTATTACACTTCCTTGCCTCTGCAGCTTCTGCTGTCCTTTCCTAAGTGACCAGTTTTAACCGATGGTCATTCCATTCTCTGCTTCTGTCTCCGTGTGACCTTCCTCCCTGTCTCTCTGGGTTCTCACCTTTTATTCCAAAGGACACCAGTCCTTGGACTCAGGGACCATCATAAATCCAGGATGAGTTCACCTTGAGGTCCTAACTGATTTCTTCTGTGAAGTCCCTATGTCCAATAAGGTCACTTTCTGCCGAAGTTCGGATGGATGCAAATTTCGGGGAGATGCTACTCAACCCAATGTAATGTAAACCCCAACAGCCTATAATCAGCCTCTCAGCTCCCCCATCCTGGGGTCCTGGACTCAGCGTTGATGTCCCCTCTCCCACAGATGAGCTGCTTTTGGTCTGACTGGCTCCCATTGCTTTCTTCACTCCAGCTTTCCCTTGCCTGTTCTTTCCCTCCTTCGCGCAGCAGACCTCAGCCCAAGGTCGTGGGGGTCAGGCGTAGGTTCCAGGCTGGCACTGGCAAGGGCCTCGGACAAGCGAGCCAGTGTCTTCCTGCCTCCGTTTACTCATCTGGAAAGTGGAGGCATCATCGCCCCCAGCTGACACTTTTATTGTTGAGACAGATGAGATAATGTGGTGAAGGCCTTAGTGCAGTGCCTGGTGCAGAAGAAACCCTAGATACAGAGAGCTTTATGGCTACCAGACCTTCCAAACCATATAGAGATCTCCCCCACGTTTAATTATTAACATGCAAACGCAGAACAGCTCCGTGAATTGTATAGTGAACACTCACAGCCCCACTCTACACCCCCCTGTTAACACTTGGCTCATTTGCCTTCTCATCCATCTGTCCGCCCTTCGCCCGTCTTATTTTGGATGTGTTTCTCAGTAAGCGATGAAAATCAGTGTGCGCACCTGCTTGACTGTTAGAACCTAGAGAACTGTGACCCTTCCTTCAGGCTGGAGGCTGGGGAAACACCCACCGACCTTAGACCCTTTTCCCTGCTGCTTCTGGAACATCAGGGGTGTGTCTGGGAACACGGGGACATGCCTTCCTGAGGGTGGGGCCCTGGAGCACCTAACCCAGGGCTCCTGACTGCCTGTCCCCCTCTCCCCAGCTGGAGCCTGACGGACTGCTGGTGTGGGTCTTGGCCGGCGCCCTGGGCCTCAGCCTGGTCTGCTCCCTGGTCTCGGTGCCGCTGCAGTGTTTCCAGCTGAACAAAGTCTACGGCTGCTGCCTGCTGCTCTTCTACCTGAGCTTCCTGGTCGTCGCCCTGCTCACCGAATTTGGAGTGATTCACTTGAAAAGTGAATGAGGGAAGAAGCCCTGTGTCTGGGTCCACCTGGCGGTCAGCACGTGTCACTGCAGGCGGCCAGAGGAACGACGGAATATGGGAGTCCTTCTGGAGCCCCCCCAGGGCCGAATGGCAGTGGCCAGTGTGGCTCCTGGTGGGGCAGCACTGATGTCGAAGGTTCCTGGCTGCTGCTGTGGGCGGGCACGACAGTGTCTGGAACCTCCTTTGTGGAACTCCAGACACTGGGCTTTGCTGTGGACAGAAGCTAAGCCTTCCCAGAATTATTGCCAGAGCCTCCAGATTAGGGCTTGGGGTGGAGGGAATGCTGGGGTACCTTCTGGGCATGGAGACCCCCAAAATGTTCAGGTTAGAGGCAACTTGGGAGGCACAGGCCCCATCCCCAGTCACCCCCTCTGCCTTCCTGCACCTTTTCCTCAGGGAACAAGTGGCTGGCAAACCCAGGGGTGGGGCATCGGTCTGGGTGATGCAGACCAGGGTCAGACACTCCTGTGCCAAGGGCTCAGGTGCCGAAGCTGAGTCCTGCCCTGTACGATGCACAGCACACGCCCGATTCGCGGTTTGCTCATCAGCACGACCCAAATGCCAAAGCAAACGGGTGAAATGAATGGTAAATAAATTTTCATTAACCCCAAGGCTCCACATCACCAGCAGGGGGAATGTCACGTGGCCCCAGAACCGGCCACTGACTTGGCGGACTCCTGAGTTCTGGACCTGCTTCCCCCAGCTGCAAGCCAGGAGCCAGCGCGGCTGCCTGGTGCCTACCTCAGGGGGAGCCCGGCCGGGGCCCAAATGCCCGCAGGCCTCACGGAGAATGAAACCGGCCCCCGGCGCCTGCTGTGGTCAGTGACCCGCCTTCTCAGTGAGCACCGTCTGCCAGTTGCCTTACGCTGTTAGTAAAGGGATTCCTTTCTCCAGTGAAAGTTATTAAATATTTCAAGCATACACACACACGCCTGGCTCTCCCAGTTCTTCCTTACCTGGGTCGCCTCTGCCCGACGGGGGTGGGACCTCGCCTCTTTCCCCAGCATGAGGGAAGCCAGGGTGGTGTGGGCAGAAGTGACCAGACGGCAGCCACATTTACAAAGCAGAGACTCTTTTATTAATGTGCCAGAAATCCGGAAACTGGGTTTTCTAGGCAACCGATCGCCATGTACAAAACCTTACAGTGTCGTGCCCGCTGTCCCTAGAAATGATTGTCTGTGGTGTGGAGTAAGGCTGGGGTGGGGTAGGGAGCAAGGTGGCTTCCTCCAGTGTGGGGAAAGTCTCCTGGTCTTGGGGGTCCCCTCCAGCGGTGCTGTGGGAGGCGAGTGCATCAGTGGGGGGATGTCTCTTGTCAGTGCTCAGAGCCCTAGGTGACCCCTGCTTCACAGGCCTGTGTACCAGCTGGAGGGCCCACGTGGCAAGGCCCCTGGTGACCTCCGGGGAGAGCTGTCCTTGCCTCAGGGACAAGGCGCCCGCCACGAGCTAGAGTGTGACCTGTGGGTACACTGCCCCTCTGCCCTCACAGTCCCAGCTACCACCAGGCCTTTCCGGCACAGGGCTGGGAGCACTGAACTAACCCCACTCACTGCGAAGAGAGGAACTCAATTCACCTGGTCTGGTGCCCCCCAAGTTTGCAGCCCCTTGGGTACTGACCCCTGCCCTCACCACCCATTTCACTGCACAAGAGCTGAAAGGCACCGGATTGTGCAAATACAGCCCCCTCTCTGGAGGGGAAGGGGCCTGGCCTGGGGCTTGGTGCTGATTCCCCGAGATGGCCAGTGGCCCTCCAGAGACAAGAGGATAATGTCAGGCTCCTGATCCCCTATGGGAATCTCAGTGGTCCTCCCAAAAGGCTGTGCTTTAAAAACAAGTGGCCACCACTTCTCCCTGGGTAAGGGACTTTGGGGATCCACCCTCTGGGGGTTGCAGATGGCCGGGGAGCGGGTGTGGAGAGCCAGGAACTAAGCTTCAGGGATCAGTCCTGCCCTGCTGGGTGGAGGTCAAGGTGAGAGAGGCCTCTGCCTGCCTGCCTTCCTGTCAGGGCAGGTAGTCGCAGAGCTGGGGTGGGGCCAGGCTGCCCAATGGGGGCAGCTTCCCCTGCCACCCCGCCACCTCTGCCCCCTGCACAGTGCTAGGTCTGCAGCCCTAGAGAGCTGACCCCAGCCAACCTTGGCTCTGACCCTATGCTGCAGCCTCCACTGCCCACTGGGGGTGGCACGCTGATGGCCTGCTGGGGACCCAAATGCTGCCCCCACCCTGACCCTGCTGACCTGAGATGTGCTTAGCTGACGGCCCCCTAGAACCTACTTCTGCACCATTCTCTCTAGCGAGGGCCTTGGGGTGAGCAGAGGCCTCACTCCTGCCTCTGCTGAGCTCACTTCACAGAGGGCATTTGCCAAGGTGAAGGGTGCCGGACCAGGCAGCTGTCACAGCTCAGCCCTCAGCGGCACGCTCCCTGCTCCATTCTCACCCTGGGTGCTTGTGCAGGACCTGTGCGCTTGAGCAGAACCCTGCCTTAACCAAGGCCTTTCTGCTCCAACAGGAAAACTGCAAGGGGACTCAGCAGAGAAAACCCCCCTCGGGAATTGGTCTGGGGTGGCAGCTCTTTTCTGCTTTCCTCCTCCCACTGGGCCTATAGAGGCCACAGGCCATTTTAAGATTTTTAGCAACAAGAGTGAAAACCAAAAATGAGGAGAAGCATACAGAGCCAGGGCCTGCGCCCGGCAGTCTCTGCAGCCCAGAACCGGCTGGGGACTGACCTTGCTGTAGAATCGCACCCCTGGATTATTCCTCCCCCGAGGCCCTAGGCGCTGGTCCCCCCGAAGAACATGCGGGACATTCCGTGACATTATCATAGAGATGGAAATACTAACCCCACAGATGTGGGTTCTTTCCTAAGTGGTTCTGTCCCTAAAGCAAGACAGAGAGGCCCTGTGATGCAGGGGACGGAGGGGGCGATGAGGAGGCTGTCAGCGGGATGTGGATCTGGAAGGAGCATCAGGAAGACGTGCTGCAGCAGCCCGCGGGGGCTGGCCCACTTTGAAGGGAAGCCCTGCGGAGCCGGGCAGGACCTAGACAAGTGGTCTTCTGGTGAAGGGCCCTTCTGGAGCGTTCCATGGTATAAAGGCTCTGTGGGCCGCTGCAAACCAAACTGACTTCTGGGGTTCAGGAAAACAGGGCAGGGTGGTTACAGACTGAAGCCATCTTGTCTGACATTTCCTCTTTCTCTATATAAATACGTGCATATATAGGAACGTGTGTGTACAGCTGCACACACACGATACATCGTAGTAAAATAATACTATCGTGTTATTGCATAGAAGAGATGGCTTTCTCCAGCGGGGCTTAGGTGATGGTTTGGGAGCGCTGGCGGCAGCCTGCGGGCTGCCTGGTGGTGGGGATGCCACCGCTGCTGAGCTGTCGCTGTTCCTCCTGCTTCCGGGCATGCTCCTCGTACCACTCCTAGAGCAGGGAGCAGAAGGGGTGCTGAGTGGGTGCACGGCCCCAGCCTGGCCAGGCCACCAGGTCACCCAGGCTGGGCGTGCTGTGATCTCCCGGCCACGGCTGGCAGCAGGAGGAAGGTGTCGGGACAGAGAGTGGGGCTGGCAGACCCACTCAACTGGACTGAATGGGCCCTGCACCCCCAGGCCTGCTGAAAATTCTGGACACGCCCCTTAACCAGAGGTCTGTGACCCTCCTTGTAAAGTGTGTTCAAAAATTTTTCAGTGAGATCCAGGTAGTAGTAACACTACTTTGTGGATAAATCTCTTGTTCACAAGAGGACCCTCTGTCCCCCAACATGTTATCCCTTTTGAGCTTGATAGAATCTGCCCTCATTTACATCAGAGAAAATGGGAGGTCAGAGGTCACATAAGTGGGGTGCAGTCATCTGCCCCTCCGCTGCCCACAGTGCTTCTGCTGCCCCCACTAAGGCCGTGAAAGCATTTTGGGAATGAAATTAAATGGCCACCTGCACAGACACTTCTGTTACGTCTACAGGATGAGGTTCCCCAGGGGACTAGGGGTTAGAAAGAAGCCCGGTGCTTTGAAAGAGTCAGAGTCACAGAACTTTAGAGATTAGAAAAACAGACGCCCTGGTTGTGTCCCCTTGTCTTACAGGAGGGAGGTGGAGGCCAGGAGGCAATCCCCAGCTCCGAAGTTATTAGCCCCAGATCTCCCTCACCGAGCTGCACCAGTCACTGTGTATCTGCTCTGGGAACCCTGGCCCCAGGGCTCGTGTTCTAGAGAATGCCGGTCCTTCCAGGGTGCCTTTGGGCATGGTCTGGTGACCCTGTTCCCGCAGAACAGCACAGGCACAGAGCTGGCACGGGAGCCCCTCCCCTGTGCTCCGGGCCTCCGGGAAAGGGAAGCCCCAAAGCAGGGTGGTCGGTGTGCCCTGGGTGCATGTCGGATGCAGAGGACAGGCCTACCTGTTGCTTTGCAAGAGCGTTTACTTAGCTGCCAATGAAGGAAGGTTGGGAGATCTTGTTGGGGGGAAAAAACTAGGGCTTCTCCCTTCTCTTAAATTAGAATGGAGAAAGTAAACAGTCAAAAAGCCTAAGAGACCAGAGTGGGGTGGGCCTTGAAACAGGCCTGATCTTTGAAGAGCGAGTCCCTGCCAGCTCGGCACGCCCCCCTCCCCTCTGGGCCTGTCTCCCGCCATGTACACATCGTGTGCAGCCGGCTCAGAGCAGGCAATGGGGATGAAGCTCCAGAAAAGCACAGTGGGCAGAGAGCAGACAGGAGCGCTGCCAATCAGGGGAACAGGGCCTGGGTTCAAGGTGAGCTCCCATCTCTCCAGGGCCCCCCAAAGCCGAGTCCTGGACACTACTGCCAGCAGGCCCAGTGAGTGGCCTCAAATCCCCGCAGCAATCCTCCGACCCCTGCTTGGGAGCCGGGCTGTCCCCACCGGCACTGGGGGGCTCTCAGGCAGTGGCCCGGGTGCTCCTACCTGAATCTCCTCTTGGTACATCTTCAGGCTCAGGTCGCTTTTGGTCCTTGATCTCCGTCCCAGAAACACCACGGTGTTTTGCTGAAGAAGAGCAGAGGCTGCAGGGCCAGGCCAAGCCCGTGCCCGGCCAAGCCCGTGCCCATCCCCTGGCTGTTGCCACCATGCCACCCAAAGGTGTCACCAGAATCTGAGGGGGCGGTTACAGGCAGCTGAAGCCCCCTCCCGTGGACGGGCTGCAGGGCCTCACCTCATGTCTCTCCATCTGGGACAGGATCTTGAGCAGCCGGGAGACATCAGAGTTGGCTCCCCGCACCTCCCGGTAAAGCTCGAGGACGGCGAGCAGCTCGTCTTTGGAGATCTCCTTCTCAAGGGTGATGCCTCCGTCGACTGCAGGAGGGAGGGCAGCATGGGAAGGAGCCTGGGGCCCCCCTTCCGGCTCGGTTGGGGTCGGCCATCCTCCCGCTGCCCCTGTGGGGGGCCTGCAGGTCCCCTCCCAGCACGTGTCTGGACCACCCCACACGCCCTGCCCTCCTGCCGCGGGGCCCACGAGGACCCACGTCCAGAGTGCTGGGCAGCAGGTCCTGGCAGGGGCCAGCAAGGGCTGGAGGGAGCCAATACAATAGAGATTTGGAAGCCAGAAGTTAAATACAGGGCTGTCTTGTGAAAAATCCGGAAAGAACGAAGGACCAGGGAAGGGCTGCTCGGCTCTGCAGTCAACAACCCTCACACCTTCAACGCCAAGAGGAGTGTGACTCAGAGACATGGAGACAGAAACCGAGAAGCGGCCGAGGGAGGAGGTTCTGGGGAACGGGCTGCTGTGTTCCCAATTAGCATCTCCAGTGTGTGATTTTTCTTAAACTGTGACGTGGTAAAACCACAGGGGCATGAGTATTTTTCTGCCGTTAGACACTTGAAAGTCAGTGCAAAGTAGGGTCTAGAAAGACGGAGAGAGAAGCTGAGCCGCCAGGCAAGCAGCCACAGCTCCCTGCACACCTTCCGAGTCCTGGTTCTTGCGGCTGAAGTTCATGCGGAAGACGAAGGCCTCAAGGATGAAGGCCACGATGATCGTCATCACCACCTGGCCGGCACCGGGCGGCGGGAGAAAGACCGGGACGTGAGCAGAGGAGAGGCCGTGGGCCGCCTACCTCCCAGCCTGGACGCCAGGCCCCTGGCCCGAGCAGGGGAGCTGGCAACGCGATGGAGGACGCGGCCCTGCAGTGCCTACCATGGTCACGATGTAGAAGGTCATGAAGTAGAGGCGGCTCCAGTGGGAGGTCTGAGAGGTGACGCCTTCCTGGGGACAGGGAAGCGGCCAGTGAGCGAGACCTGGGGGCCTGGTCACTGTCTGCTCAGCCGCTCCTGTCCCCTGGCCCTTTCCTACGGGTTGAGGGAGACACAGAGGGCGGCCTGCTCCCCTGGGTCTAAAAATCC
This sequence comes from Galemys pyrenaicus, assembly GCA_019455555.1. NCBI lineage: Eukaryota > Metazoa > Chordata > Mammalia > Eulipotyphla > Talpidae > Galemys > Galemys pyrenaicus. The sequence continues at coordinate 926,779 of JAGFMF010012286.1, read as the reverse complement.
CTCCAGGCCGCACAAGGCCTGGACGCTCCCCAGCCCCCGTCTCCAGGAGGAGTGGCGCTTGGAAGAGTTTGGAGAACAGAAAACACTCAAACAACCAACAACCCTGGCCACGGCCTGATCGCAAAGTCCCCTCCCCCGGCGGTGGGAGGGCAGACCAGATGCAGAGGCTGACCTGCATCTCTGGGGTTGCGCAGGGACTAAAGTCAAATCCAGCAAACTTGGAGAGGGGTGGGGTGGACCCCCAGGGTCAAGGCTCCTGGGTCAGGTCCACGCTGTGACCCCCTGCAGAGCCCTGACACGTGACCCAGGATGCACAGTCCACAGGGCAGAGAAAGGGCAATGTGCCCACATGGGGAGGGAGGCCTGGAGCTGCCTCGGGAGAGTGCGAGGACACCGAGGAGCTGAGCAGGGTCCTTACCATGATGATGTACCAGTTGTTGACGACCGTGAGCTCGAACAAGGTCACTGCCAACGGGAAGGAAGAAGAGAATCATCTCAGTCAGACCCACTTTCCCGAGTCAGCTTCAAGAGGCCTCTCCGCCCCTGTCCTGGTATCACACACCCAAACGACCACGTTTCCCATCTGCTAGATTCAGCGGTCGGCTCAAGATCAGGCACAGCCCCTGCTGCATGCCTATCCTGCAGGGCCGGCTGCCATCTAGGAAAAGGGCACACCTTGGCCATGATAACTCGTGCTGGGCAGGGCCCAAGCTGTGAGTGGGCAGGATTGGGGATGCCACGAAAGGCTGTATCTGGTAGGGCCACCGCGCTTCTACTCTACCCCCTCCATGGCAGCCAGAAGCAGAGCTGTGTGGACCTGGGCTGGGGCAGTGCAAGGCACTGGGTTGTGGTGCTGGGCCCCCCTTGGCTGGAGTTGTGACAAGGGGGATTGTTCCTGTAGTACTGGCTGTGCCCCTCCCAGCCAGGCACCGAACTCTCTGCTCCCTGATACTGAAAACATCAGCAAACGGACTAAAACCTGGGTCCTCAGAGAGCCCTGGTCTGCACTGCACCTCGAAGCGGACAAACCACGCACCCCGTCCCAACCAGAGGGACCCGAGAGAGTGGCGAACGACTCGGGAGGGAGAGGCTCGGACACGTGCCTCGCCAGCTGGTGCCCGTGTGACGAGGCGTCATGCCCCAGGGCGGCCCGCCTGCGCCGTAACTCACCAAAGCTGTTCAAGATGTTGTCAAAGTTATTGAGATAGTAGTAGCCTTCCTCCACCACGGTCTTATTGCCCACGGTGCGGTTGAGCCAGCGGTAGGCATCTGCCACTGTACTCGAGCTGGCAGGGGAGATGCAGGAGGGGGTTAAGAAACCAAGGGATGTCCCACAAAGCTCCAGCCTGGCCCTGCCCAGTCCCTGCCCAGCCCCATCCCCGTCCTGGCGCATGAGAGCCAGGCTCTGTGCACCTGCAGAGTGCTAGTGGGAGTCCCCAGCTTGCCCCCACTTATTTACCTCTCCTGGCATTTCTCTGCTCCATCAAGGACCCCTTCTCAGCCGCCCAAGGGGGACACTGCTTGGGAGGAGCAGAACAGAAGGCAGTGCTCCCTGGGGTTTGCTCTGGAGACCCGAGTTGAGGCAGCACCCCAGGGAGGGGGCTCGGCTCTCTCCAGCTCCCGGCTGAGAGTTCTAGTGGGCCGACCCTGTTCTCAGGTCTTATTCGACACTTTCTTCCCCACCCTTTATGGCTGGTCCCTTAAATCCATGCCAGTGTTTCTGTGTCCGCTCCTTGGGCCGCCAAGGAGCGGGTCTGGAAGCCTCTTGCCTGTCTCAGACACGTGAGGTGGGGCCTGCAGTTTGCACCTTTGAGGAGTTCCCCTGGTGATTCTGATCCACCCTCAAGCGTGTGACCCCCTCTCTGGGGCTGGTTCCAGGCTTTCTCAACACTCCAAACGTTGTTGAGGCCTCAAGGGCCGGTTCTTAAGAGAACACTGAATGGCGAAGCGACAGCAGAGCCCTCTATCGTGGTGGCTCAGGAGGCAGGGGGGAGGGGGGAGGTCGGGCTGCTGCGCTCCCAGCTCCCCAGCCCCACCCCCAGGACTTCCTGCAGGTCTGTCTCATCCTGGCAGGATGTCCCTATGGAAGTGTCAGGTCCCAGCACCTGGGACTCCGGCCCCGGGGCCTCAGCCCAAAGGGCGAGCAGATCAAGGCCAGTGGGAGTGCAGCCCCCAGCCTGAGGAGGGGACCAAAGTCTTCACTTCAGAAGCCACGCCTGCCCGGGGCCCTCCCTGGAGCAGTGATTCCAGGGCCAGAGGTGTCTCCCGGGGCCCCAAGGGCCCTGTGCCAGGCGAGCTCAGGCCTCGGGAGCACGAGCTGCTGGGACGGCAGGTGGGCCAACACACTCACTTGCAGCAGTTCGGGTAGAGGATCCCACAGAAGAATTCCATGCCCACGATGGCGAAGGAGTAGTAAAAGATGAGCAGGGTGAGGCCCAGGCTGGGGAGGAGGGTCAAAAGGGACAGGGTGACCGAGGGCCAGGCGGAGCACCGGCTCCTCCGGCAGCCCGGCCTCCGGGACCCTCTGCGCTCACTGTGGAGAGGCATGCCCCTAGCCAGGTGCGCCAACTGGAAAGTGCCTGCAGGGAAGGGGCCTCGTGATTCAGGTCTGGGGTCAGAAACGGCTCGATCAGGACTCTATTAAGAGATGCCCCTTTACCTGAGATTCACCCCTTACCTGTGAAGGTAGACTCACAGGTGACCCCTTACCTGTGAATGTAGACACAGGTGAGAAGTGAGTTGACAGCTCCCTGCCCTCCCTACTCAATGTCTCAGGCAGGTCAGAGGAGCAAGTGGTGGAGGAGACCTCTGTGCTCAAGGTTCCGGTCTCCTTGGAGCCCCGCAGCCTGCGGGGCAGTCCTTTCCGGGAATCCTCCTCTCCCGCCCCCAGCGGCTCCCCCACCCTCCTGGGGCACAAGCCCCACAGTGACTGGCCCTGGGGGCCAAGAGGCAGGGCCTTACCTGGCCATCCGGGGCAGCAGCTCAAACATGGTGTCCAGCACATTGCGGTAACGCTTTTTCAGTTTAAACAACCTGAGCAAGGGGAGAAGTCTAGGTCGCTACGGGTCACGCGTGGCCGCTCTGCGGCTGTCCACAGTCCCACGTGGGAGAACGCTGGCTGAGGGGCTGCGGCCCACACACGGAGCCTGCTTCCCGCCCCCGAGTCAGCCCTGCACTCGCCCAGGTGACTGGCGCCGGGATGTGGGGCCAGGTGGCCCCACGTGTCTCTTCAGTCCTCACTCAGGAGGACAGTCTGTTCCCCACTGGTTACAAAGACAGCCAGAGACTCGGGGACAAGGCCTTGCTCAAGACACTGGGCACCCCTGGAGGAGGGGGACAGACGAGGGCGCCTACGAGGAGCAGAAGCAGCAGACAGGGGCGGGGGAGGGACGCTTGCCGGGTGAGCCCCGCCTTGCCTCCATGGCGCAGGGCAGCAGGCTCTCCAGGGACGCCCTTGCACTGCCTTCCCGCCTCACTTCTCCTCCCGGGGGGGCAGAGTGCGCGCACAGCTGTGTGTGCAGAAGGAAAACCCCGCTGCTGGAGACACAAGCAACCCCGCCTGCATAGGGCTCTGTGGATTTCCGGCAGCAGTCCCCACAAATGCACAGGGGTGGGGCGCCCCAACGCCCCTGCCAACCCTCAGAGTATGCAGCTCTCTGCTTTATGACCCCAAGTCTATTTCTGTAGCTGCAGCAGTCCCCAACTTGAGTCGAGTTCAACTGAGCCGTGTCCACAGTCAGGGTGACTGAGGCCTGGGGCGGGAGGGGCCCACGGAGTGGAACTAGTGACAGGCTCTGACCCCAGGCTTGCAAGTGTCCTGGCTCCAGCTGGGCACTTCCCAGTCCAGCCCCAAGGCCTCTAGGCCCTCCCCGCTGCCCGCCTCCCCTCCCCGACCCTGTTCTACTCACCTCAGCAGCTGGAGGGGGCGCAGGACCACTATGAAGTAGAAGGGCTCCATGTTGAAGGCCAGAGCCAGCAGTCCCAGGAAGGCGAACGCCGTGACTGAGAAGTCGAATCTGGAGAGAGAGGGACAAGCCGTCATCCATTCAGCCCCCCTGGCCGCCCTCCTGGCTGCTGCCCATTCCTAGCCCTGTTGTCCCTACTGCCGCTCAAGGGCCCACACACCAGCCAGGCCAAAGCAACAGGCCTCAGGGGCCATCACCAGCCAGCCTGCGGAAGCGGCTTCTTGCGCGTGGCGGTCCTGAGGTTTACAGGGCCAGGCCCCTGTGACAGCTCAGAGGTCATGGGCTCTGACCCTGGGGCAGAAATGCCTTGAAACCCCTGAGGGTCCTTCCCGCACAGGCTAACAGCCACCAGGACCAGCGACCCGAATGAAGTCACTGCGGAAGAGGCAGGGCCGCAGGAGATGGGGCAGCTCTGTTAGACAGAAGGCGCCCCTCCTCTGCCAAGCACATGGCGACCCCAAAAAGAGAATGTGTGCAGGGCTCCCTAATCTGCCCAGATGCTGCTCTGTGAGCGTTAACTTGTCTATTCTCTGCCTGGTTTCACGAGTGATTCTCTGCAAGAAGCGGAAGTGCCCTCTCGAGCTCTCGGGCCTGGGGCAGAAGGCGCTCAGCCTCTTGGCTCCCACTGGCTTGCTCTGTCCATGGGAGACGGCACCTCCTTCCAGCGGGCGTTGGGTTCTTATGGAGAAAAGCGCTTCCCTGTCACCGACGGGTGTGGGGGTGAAAAGACTTCAGAGGCCCAGCTAGCTTGAGGCCTCTCGGCACCCGTGTCCAGGGGACAGTGCGGGTGGCCTGGGAGTGAGACAAGAGCCAGGGCCGCAGGCAGAGCTGCAGTGGGCACAGAGGCCGCGGCCCCTGTCACAGGCTCTAACCTCCCTCCTGCATCACAGGCACAGCACGTGTGCGTCTCAGACGGGGCCAGGAGCCCTCTCTGCACTTACAGGTTCCATCCGGAGGACAGGTATTCCACGGGGCCCAAGCCGGCCACTTTCAGGAACAGCTCCACCCCGTAGACTGGAAGAGGAGGAGCGCGGCAGTGAGCGTCACACCCACACCTGCCCTGGCTCAGTTTCCTCCCTGTGTCACCCAGGCTCCCCATTCGAGGACAGGCATTGCGGGGGACAGAGGCTGGAAAACCAAGGCAACGTGCTAAGAGGAGAAATGCTGTCTCCCCAACTCGGGGATGGGCCAGGCCATCCGTCTGTCCATCCACAGGTACCCTGAGCACCCCTCTCTGCCAGGCCTCGTGCTAGGATGCAACAGGGCAGCCCAGCCTGTCACACAAGGCCTGTCTACAGGAAGGACAGGGAGTCAGCAGTGACTGCCGTGTGCTCAGGGCCGCTGAGACATAAAGGGAGGAGGAGCATCAGGTCGGGAGGGTCAACGGAACGAGAGCCCTGGGCAGAGAAATGGCCCATGAAAGGCCCAGAGGCAAGAAGGGGCAGGGTGCTGTTCAGGGGTCGGGCATGGGTACATGCGAGGACCACCCACGACCGGGAGGTCAGACTTGATCTGGAAGGCAGTGGGAGTCCTGAGAGTTTAATCAGGGAAGGAGGAGGCCAGACTCGGCTTCTGCTCCATCCTGAGAGCCAGAGAGAAGAGCCTCAAGCTCGGCAAAGCCACGTCGGCAACTTACTTGTTAGAAAGACAAGGTAGCTCCAGGGCACGTGCTTGGAGAAGAAGTTCCCACCTGTAAGAGGAGAGGCAGCTCAAGAGGTGGGCAGGGTGTACCCCCAGACAGCCAGACCCTCAGCTGGAGCTCACCTTTCAGCATGAATGTCTCCACCAGGACCCAGACCCCGTTGACCGCCACCACCAAGTCTGAAAAGGACAGGCCGGTGAGGGACGCAGGGAGCACAGGTTGGGGGGGGGGTGCGGCCTGTGTGCAGCTGAGCGGACTGCCCAACCCCCACGGGACAGACGCTTCTCTCCACTTAGTGCCTGTCCCATGAGCTACAGCCACCGGTGGCTTCACAGAGAAAATAGCTGGGGACTGCTAAAGACTGTTCAGGAACAGTTAAGTTCCAGTAAGTTCCATTGATTAGCCCAGGTCGGTGTAAAAGAGGAATGATACACAAAAATTCAAGCATTGAGACACTCGAAAATCAGGATTTTAAGACGGGGACTCTGGGTAAGTGAGAATGATGGAGTTAGGTTAAAACCCTGTGGTCCTGAGTTTGAGTTAGAAAGAGCAGGACAGACTCACAATATAGTTTATCTTAAAAAAGAGCACGCTACCTCTGGCTGAGGAAAGGCCTAAAAACATTAACCATCTTCAAATAACCAGCTCTCTGGCACCTCCGACCGTGGTCTCTAAATACCACTCCCCACTAACTGGAACCAGAGCCCCTCAGAAGGGCTGGAGCCCGGCCAGCCCTGCATCAGCTCAACTGCCCAAAGGGCTCGGTGTGCTGGTGGGGGCCCTCCTCTGCCACCCCTTTAGGAGCCATCAGCCTCAGGCGCCTCCGTGCTCTCAGAAGGTGGCTACCGGGATGGGGAACTGAAATTTTTTTCTAAGTCATTTTAAATTAAAATAGCCACCACTCTAGATGTAGCTACTCATCACAGGAAATAAACTAAACTAAAAGAAACAAGACCCGGGACCAACCATCCTGCTCCTTCCCTCGTGGCAGAGGGGAAAAGGGACGGAGGAAGAACCTACCGATTAAAACAGACATAAGTGACATTATCAACCAACCACACTCTGGTTCTGGGCTTTGCTTCCACAACTCCAGCCTTGAGCCTCCACCTTCTGGAACAGTGAGAGGCTCAGGAGGAGAGGGCAGAGCTGTGAGATCCCATACTCACACATGAAATACTGGAAGGCCTTGGACTTCACGAGGATATTAATTCCTATTGGAAGAGAAGAGAGGTTGATGCTGGAATTTTCAGAGGCCACGGGCCCAGCCCCCTACGCGGCTCTGCAAGCACGCCAGCAGCCAGCGTGCTTATGCCCAGGGGCGAAAACGACTCCCAGTCTGAGAGGATGTCCCGGGACAGGACAGCAACGACAAGGGCTGCCCTGAGGGGTCCCAGCCACCTGGAGTCAGATGGAGCTGAGCCACGGTGGGCCGGCAGCTGCCGAAAGTAACGCGCCATGACCCCGCAGTGGACACCCTCTGCAGCCTGTGCCCAGAGGCCTCGCCAGGGGCAATCACAGAGAGACCGCAGCATCTTGACCCTGGTTCGGGTGGCCCGGCCAGCCCTCGGGCTTCCCGTGACAGTCCTCCGGGAGCTACCCACGCTGCGCTCCCAGTGGGCCTTCAAAGCGGGCCTGACGTCAAGAGGCAACTATTTGGTTAAAAAAAAAAGGGGCATCCCAATTTAAAATCTGAATTTTCTACCATGCCAGCATGACCTAGTGGTCACGTGACCAGGCCACTGACGGCCATCATGGAGGAAGGTCAGTCCACTATTAGATAAAAGGCAGAGGGTATGACATCATCTGTTTCAAAGAGGCCCAGGAAGATAACACAGCAGAGACCTGACAGGTTATCTCCGTGTAGTGATCTTCCATTTTCTTCTACTTGTTGGGTTTTGTAAATTTTCTTCAAAGAATGAATATCCACAAGCATCTTTGGTTTGGTTTTTAAGTCACTGGCTTCCTTCCTAGTCCAACACTTACTTCCTTGCTAGGGTAATTAACACTGTTTCTTTTACACACACACACACGCACGCACACACATGCACTATTTGAATATTTGAATGCTCATCCAGAGTTCGTGGGCTCCAGAAACCTGTCTGTCCCAGCACCCAGGCGCCCCAGCAGGAGGTCTTACCTTTGAAGATGAGGAAAGCTGTTCTGGGAAGCTCATCAAACCAGTGCTCTCTGTTTTTCTTTGCCTGGCCAGGGGCAGGGCCATGGGAGAGAGGGCATTAGGACCAGACCAGCACCCAGCCCTGGGGGCCGGGATGCCAGCGCTCCTTCCCTGCTCCCCGCTCACCGGCTAACTTGGGGAGCAGTGCAAACACTCACTCTAGGAGCAGCAGAGCCAGCAGTGTTCGCTGAGCACTGGGCGTGCCGTGCGCGGCTCTGCCTGTATGTGACCCTGGAAGCCACTATGGTGGGGCTGGCTGTTGTGGCATCCCAGCTATGATGTGCACTGGAAAAGCTGTCACTGGCCCGGCACCGCATGTGACAAATGGGACATAACAGGTTTGGTGCTGTGGCAAATGTGCAGGCAAATGCAGGGCCAGAGACCCTGGGGTGGGGAGTAAGCCCTGGGGTGCGGGGTGCTAAGCCTGGGGCTGAGCTGGGGCTGCCCGCCCCTCCATCTCTCAAGAGCACCCACCTTCCACTTCAAGGCTGCGACTTCGTAGATGTCGTAAAAGTCCTTCAGGCTGTCACGAGCAAAGGAAGCAGTCAGCACCTGGCGCCGAGCGTCAGCTCTCACGTGCCTGCCTGTGCCCCCTCTAAGGGAATCCCAGCATAGCAGGGCACCTTGGGTGTTCAATCGCTTCTTCCCAGCCATGGACGCTGCCGCCATAGAGCATACCCAGCTGTGGACAACCCCAACCTCCCTGGAGAGGTTCTCATCACCCACAGACCAACAGAAACAGCCTCATCCACAGAGGACTTAATGGGACTGAGCTTGTGCTCTCGTCCCCAGCGGCTGCTTCTTTCCAAATCGAAGGGTTTTGGTCATCAGCCATTCAGAGGACTGACACTGCTGTGGGGATCCCAGCAGAACCTTGTTGGGGGGGTGTCCCTCTTATAGATCTGTTCATGTGGGATTACCTGACCTCGTGCTTGATTGTATGGGGGGATGTAGAGGGGAGAAGCCACTGGGCCAGTCCACTCATGAGCCAAAATGCTCTTTTATTAGGTTGACTTGAATTGGATTTGGGCTGGACTTTCGTCTCTATGAAGAAAACTAAAGTCTCGACCAGTCCCTCTGCCCTACCATCTCCGGCCGCACTAGCCACCCCCGGCACCTGCTCTTACCTGAGCAGAGGTGAGCTGCTCTGATTCAGGGCCTTGAATGTAAGGTAGCGCTCCCCTGAGCTCATCCGGGGTTTATAGAAGCGCATCAGACCCTCAAACTGCCTGTAGGAGATGCCGGCGGGCCTCTGTGGGGAGAGGAAGGCAGCAATGGGGAATGCAGGCAGGCCCAGCCAGACAGCCCCTCCCAGGGACGCCACTTGGATGCCCAGCTCAAGGCAGCTGCCCGAGTGCCCTGCACGCCCTGCTAGAGGCAGAGGAGGGAGAGCAGGGAGCAGCCCCGCCCCCGCGCAGCCGCTGCTCCTTACCCGCTGGCTGACCAGCAGCCGGTAGGCGTGCTGGATGGCCGTTCGCTTGTGCAGCAGCAGAGACTTGAACTTGCGTTTCTCAATGTCATTGAAAGTGTCGAACACCACGGCCAGAAGCTGTGAGGGGGAAGCATACACTGACAGGGTGTCCCTGAGGTTGGGGGGCCGGAGTAGACCCTCTGGCTGCTGCTCGTGGCGTGGGAAGCTTGTCTCCAAGCCTCACAGAGGAAGGCCACTCGCCACCACGTGTACATCTCCCAGCTTCAGATACAGGAGACGCTGCTTCTACGCTTTCCAGCTTCCTCTGCTCCCCACCCACTGGGCATCCCTGGCCAGGCAGTTTTGTAGAAGGACGTGGCGGGAGGAACACTGGGGTCAGCCCTGTCTGCTCTGCCAACAGGCCGGGAGGCTGAGGCTGTGCGTCCATTCTGAGGAGCAGCCACTCTGGGGCCACGCCTCCCCCTGGCCACTCCCCTTTCCGGAGAGCCAGTCACAGGCGCAGCCCCCACAATCAGGGAGGGTCTAGAACCACCTCCTGCCAAAGCCAGCTTACAGGACACCCTCTGACTCAGTGGTGAGAAGTTGGGAGCAGAGGGCAAAGGAATACTTTTTGGGAACACTTTCTTTTACGAATATGAGGGGGACTCTTTTGTCCTTTCCACCCTGTCAAATTGGACCCCACCCCTTCTTTTTTCCTTGTTGGCCCAGGGTCAGCAAACTCATTTTCTGTTAAGAGCCAGAGAGCAAATATTTTAGGTTCCAAAGGCCAGATGGTATCTGTTGCAACTACCCAGCCCTGCAACCGTGGCAGGAAATCAGCCATGGTTTAGGTGTAAACAGCTGGACATGACCGTGTGCCAATAAAACTTTATATACAAAAAAAAGTTTTGGGCGGGTCTGGGCTACAGGCTGTTGCTTGCTGAGCCCTGTTCCAGATTCCACAGCTGCAAATAGCTTACAAATTAAAGAAAGTCAACTGTATATCGTAGGTATTTATGTTTCCAAACTAACAGTAGTGATATAGGAGCTCTACTGTAAACAAGAGATAACCAACATACTTCCTTTTGGCTTTGAGGAATTTTAAAAATTGTTTTTTCGTTTTTACCTTTAAGACATCAACTTTTTCAGATTTTACAAGTCTACCCCAGAGAAAATATTTTCCAGTTTTGTACCAGGCCTGACTATGGCAACTGGTACGAGAAAGCTCTGCGGGAGCATAAAAATAAGACCTGCTGGGAAACTCTCCCTGATGATGCTGATATGGGGGCCTTGGGGGTGATGTGCTGATGTCAGGCAAGTTCCTGGGGGCCAGCCTGCCCCCAAACACCTCCGTAGTCTCAGGGTGCACGGGGAGCCATGTCCCCAGTGGAAAGGCTTTTCTGGTAGGTGTGACAAGTGGGTGCTAACACACAGGCCGTTCCTGGGACGTGGGTGCTGCGGGATGGAGGGGGCCAGAGCAGGGCCCTGGGGTCAGACCAGCCCGCTGACCTCCCATGCCATGCGGCCAAGAAGCTGCCAGTCAGTCTGACCCCGCGTCCTCATCTATAAGCTCCGACTCGCCTCCCGACTCCCGGGGCTTTGTGTCCGCCGGGCAGTCCTCAGACACAGGGCACGTTGCCCGGGGCCTGGCTGAGGTGGAGCGAGGGTGAGTCTACAGCTGCTGTGTCTGCCGGGGAGTGAAAAGGTCGCAGGGAGGCCTTGGCTTCTACGGTGGCAGCAGCTGTGGCAGTGGCAGTGATGCCACCCAGGAGGCGGCTTGGCTGGGAACCTGCTGGGGAATTCCCCTCCAGGCCACACCAGAGGACCCCCCAACTCTGCACTCCAGCGGAACGAGGCAAGGTCACTCACCAGGTTCATGATGAAGTACAGCTCGATGGAGAGGTACACAATGAAGAAGACACAAGACCAGGGGTTCCGGGAATAGGAGGGCATCATCACATCTGGAAAACTGCATTTGCAGAGTGTCACTCTAGGGCCCTCCGTCTGCCTATCCCCATCTCCTCAAAGGACACTTCCCGCCTTCCTGGCCCCACTCCACACCACTACTCTCAGGCCACGGCTCTGAGAGCACCAGACCACTCCCATCCTTGCAGGGCCCCAAGCACCTGCCTGTACAGAGATGTGAAACAGCCTTGGCTGGAAAGAGGAGGCCCTGGACCCTAGCAGAGGGCAGAAGCCAAAGCAGAGCCCAGACTTACTTGGCTGTGGTCAAGAGGACAAACAGACTGATGATGCTGTTCTCCAGGGTGCTGAAGTACTGGGAGGGGAGGAAAGGGAAGATGGCCTTGGCACCCGAGAGGCACACCAGGCTCTCCCTTCCCACCACACCATCTTGTCCAAGGAAACCCTCCACCTCCTTCCAAGGAATCCCTCCAACTCCTTCCAAAGAACCTCACCAACTCTTCCCAAGGAACCCAGGAATGGCAGAGAAACAAGCAGAAATGGAGTCTGGGGCTCCACCTTCCTGAATTCAGTGCTTCTACCAGAAACAGCCAACTCTGTCCTGCTCTCCCAGAGAATCATGTTTAGATAACCTCCACCCAAATGTTCATATTTTCCAAATCTGATTCTGGAAAAGGCTCTCTTAAGGACAGGAAAGAGAATCCCTCAGTGTTCAAGTCTCTGTGTCTGGGAACTTTCAGAGCCATAAGCCACGGCAAAAAGCCAGGCAGGCTTTTTGTTCTTTTAGGTGTTCTTTCCTAATCTGCTAGGGGGTCAGTCCAGTTGCCTGGCCTGAGAGGAAAGCCCTCACATAAAGGAGGAAACTGTTGATTACTTACAGGATCTGAAGGATTAGGGGAGAACAAGTAGAAACCTGGAAGGTGGTAGAAAAACAGGTTTGGAAGGGGTTAGAGCAGAGGTCCCAAACCCAAGGCGACAAAAGCAGGAGTCCAAGTGCATGGCCTTGGACACAGCTCCCGCAAGCAGATGCAGGATCTAGGGGCATTTCATGGCCATCTCATCCTAGCACACAGTCCAGTGTACTGAGACAGACAGCAGGGAACGGTGGGGACTCTGGCACTCTGTCTAAAGGGAGCAAATGTAGCAAGCATCGAATATATGTTGTCATTTAAGAAGGTGACCCAAGTACCTTCCGGTCTGTTGTTAAACAAGGCTGGATATCTGCATTTTTGTGTAAGTGTCTAATTTTAAAGTACTGGCTCGATGTTTTTAAACCAAATTAAACTTATTTGTAGGCTGGGTTTGGAATCCAGACAGTTGGTTTGCAATCTGGTCTTGAGAACACGACAGACAAATAGCAATTCCAATTCCTGCTCCCTGCAGTCCAAGGGGAGAAATACCACTCAGTGTCCCCTTTCCTAGAGTGGACTGTTCCCTGAGTCCTTGTGATGTGAATGGGAAAGGGAGAAACTCCACCCTGAGGAAATGTCAGTGCCCTTGGAACACATGAAAATTCTATCAGCATGAGGTGGTGAGGGAAGAAGTGGGAGCTGGTGGCCAGTACAAAGCAGTCAGGTGGGGGGCCCGCCCTGGTGGTGCAGTGGGTTAAGGAATGCACTATGAAGCAAACCGCAGCCACTGCAGCACGAGTTCGATCCCTGCCGCTGGCCAGGGAGGGGACCCACATGGCGTGGCAGACCTCTCCTGCTATGCCCGCTGCTCCCCTCAGCAGCGTGTTTCTGTCGATCTGCCTGTTCTGCTCCCTGCTCTCTGTGGTGAATCTTCTCACCCCCCCACACCTCTGGCCTGTCCCCCAGTGCTTGTATGCATAAATAAATAAATCTTTAAAAAAAAAAAAAAGTAGTTACGTGGGTCCAGGGCTCTCTGTTCCACCGCCTCCACTACCCCAGAATCAGGGAAGGAACCTCAGGCTCGGGGCTGTTCTGAGCTCTCTAGTGCTTAGGCCCTGGGTGTGGTGGTCCCATAAATCCCTCACCTTATCTAGGGAGACAAGCCCTCTCCCTGTCTTTTGTACCTCATGAAGCTAAAGTGCGCAGACCCTAGGGTCCAAGGCAAATGCCCCGGAGAAACTCTGGCATGTTCATGCGATGTGGTTAGTGAAAAAGGTCCCCAACAGAAGAATGAGTGAACCTGTTGGGCATATCCACATAATAGGTCACTGCACCCCATTGAAAACGGGCGACCTGCATCTGCACGTATCCAGGGGAACAAGCTTTAAAACTGCAACGTTGAGCGGCTTGGCGGGGGGTGTACATACTACCTGACCATTCACAGAAACCTTTCTGATGTGTGCAACACCATTTTTGTTGCTGAAGGCCACATAACTATAAATTAACATTAGGAAGACAGACACGGCAACGATCAGCCTAGGACAGGGGGGCCGTGGAAGGGAGGGGGACTGAGCGCCTGAAATGATACAGAGGTGGCTTCCATTTTATTTCTAATATCCATTTCCTACTATGGAGTCCGGGGGTTAAGACCATTTCTTAAACCCTTCTGGATGTCTAAACCGGCCCAAGTCCATTCTCCTACACCCGCCTGGGCCCGGGCGGCACTCACCGAGGATGGCGAAGATGATCATGAAGAACAGCAGCAGCAGCAGGATGTCCATGAAGGGCGGCAGGGACTGGAAAATCTGCCGCAGGTTGCTGGGGAAGAAGATAGTCGGTTGGGATGAGGCATCAGCTGGGGTGGGGCCCCAGGAGACGATGCCTGGGGCCCCCTGTGGGGTAGATGATGGCGGTGGGGATCACTGGCCCATGAAACACTGAACGCCACTGTGCCCCGGCTTCGTGTCTCCTGGAAGACTGCACTGTGGGTGGTGGCAAGCTGGGGGGGTAGGCACCGCCCAGCACCGCTGGCAGAGTCCAAGGAAGTGGGGGCTCCAGGAGGCCGAGTGTATGGCCTTGGGCACGGCTTCCACGGGGCACTTCAGGCCTCCTCCACCCAGGACGCTGTCCAGCTTTGAGTGTGTGGACACCAAGCAGACTCCCAGCCCATCCTTGCCAACACCCCCCTGACTGGAGATTTTCAAGGTGGGGTCTTCAAGGTAAGTTTAACTCCAGGCCAATGGTTTGGGGTCGACCCCCAGGCTCTGGAGGGCCTGCTGGGACCACGTGGAGGTGGCCAAGGCACTGCAGCTGCTGCTGTGTTTAGGCAGACACCAGTGTCAGAGAGAGAAGCTGGCCCAGCAGGCTGCAGGTGGGACCCTGGGGCCCGCGCCCTGGGTAGAGCACACCGTCCTCTCCGTGAGGGCAGCAGGCAGAGGGCGGAGCGCGTGACGACAACCTCCAGGGCTGGGGGTCTGACTGCTCCTTGGCCCACTGGGTCCGGCTGCACTGGCCCAGAGGCCCGCCAGGCCACGGTGGCCACTGTCTGATGGCCCCTGCCCCAGGCCTTACCGCCGCACACCGCCACAGTACCGACAGTCCACCAGGAAAATGCAGCGCAGCGCCCGGGTCACCCGCACGTGGGACGTCTGCCGTACCAGCACCACGATGGTCTCGACGAACTGCACCACCAGCACGGAGGTCTGGGGGCAGGCACGGGCACCGTCAGCCCCCGCCCCGCCCCTCCTCGGTACCCCAAACCGAGGGCCAGCCAGACACTGCCTGCTCTGGCAACTTCTCTTCTCACCGGCTCTCTCCTACCGCCAGCACCAAGCAGCCCCCCAGAGGGGTCCCCAGCTGCTGGCACAGACATGTGGTCCCAGGGGAGAGCCCCGGAGCTCCTCCCGTGGGTTCCCTGAGGTCTGCGCCATCTGTGCCCTCCGATGCCTGGGGCACATCTCCGACGCATGTGCACACTTTCACGCTGCAGAGGCTGGACAGACCTGGGTGTGAATCCCGGCTGCCAGGATCTAGCTCCCGTCCTCTCCCAGCTCAATGTAAAGCACCAGTAAGGCGTCTCTCTGAGGTGAGCGTGCCCGCCCTAAGTTCGGAATCACACAGGCGCGTGCAGGGCGCTCTGCGGTGCGGCAGCGTGGCAGGGCCGGGCCCACGCTCACACTCCTGGGAAGTGCACCGAAGGCCCAGGCTAGAAGGCGACACAGGAGACTACGCTGTAAGGGGATGGACACTTCACCTTGACCATGGTCCGTTTGTGCCGGATGAAGGTGTGGAGGCCCAGCCACCGCAGCTTCATGCAGAGTTCAAACACGACCACCATCAGGGCCAACAGCTCCAGGGTCGCGTGGACCTGCAACCAGAGGGTGTGGCCGTGATGATGCTGGCCTGCCTCCCCACCTCCCCCGACCGTGTCCCTGTGCCCCCGCTGCCTCCCGGAGGTGGGAACCCGTGGTGGGACGGCAAGCCAGCTGCCCGCCGCTGCAGCCAGGGTACAGCCCCTGGTCCAGAGTTAGGTGCGCGGAGAAGGGTGGCTCGCCCTGGAGTTTCTTGTGAGCAGAACTAGAGAGACTGGGTGCCAGTGGGACCCCAGGCAAGATGGGCGAGCCAGTCCCGCTCCCTGCCACTTCTAGCACTTGCCAGGGCCCCCCTGCTTTAACTATTCCCTTGCAAGCCTGAGTGGGTCTGGGAGGTGGCTTCTGGCGCAGGCCCCCAGAGCTGCGGCTGCTGCCCGCACTCACGTAAATGCCGAGCCGCAGTGCAGGCACGGCGGGAGCCTCGCACAGGGAGAGCAGCAGCAGGAGCAGGGCCGTGGACAGCTCCATCAGGTAGAAGAAGTGGTTATGTGCGAAGAGGTAGGCCGCCAGCGCTTTGGCATTCTTGGGGTGGGTGACGAACTTGTCGTTGTTCTCGCCTTCCTGAGAAAACGCAATGAGGGAGAAGGAAGGGGCGGCCCACCTCAGCCACTTCCTGGCTTTGCTGCCCGGCAGCAGCCAGCATGAGTGTGTCTGCACTTGGCCAGTGCTCGGCGCAACCCCTTGCTCCTGCGCTTCCCAATGTGGGGCAGCGCTACCACAGCCCCCACCGCCCCACCACTCTGTCATGGAGACAGCATGGGTGCGCTGGCATATAGGGAGCCGCTAAACCTCCTACGGTGCCAGGATGCTCCCCACAAAAAATTATCCCCCCAAAGTCAGCAGCGGCAAGTGAGAGGCCCCGGCCCCTCCCAGGGCTGACACCCTCAACAATACTCTCCCGCAGGCTCCACTGCCTAGAGGAGAGAGCAGAGCAGAGTGGAACTCAGGCCCCTCGCCCAGAGCCCAGGCTGGCAGCCATCCGGGGATGCAGTCAGACCGTCACTGTTCCCACTCTCCGGCTGCTCTGGGCCGAGGCTGCCCAGCCATCATCAGCCCCGGAGCACCCAGGGGGGCAGGAAAAGCTCAGCCCCGGAGACTCGCGCATCAGCTGCCCAGACAGGTCAGCAGAGGAAGCATCTAGGCCCTGAGGAGGCCCCGGGACCCAGGGAAGAGCTCTGACCCGGTGGCCCCCAGCCAGCTCGGGCAGGCTTCAGCTCTACAAGTGTCTCACAGAGCCAGGAAGGAGAGGGCTACTGTTAAGTCTTCTCCTAGAGCAGCACCTGGTGCACACAGCAGGCATTTAATAGATGCTCCATGGGAGACCTGCTCCTGCAAGATGACACTTCTCCCTGCCCCAGCCCAGCCTGGCAGTGACAGTCTAGTAGCTGGGAGGCCAGGGGCTGTGGCCTGCAGGGTAACCCAAGCAGGTCACTTCTGTGAAACAGGACACATAACTGCCCTGGTTACTGAGAAATGAAGACAAACCACAGCCTTGACAAGGGCAGACCCACAAAGGACACAAACATCTCAGCAGCCAAGTGGGGGGCAAGTAGGGTGAGCTCAGTCCTGGGCTCGGAGCCGCCAGGACTGATCTGGGAAACTTCTGGGCTGAATGACTAAAAATGCAGTTCCTGGGTAGTTTCTTAGAGCAAACTGCCAGGAATGAAGGCCAGGCTAGAGGAAACCACCAACTCAGGGGCCCAGAGCTTAACTCCAGGGCTTGGAATTGCCACAGAGGAGACGGAGGAGGAGGTCTCTACCCACAGGGCCAGAGTGAAGTCTCACCGCTGCCGCTGATGCAAACCCCAGGAGCGCTCTGGCTCGGGGCCTGGCTGCTGAGCGCAAACTGGATGAGGAAGAATAAGGAAGTGGCCAGGTGTCTGTGACTTCAGGCCTCTGCTCCCGGGGTAAAGCGGACCCGAGGTCAGAGCTGTCTCAGAGATGTTGGGACCACCCAGCACAGGCTCCAGAGTGAGTTCACCAGCACACACGCTGACACACCAGCACACGCACTGACATGCAGCACACGCTGACACACCAGCACACACATTGACACACCAACACATGCTGACACACCAGCACATGCTGACACACCAGCGTGCGCGCTGACACACCAGTGCACATGCATAGCCTCCCCACAGCCAGACTACTGTTCTGGCAATCCCAGTTCCGCTTTCATTTTTTTTTTTAAGATTTATTTATTTATGCATACAAGCGCTGGGGTACAGGCCAGAGGTATGGG
Source organism: Galemys pyrenaicus (assembly GCA_019455555.1). Classification (NCBI taxonomy): domain Eukaryota; kingdom Metazoa; phylum Chordata; class Mammalia; order Eulipotyphla; family Talpidae; genus Galemys; species Galemys pyrenaicus. The sequence goes on along the minus strand of JAGFMF010012286.1, from coordinate 909,198 downwards.
GGTGGTGAGAGAATCCACCAGACAGAGCAGGATGCAGAACAGGCAGATCGACAGAAACACACTGCTGAGGGGAGCAGCGGGCACAGCAGGAGAGGTCTGCCGCACCACGTGGGTCCCCTCCCTGGCCGGCAACAGGGATCGAACTCGTGCTGCAGTGGCTGCGGTTTGCTTCATAGTGCATTGCTTAACCCACTGCGCCACCAGGGCGGACCCTGCTTTCATTTTTATTTACTTTTTAAATGATTTTTTTTCCAAAACCATTCAAATAATGCAACGAATTTTAAGGTAATAAAACCTGCATCAAAGATAATCACCTCCAAATGTGAGTGGGTGTCTGTGCAGACACAGACGCCATGTTGGTAAAGATTCATAAACGGTATATAAAAATGCTCACTGTACACCTGCTGCTCAGTAACTTCTTCTGCAGACGCATGGCCCCTTTCCAAGAGGATACATGCGATCAGTGCAGAAACGAGGCAAAGCACGGAGAAGAACGTCAGCCAGAGGCCGGATAGACACGGCTCCCTCCGCCCTGTAACCCACAAGCTGGGGGCTCTGGAGTGTGCAGGCCTCAGCCTAAGCTGCTGCTCTGTGAAGTGGGAGGGGATCAAGACGCCTGGGAGGGTGGCTGGAAAGATGAGGTGCCATTCACAGGGAGAGATTCTTGTTCCTAACAGTCTCGCCCGCTAAGAAGAAGGAACCATCAGATGCCGGGGTCCCCAAGCCGTCCGAGCTCTGTGTTCAGACCCATCCCACATTCTCAGCTCTAACCTAGGGCCTGCTCGACCCTGGGGGTGACGAGGTGTTTGGAGGTCACCAGGTATTTGGAGGTCACCCCGTGACCCTGGTGATCAACAACAGGCACTCCCAGGCCTGTTAAAATTCCCTGAAATGTTTCTGTTGCCTTGCCCTGTGTGAGGATGTGCAAGACAAGCGAACAGACAAGGGGACAACTCGAGTGAACATATGAAATCTGAAAAAGCACAAGATCAATACCTGCCATGGGGGGGTTGCTCCAATGAAAAAAATGAAGGGAAATTGTCGTTCAATTTTATTTAATTAATTAATCAATGTATCATTTGAATTAATTCCTCATTCACCCTTACTCAGTGCACACTGGAAACTGAAGTTGTACAGAGACAAGAATTGAGATGAAGCAAATTTGAGATGAAAATGCCAGAGGCCCTCCCTGGCAGTGCAAGGGGTTGGGTGCCACACTACGGGGCTTCCATAGCCACACTACGGGGCTTCCGCAGCCACTGCAGCGCAAGTTCAATCTCCAGCTACGAAGGGGACCCACGTGGCACAGCAGACCTCTCCTGCCTCACCCGCTGCTCCCCTCAGCAGTGTATTTCAGTCCATCTGCCTGTTCTGTTCCCCACTCTGACTCTGGTGAATCCTCTCACCTCTCATGCCTCTGGCCTGTAACCCAGCTCTTGTATGCATAAATAAATACCATTTTTTAAAAAAAAATAGAGAGAGAGAAAAGAAAATTCCAGACGCCCAGAGAAGGTGAGAGGCAACATCCCCTTTGGAGTAGATTCGATATTGTACATTGAGAACCTTAAAGGACATTTACTCCCTTGCCCCAGTAACTCCACTTCTTAGAGTCGTCCCTAAGAAATAATCCTATGAATTATCAAAAGGGTGGGGGGAGAAGTAGTTCTAAATTGCCCTTGGATTATAACATAGAATAGGGGAAACACATAATACAGCATAAAGGGAACTTCTAGAGAGAAAATGCTGCACCTTAACAGGATAGTTAAGTAAATGAGGACTTGTCAGATATGATGATAAAGCTACAGAAACTCTGTAAAAGTTATAACAAGAGAAAAGCTGAAGTAACTGGCACGCTATGAAAAAGGCACACCATACTACTGTGGACACCACATGACTGAAAGCAGTTCAGAAAACACTCAAAACCTATGTGCTATTCTTAAAACAATGTTGATGGCAAGTGTCTCAGGAAATTTTTTTCCCTACATCCCCTTTGTACCTCAGCTTACTGTAGTGAGCATGTGTTAGTACTTGTACTTAAAAAGGAAATGAAAACGCCAGTGTGAAAGAGCAAGTGAAGGCAGCAACTGCTAGCGCAGCAGGAAGGGTGATGACCGCTGTGCCCCCCCCCCCCATCTGTCTCAGGTCCACAAAGGACTCCCTCCTGACCACTGGTCCCCAGCATGCCCCTGAGAAGAGGGAAAGGGGCAGGGCAGGCCAGGGCGCCAGACAGGAATCCTGCGGCAGGAAGGCCACAGAGCAGGCACAGAGACCAGCTCACACAAGCCCGCCCACTCGGCACTGGCAGGCTGGCTCTCCAGGGAGCAAAGCCCCAGCCACGCTCCTCAACGCACGTGATACCCGAGCAGCGGAGTGCTGATGGGGAGACACTCACCTGGAGGTAGATGGCTGCCTCTTGGTAATTCATCTCCCAGTTGTGTTCGGCGGGGCTCGCAGGGGAGCCCTCATCCCCCGAGCTCAGGCTGGGAGGCTGGGCTCCGTGGACGGCATAGCTGCCTCCATCTGCATTGGAAGAGGAGAGGGTCACTGACCACCCAGACTTCAGAGAATAAAGACACTACCACTGTGCCCGCCTCTGCTCACAGGTGGAGCCCACCACCTGCCCGGCACACTCAGGCCTGTGTGCAAGCAAGGGCTGGTCTGGCTAGTGAGCAATGATTTCTGCATCTTGTTAAGTAAAGACAAGCAAATCTAAGAGCACACAAAGCTATGCTATCTCTTGGGTACAAAGGGGAAGGAACAGAAACACAAATACCTACTTATCTTTACAAGAAGAAATAGAAAGGATAATAGAACTCGGTGAAATCGGTGCCTGCGAGAGGTATGGGGACACCCAGAGGAAAAGATCTTTTTATACACTTTTGACTTTTGGAAGCACATTGATGTTCACTAAGTTAAAAATACAGCAACAGTTGGTCGGTTCCCTGGTGCAGGAACCCTGTGTTGCTCTTCTCTGCTGACACTCAAGCCTTTTTCTCTCTCGTCTTTACCCGGGTGTGCCTTGGGCAGCAATCTGTCCTTATTCTCTATCCATTGTCCTTTGCTCTGGCTGACTCCACCCCAGCTCCCCAGGGAGGTGACTCAGATGCAGTAAGAGGCCCTGACCTCTCCTGGATGGGACTGGTTCAGGCAGGGGTGCTGGCCCCACACCAGCAAGGAGGTCTCCCTGTTGCTGCTGGTGCCTCGAGGGAAAGTCTGCCTGAGAAGGAAGCCCAAGAACAAACCAGTACCCGGGAACACGCTACTGCACCCCCAGGAGCTGAGCAGGAAATCTACCCTTAGCATATTCCCCACGTCCGAGCCAGTGGAGATGGTTTCGTACTTAAGCCTGAGTTGGGTCTGTCACACACTTAGCTGTCCCTTCTGAACAGCAATGGCCCGAGAAATGACTCTCATTTTGTTCATTTACAGCAAGAAGTGAATCTAGGAAGAGAGCTGGATTCCCTAGAATCCACCTCTAAAGGAGGATAAAGAATCAAATGCTTGGAATCAGAGTTTGCAGGAAGCAAATATAAAGCTCACAATCAAACAGAAAAGGGGGAGCCAGCAGGGTTCACAGGGATGGTGGGTCACAACTGGTCCTTCTGAACCTTGAACTGCCAGAGGGGGCAACTGGCTCATCAGCAAAGCTCCTCCCCACCCATTTTTGCAAACAGGTTCATTGAGGTACGTTTGACACACAATAAACTGAACAAATTTCAAGTGCACGAGCTGATGGTCTGACGTATGTACACATTTGTAAAACCATCCAGAAAATGTATCTGTCTTCCCCATAAGCCCCCCAACTACCCATCCCCAAGCAGTCACAGATCCACCGTCACTATTAGCTGATTCTGCGGCACTTAGGATTTGATAGGATAGAATCGCAGAATGACTTTGGTTTGGCTCTTCCACTCAGTATAACGATTCTGAAATTCTTCCATGTTGTACAGTGTACCAACAGTTACGAGTAAGAGAAGTTCTATGTCCTCACCCAAATGCTTACTCAGTATACCTGGTAAAGTACGTCCCCCCAGTAGTATATGAGGGTTCCCCAGTAGTATATGAGGATTTAAATACTCATATCATAAGCTCAGTCTTTTTAATCATAACCATTCTCAAAAGGTGCTGACAGGTACTGAATTGTTTTTAGAGGCACTGATTTTCACTTGCATTTCCCTGATGACTAAGAACGTTGAGTGCTGCGTTTCATAAAGACCGCACCAAAAGCAAACAAGGAAGCCCCTGGAAGTGAAACCAAAGCCAAAGCTCTGAAGGCTGAGAGAGCAGTGCTGGGAGGCGTCGCACAACCACAGAGAAAGGTCTGCACGTCATCCCCCTTCCAATGGCCCAAGACACTGTGGCTCCAGAGGCACCCTGAAAATCCTGGAGGAGTGCCCCCAGGAAAAACAAGCTTGCCCCTTATGCTGGCATCAAGTTCTCCCTGACCACTGAGTCAGCCTTTTAGCAGACGGAGCAGCCACACACTTGGGTTCCCGGTGGGCGTGAGGCCAACAAACGCCGGTCACACAGGCTGTGGAAGAGCTCTGACAAGGCCAAGGCCAGCTCCCTGATCAGACCTGCTGGATTAAAGTCTCGTGTTTGACTGGCTCCTGACGATAATGCTTGGATGCTACCGACAAGCTTGGGGTCCTCTGACCTGAGTCCAGCTGGCTAATTCTAAACATAAGCTTTTCCCCATTAAAAAAAAAAATAACATTGACTATTTTCCCACATACTTATTTGCCTCGTGTGGGTCTTCTTTGAAATGCCTTCAAATCTTTTTTAAGAATTATTCTTTTATTGTAAGATTTGTTATTTATTTTGTGTAGAAAAACAGAAGTGCAGGTCAGAGGTGCGGGTAGAGAGAGGATCCACCAGAAACAGAATGGGGAGCAGAACAGGCAGATCTACTGAAACACACTGCTGAGGGGAGCAGCGGGCGAGGCAGGAGAGGTCTGCTGATGCATGTGGGCCACCTCCCTGGCTGGGGATCGAACTCAAGCTGTTGCCACCAAGGAGACCTACCTTCTTCTATTTCTTTTGATTGGTTATTAATTGTATCGATTTTGACTTCCAAAGCAATATCATAAAGATGTGTCTACCTTTTCCCCTTGGGGCCCTTGCTCTAGGCACCCAGATGTGGTAAGGAAGCTCAAGCAGCTGGCAGAGAAGCTGGTGGGAAGAATCAAGCTGCGCCCCTGGCCCTCAGTCACCGCCAGCCCGTCTGGCCGCCAGCCCGTCCCTGTCAAGTGCCAAACTGACACTGCATGGAGCAGAAAAACCCCTTCCCAAATTGCAGACATATTACTCTCTTAAGCACTATGCTTTGGGACAGTTTGTTACATAGTAATAGATAACAGACATCCCAGAGGACATGATACCGGTCAGCCCATTTTCAAAACAATCCTATGAAGAAGGTAATATTAAACTTGCCGCCCCCCACCAGAATCACAGAAATGAAGGACAGAGAGGCTAAGTTCCTTTCGGAGGTAGGTAGTGAGAGGCAGGGCTGGGACACCAAACCAGGCCGGCTGGCTCATCAGTAGGCAACATGCCTCACAAGAAGTTGAAACCCCAAAGGATAACATGGTAATGTCAAAAGGACGAAAAATAGACCACTGGAACCATCGCTAAAACGAAGTCACAAGAAGGCGGTGGGGCCTCTGGCTGTAGCTTGCACTTAATAATTCTGGCCTTTCCCTGCCCAGCGCCAGCAAATCCAGTTCTGACCCCAGACCCCATTTCTGAAAAGACCAAGCTCCCAGCAGAAACACAGGAAGGTCAAACCACCTCCCAGCCTTCTCAGACAGACCCGGGAGGCGTCAGCCAAGATGTGACTCCTGAGCAGAGCCTCAGGCAGGCAGCTGCGCGGGCTGTGCAGGCAGAGCTGCCCGGCAGTGCCCAGGATAGAGGGTCTTCAACTGTCATGTCTGAAACACTGAAAGAAGTACATGCCAAGTCCTGTTAGAGTTAGGGACACAAGTCTCAGCTGTTTTATTCAAAATATGATCTGTAAGTTGATAAAAATTCGTAATAAAAATATTTTTAAATCAACAGCAGCCTTGTTCTTCTACTTGCGTGCTCAGCAGGCATCCCCGGTGCTGGAGGACAGCCCTCTCGCTGCCGGGCTCCAGTGAAGACTGGGCAGCCCCTGCCTCTAGGGCTCCCTTCTGCGGAGGACCCATCTCACCAGGCCTCAAGAAGAGGTTTCCCAGCCATTCACTGGGAATGTCGGAGCAGGAGTTGTTTGCCAGGGAGGAGGGAGCTAAACTGGCTGCTGTGCACCTCACTCAGCTCTAGGTTTAGCTCCAGAGAGCGCTCTCCCTCCTGGCGTGCTGGGCGCGCCTTTCCAAGAGGGGGCTGCCTGGCAGGGCACTGACAGACTTGTGGGCCTGTTTCCCGCTTGGAATGTCAGTTCCACAAGGACAAGGACAGTTTTTCACTGTGGCGGCCGCCAAGCGTAGAACCGTGAGGCCCAGGGTACAAGAGCACACGATGAAGTGGAAGCTCTTGCCTGGAAGATGCCACCCACTGGAGGGCGGGGCCCTGGAGTGACATGCAGGGTGTGGTGGGGCAGACTATGGGGAGGGGCCAGCATCCAAAGGCAGTAAGAAGGCGTGATCTCTGTGTTTTCCGAGCATCATTCCTTAAGGATTTCCTGGAGAGGGACTTCTTTGTGTAAGAGTAATTCAGGGCAGGACTTTGAAAAGAAAGAAGAAATCGGACAATGGGGGGGCTAAGTGGGGAGAACAGAGACTTCCCCTCTCCTCTCTATCCTGGACATTCATCTCTGACGCTTTCCCAGAGAACAGGACTTGGCTTATGAGGCCCCCAAAGGCCAAGCAAGATAGTTTGTTTGTGTTGCATGGGGGGTGGGAGGGGGGCAGGCTAAAAAGCCCAGGGGATGAGGGTCATGGTGGGGCTTTTCCAGAAAGTCAAAGGTGACTGCAAAGAGGTCCCCACACACACCCTCTGGCAGGCCTAGCTGCTGGGTGGCACATTTAGGGATTACTGAGAGGGCCAAGAAGGCAGGGAGCCACAGCCCCGACTATTCCTTTCTTGCGCAACCCTCAGGCCTCGAGGCTGCTGCCAGCCCCAAGGGTACTTTCAGAGCCTGGCAAGAGGCAGGGCGTTGCTGTATGAGACGGTCCCCTCTGTCTGCTCTGCTCTAGCCCTGACGCCCACGTGTCCTAGGAGAGAAAGGCCAAAGAGGCAGTGGAAAGGTTCCAACTCCCAAGGACTGTATTATTCCAGAATATAGCTTGCTCAGTGGTTCAGCAGCTTTTTAACAGCAAAGGGCAATTAAGGTCATAAAAGAGGGGAACATGGGGGCGGGTGTCTTGAAGGGGGCATGTCAGAGGTGAAGGGGCCAAGTCCAAGTCTGCATGAGACTGAGTGAGGGCCTGAAGTTCAGATGGGCTATGTCAGGGCACAAGCACCTGACTCCCAGGGACACAACCCCCACAGGTCAGTGAGGTCCCAGCAGTGTGTGTGTCTCATGCCCACTGGGTCTGACCTCTGGTCTCTGCCTGGCAAGCGTCAGCCCCCATAGCTGCCAGCACCCGCCTGCCCGATACCCTGGCCTGGCCTACTCCTGCCCACCTGGAGTGGATCTGCACTTCCTGGGAGACCACAGGTCTCCAGGTAAATGACTGGCCAATGAAAGGTGAAGTGGGCTCTTGACACAGACACCCCTTACCCCAGGCCCAGCCAGCCCCCCACAGGTGGTAATTAAAGACTGTGGAAGAATCTACATGGGTGACCTCAGACTTGGGCACCACTCTCACCCAGGGCAGGTGGGCTCTCCCGGGGAGCTGGAGGAACAAGGTCAAGGCATACCACAAGAGCCCAGCTGGAAGAGACGGGGTGACCTCACAACGGGGCAGTCAGGGAGCTGGGTCCCCACTGGCTCCTCCAGGAAGATGATGGCTGGTCCCTGCATTCAGCCTTTCTTGGGAAGCAACTGGACTGGGAACTGGAGGGAAGCAGCAGAAAGGATGGCCCAGTCTTTCCAGCCTTCTCCACAGACCAGCTTCTCCACTTGCAGGAGGTTTTAAAGGGCCAGAGGGAGCTGACCAGGAACATTCTTGGCGACCAAGAAGATCCACGGGCAAAGTTCCAGGAAGAGAAATATTTTGTTGCGCACTCCCAGTGCCTTAGGCTCTCATGTGAAAACCAGCCTGCAGCCTTTTCAGGTGCACAGACCTTGGCAACTGAAGATTTACACAACACCTAACCCTTACCTGCCCTCCCCGCATCCTGGCAATCAGCCCAAGGAAGTGAACTGAAATCACTGGCAGGAGGCGGAGAAGAATTGAAAGAAAGAAACCGCTGCTGACAGGCGGTAGAACATAAAACAACAAAAAGCTCCGACTCAAAGGGGGAGCCCTCCCGTCCAGAGGACAGGCAGACAGACCAGGATGACCTGTTTGCACAGATGGCAGCGCTTCCTCCACGCTGATGTAACAGGGCCCAGACGCTCCCTGCAAACAGCTGGCTGCTTTGCATGCAGCCCCAAAAAAACGACCCTGCAGGGAATCCAAGTTTTCCGTTTGCTGGAGCACAGCATGCAGCGGGGCCTGGCAGCGCTGGGTAAATAGAAGCACTTTCCATATGCCCGCCATAAAGCTGCACCAGGGAAGAGGGAACCGCAGGCAGGAAAGGAGTGCTCTGCGATACCCCTCCCCTCCACCCAGAGAGCGAGGGTCAGCTGAGGCTGGGTAAACCACTCGGTCTTCCTGGGGTGGCCCTCCTGGGGCACAGGGTCTGGTGGCTGCTCAGCAGGGAGGCCTGTGAGCTCCTGCTGGGAGGCAGCTCTGCTCAGAAAGCAGGGGCTTGACTGCTGGGGGGAGGTTTATGCTGAAGACCCCACTCCCATTCACCCCTCCCTCCTTTTCATCTCATTCTCTTCCATGAACCATCTCTTCTCAAGCGCACACTCTGCATACCCTCTTCAGGACAAACAGTAGCCCTGGACACCCAAGTCCACTGCCAGCTGCGCCGTCCCCTCCCCCAGCTCCCGACATTAATCCCCACAGCCTCAGTTTCTTCATCCATTAACTGGGACAGGTGCCAGCTGGGCTCCGGGCATTGCAGAAACAAATGCATATACCAACCAAGCACCCGGAGCCCTCCGTAAGCCCATGCCCACCAGAATGACAATGAGCAACTGCCTGCCTGTTTGCCAGTTGTCACTGAGAGCCCCACTCCATGGGAGAAAGCTCGAGAAGGACAGGAAAATAAACTAGATTGACACTGATGAGTTTTATGGGCGCGGCCATGCCATGCTGCTGCCCAGCTGGCTAGCTCTGCACAGGCGCCCAGATAAAAATCAGGCAAAAGAAACCCAAAGCTGAAAGAAAGCCGAGTACACATGTCCTGCTCAGGCCTGTGCTTTGTAACGATCACTTGCAAGATGGCGTGGAAACAGACCCACCACGTTCAGGACACAGTACGAAGCCTCCAAACCCCGGCAGAGAGCTGGGCAGACAGACTGACCTCCAGAAAGGCGAGAACCGGTGCAGAGCCCTCCCTGTTGGATCGCTGGCCTCATGCCTAAACACTGTTCTGCCAAAGGCTTAGGCCAGGGGAGAGAAGGGTCACCCAGGCCAGGGCCGCGGTCAGGCAGTATTCGAGAAGGAGGAGCAGGCTTAGTCAGAAGTGGCTGGGGTAATACGCTGTACCTCCTCCAGTTTCACTTCCAGCCAGCTGATGGTGGCCAAATCCAGAGGGACATGGAGAGACGTGAGGCCCGTCACAGAAGGGCCTGGAACTGGAAGGGGAAATGGTCAGAAGTAGGGAGCAGCAGTATAAACAAAATGTGGAAAGACAGGAGGGGTGAAGGCAGGCAGCGGGGCCAGAAGCAAGCTGTCCTAGGCCTCTGGGGAAGAAACTGCCCTTGTCCTCAGACGAGCTGTCCTGGGCACTCACATCTGGGGCTGTGACCGTGACCTTGAGAGCGATGCTCAAGCCTTATAAAAAAACAAGTGATGATTTTGAGGAGAAAGAGGGTGAAACATTAAAAGGCTAACTTTCTAAAGCTGTACAAAGATGGCTTAATTGAAGAGACATTTATTGAGCGTCTGCTGGCTGCCAGGCATCATGGCTTGAGCAAATAAAACCCTAACTGTGCCCTCGCGGAGCTCACAATCAGGAGGCAAGAGGAGAGTGGTGATTTCCCTGCGCTGAGTTCATTTTGCAGTTACAAGGGCCTCGAGAAGGATGTGGCCGCTCCCCGCTCTGGGGCTGCTGGGCAGAGGCAGGGAGATGTCTGTGCTGGCTTCTGATGGCTGAGGGCATGTTCACAAGGGGGGGGGGTTGAGGGGTACGTTCCAGAAACAGAGCTCACACATAAAGCTCAGAGAAGCAAACAGCAGTTGTGCTCAGGAAACTGGGGAGGGTTCAGTAATCCAGCAGCTTAAAGAGCCAGAGGCGAGGCTGTCCTTGAGGCGAAGAACATGCACTGCTCACACTCAGCACCAGACACCGTTCTCAGGCACCTGCCTGTGCGGAAAAGTCCAGTGAGCCAGTTACTAGCTTCAGGCCACTGAAGGGGAACTAAGGCCCAGAGAGGCACAGCGACTGCCCAAGGTCACACAGTGAGGAAGCAGCCAGCCTGGGGCTCTCAGCCTGCCCCCGCCCCCCAACCCTGACCTGTGGTATGGGAGCAGCGATTGGGTTGTCAGCCAGTTGAAGGTGCCTGGACCCTGCTACTGGGCTCTTCCAGTGGAGCTACTTGAGCAGGTGACCCTTCTGGGAATGCCCAGACAGCAGAGGTGGTGGATCTGGGCCAACAGCAGGGTCCCACCTGCAGGCATTCTGCCCAGGGAAAATGCTCTTCCCAGGGAAGCCCACACAGCTGAGCGGCCAGGTCATTTCCATCATCTTACCCGCTTTGGAGTGAAGAACTGTGCCTGGCACTGCCCACCCCGCCAGTACCCCTTCCACTCATGCAGAGCGAGAACGAGCAGCTTGCCCGTGTCCCGCAGGGAGCTTCTTGGTGAGGTGGGAGAACTTGATTTTTCTCTTTAGTCTGAGAATTTCAAGGCCTGGCTTACAACTGTCCTTCCTTTCCCTGTGGTGCTGGGTTGATTCTGAAACAAAGGGCTTCCACTCCCACCCACCACGGAGCCCCTATGGTGCGCAAAGTGCTTCAGATGCTTTGGAAAAACATTTGTAAGGACAACGCACATCTCAAAGGCCTGCGTTTCACACACGTGCACACACACAAACTCCGCTCTGTTTACCCAGTGAAGAGTGCGGCACCTGCGTGAACATCTGTCCCATATTCACTTGGAAGCATCCGAAATGCTAATTGTGAAGCGCATGGGGAGCACATGGAGATGAAAAGCGCTTTTCTCTGCACACTGGCCTCCCCGGGGCTCCTGCAAAGGCCAGCGGGCATGTGGGCCTGGAGGTCAGGTCTGGCCATCAGACTTGCCGGTCACCAAGCCCTGATGGCTCAGAGGACAGTGTCCACTGAGCAGGAACAAAGTCCCCACTCGGGAAGACCCGGGCCGGCATGGCTTCCGTGAGGCCAACCACGCCCAGGCATCTGGATCTTTTGCAGCTGCTGGAGGCTCTGGGGAGAAGCGCAGCGGAAGGGAAGAGGTGGGCGGGACACACTGGCCTCCTGGAGGAGCCCCAGTTGGGAGGAAATCTAGAATCCTGCAGAGCACGGATTGCTGGAGCCACTTCTCAGGGACCTGAGCCTGGCCACTGCTAGTTCAGCAGTCGATGGCCCAGCACTGGGCTCAGACCCTGCTTCCTGTTTCCTCAGTTTCTCTTTCTGTTGAGTATGGAAGGCAGCTCCAAAGAGGCACCACGAATAAAGAACACTAAGCAGAAGCTGTCCAAAAGAGTGCGCAGGAGATGGAGCTGTCTGAGCCACCCCCGCAGTGCCTGGGAAGGTGGTCACTGTCCTCCAGCTTGGTCACAACAGGCACCGTAAGAGGAGTTCAAAACCAGTTAATGTTCCCTCCTAGGGAAAGCCAGAAGACTCCACCAAAGGGAACAAGAGCACAGACCCTCACCCAGGAGTCCTTATGTTGCTGGCTGGGAAAGAGGAAATGCTGCCGCTTGGCTGACCATGAAACCTGGACACTTTCGAGTTTCTGTTCATTGAGGTGGGGCCTTGAGACCACAGCTGACACCTCCTCAGCCGTCTTTATGTCAGCCCTGCAAGGGGACATTCCAGCTCCCATTTTACAGGCAGAGAAACTGAAACTCTGGAAGAAACCGAAGCTCAGCTGTTCGTTCAAGGTTGCCTGGCTACCAAACGGTGCCAGAAAGTCAGCCCCAGCCTTGCTGGAGACGGAGGCTGAATGACGCAAAGCAAGCAGGTGCTGCCACTCCCAGCACACACACACCTCAAACCATCCGAGAGGCTCCCAAGCCCGCCCATCTCCGGACCTGGAAGTCCCTACAGCCCCTGGGACAGTCTATGGCCTCCAAATGGCTCCACATGACAGGCCACCAAACCAAGCGGGCCAACTGGCTGGGAGGCTGGACGGGCTCTGGTGCCAGCCTGGCTCTTGGGCACACAGTAAAAACTGCAACTCCGCACGACAAGGCAGGCCAGCCAAGTGTGGGCAGCCGAGCCCGCAAGAAGAGGGGGCCCTCGAGAGTCACAGAGAGAAGACATCACGCTCGTCACGACCACCCACGAGCGAAAGCCAATGCACCCGGCAGCCTGGAGCCGCTCCAAGCCATTAGCTGCACTGAGCACAGCCTCTCTGCCCAAGCTGATTTTCAGCAAAAACTAAAAGAATAGGGAAAAAGGGAAAAGTCCAAGGTGATGAAAGAGAGATTAATGAGAAAAAGGCAGCCCACAAGTGGAATGGCAGTACTGGTGGGGTGACGGGGAACTCAGACGTGAGGGAAGGTGGGAACTGGGCACCCCACAGCATGATGACTGGACCATGTGGGCTCCCGGAGAGAGCAAGCACTAAAAGCAGAGATCCGAGCCTCCAGGAAGCAGGCTGCTCCGGGGGCAGGCAGGGGCCAAGCCCTGCTGAGGCTGTTCCTGCCTTATCACATGTGAATGTGCCTCCTTGTCGCCCCAGAGGGCTCTGGAGATTGGCCAGGCTGTGACAGACAGCATCACGTGGGATCCTGTGTTTCTGGAACCTGGTGACTCATTCCCAGATGCATGACTTCACATGTGTTTATTACGGGCCCAGGGTACGGGTAGAAAGGATGTGGGGCTGGCCTTTGCAGAACTTGTACTACCAGACAGATGCACAATTGTATAATCCTCAGCACCCAGAACAATAATACCCACCCAAGCGTGACGCTGGGTCAGGCTCCGTACCTCCCTGCCCTCCCCAACCTGGCCACCCCGAAGGACGTCACAGCCACATAAGCAAGAAATCCATAGACAGATTAAGCCTTATGGGCAAGAACGTGATTTACAAAACCCCCACCGAAGCTGGGGGGGTGGGACACAGGAACCACACCATGATAGGCAGCTTTGCAAGCTTCGTCCTCCCGCCCACATTTTAAGTGATCTCCTCTACCAAAATTCCATTTTCTCGCAACCTTTAGGAATCCAACATGGCATGAAGCCAACCCAGTGCAGGTGAAAGGTGGCCGAGGGCCTCTGCACATGGGGGGGAGCGAGAACTCAGGGCCTGCAGCCACTGTGCTGAGTGGCCCTGGGGCTCTGAGAAAAAAGAGGACAGAGGCCCGCTGCTGGAGGAAACTCAAGTACAGCCAGGTCAGACGCTGGCGGCTCAGGGGGAGGCGTGGCAATCAAGTGATATCGATGAAGAAATAAGTGCAGTCGTTACCTAAATGTGCTTATATAGCAGCCCCATGCTTGAAGATGTTTGCTTCATTGGTTCTGTTTTCCCGGGTGGAGTCAGCCAGGAGTCAGTAAATGGGGCGAAACTTCTCATGGCACGAAAAGTGCCAGGGCCGCTGCCAGACATCCGGGGCCAGGCCCAGAGGGAGGCCAAACACCCGGTGTCTCATCTGACCCAAGAACTTTGGCTTCGCCCTCACCGACTGGGCTGGCCTAAGTGTCTGGTTTCCTTAACAACACAAGGAGGTGAATGAAACTTTCAAGGCCAGTAGAGCCTGGGAGGAGAGACACTCCCTTCTGGGCAAGGCCTGAAACTGAGGTGGCAGGCCTGGGGGTGAGAGCACCCCACACATCTGCCCGGGTGCCTGTCTGGTACACTGCAGCACCCCACATTTGCTGAACAAATGAATAAGCCCCCTGCTCCAACATCTGCGTTTTGGGTCACTGTCCTCTCCACACCTCGAACTACACATCTGAGACATGGAGCTCAAGAGCTTTGCTGCACAAGGGCTACAGGGATAAACCATCGACACAGACCTTGCTGCACACACACTCACAACTGCAATCGCTGTCACAGCACCTGCAAGAATGGCTGTGGAGCACACTTCACTCGCAGGCAGTGGAAAGGACGCCCTCGTGTGTACCTCGGGGACGGGGAGGAGGAAGGGACCCACAGAGCGCTCCTGGGGGACATATGCATCCCAAGTCCATTGAGGAAACAAGACTCTTTCCTAGAGAAAAAAAGCCCCCAAATCAGGTCCTAAAAGAAAAGCCAAAAGGCCACATAAAATGCTGCTCTTGCTTGCTCCTGCAAAAAAATGCCCAGAGAAAGAGATGAAAAACTTTGCTTTTTAGTCTGTAATCCAAAGGCCCCGGTTGTGGTTATGTGCCAACATGCTGATTCTGCCACCCATGATGGGAGGGGAAATGAGGGTCAGGCTTTATCTTAAAGGAGAGATAAAGTCAGATCTGTGCTTCCTGGCTAGGCAGACTGAGAACTTCCTGATCAACTCTCTATTAGGATGAGTTGTTTAGTTAGGGCTATATCCATGCACTGGGAGCCAAGCAGAAACTTATCCCCTGGATACAGCCAGGAGCCAGGTCTTAGTAATCAGGAGAGGGGCCTCTGCTGCTGCTGAAAAGGCCACAGACTGGAACAGGATGCAGGGGTGGGGGTGAGCTCAGGGCTGGGCACAGCAGAACAAACTCATCTGGCCACGCTGTTCTTTCACCAGCTGTGAGAGTTTCTAATAATACAGAGGCGACTGCCTGCACCCAGGCCAGGTGAGCACGCGAGAACACTCATGAGCACAGTGTGTTCTCGCCATCTGAGGCCAGAACTGCGCTGAGCCTAGGGCCATACGGACCTCCCGCCCTGGGAAGTGCAGAGTGGCCAGAGAGACAGACACAGGAGGGGGACAAGGCCAAAGCTGGCTCTTTCCACCGTAGTTCATTCTGGCAGTTTCCACACACCTCCCAGTCTCCAGGGAAGAAGGAATCCCTATACTATCCAACTGAAGCTGGAAAAAAAAGCCCAGAGCCCAGATCCAATAGCTAGGAAATGAGAAGACAAGACAAAGTGGGACAGGAAGCAGACTAGCAGAAAGAATGGGAAGAAAAGGCCTCTAGCAGGGAGAGCCATGTGACCTGCACACAGAGGAAGGAAGGAAGGAGGGAGCAGGAAAGGATGTGCTGGGGAGGAGCGGCACGCAGGAGGAAGCTGTGGTCTCACAGAGGGGCGAGATCACGGGCAGCCTGTGCGGTCGGGTCTTTTTCAAGTGTCTTCTAGTTTCTTGGTGAAGATCCAGTACCACTTACCGGAAACCCCGTTGGCTTTGCTATTTTTATACTATGAAAAGAACTCTAGGTATAGCACTCCAATTTAAAATAATATGCCTGATAGGAAATAAAAGCTTGCTTAAAAGAAAGAAGATAAGCTAAAGATAAAAGAAAGAAAATAAGGTAAAGTTAGAAACCAGCTTCCGGGCCTCCCTGGTGGCGCAGTGGGTTAAGCAACGCACTATGAAGCAAACCTCAGCCACTGCAGCACAAGTTCAATCCCTGCTGCCGCCCAGAGGGGGGATCCACATGGCACAGCAGACCTCTCCTGTTGTGCCCACTGCTCCCCTCAGCAGCGTACCTCTGTTGATCTGCCTGTTCTGCTCCCTGCTCTCTGTGGTGAATCCTCTCACCCCCCTACACCTCTGGCCTGTATCCCAGTGCTTGTATGCATAAATAAATAAATCTTTAAAAAAAAAAAAAAAAGAAACCAGCTTCCTTCTGAAAGAGCAGATGGAGGCTGAAGGCCCGCCTCCTCCCCCCACTTTGCTTCCTGGGATGCCCCCTCAGGTTGAGTTCTTTGGTCAGAAGTCTTGGGCTCAGGTGCTGCCAGGGCCCTCACACGTCACCCAATCCTGGGGAAGTTCAGCCTCTCAGGCCCTGAGTTCTGCTGCTGCTGGAGGAGATACTGATCACCTGGATCTGCTGGGAGCACCCACAGAGGAGGGGAGCACAACCCAGGGCTTCTAGACACTGCCCAGCACGTGGTAGGGCTCAGCATCCGTTATTTGAGCCGTTATTTGCAGTGTGGATGACCTAATTCAGCCTGGACTGCAGGGGAGAGCAGGGAGAGGGTCAGGAAATGTCCAAAGTCGGGAGCTGACCCAGGAAAGGGGTAAGACGAGAGCACACCCCCAGGCTCCCGGGGCTGGAGTATGGGATGGATGGTCTTGGGACAAACATCCCTACTGGGCTGGTCCCTGAGAACAGGGTCTCCTCCCCGGGCCGTAGTGCTGTGATTTAAGGCAGCCCCACGTGGGTACTGCAGCCAGAAGCCACAGAAGCCCCATGCTGGGAGCCATGGAGCCTTCGGGGTGCTCTGCCTCTGATGTGGAGGTTGAGAAGTTGACTGTTCTGGCTCATGAAACGCCCTCAGAGCAAATGTGAAGTCAGACCTCCCTGCAGCGACGGGGAGCGAGCAGTGTGGCGGGCGCTCCAGCCTGCACCCAGATGCCACCACCGGCATTTTGACACAGCAGCTTTCTGCATGCAGCGGGGAAAGATGGTACTTCATGGCAGGGGGGCTCACGGCAACAGACAGGATCCTCCCATGAAGACTCGGAGGGCCTGGGAAGCAAAAGGCTTCCAGTCCCGGGGACGAGGCTGGAACCCAGCATGCTGAATGCTTGCTCATTTTAATTGGTGCCTCTGCCAGTCTGGTGACACCCGTGTTCTGCCTGGGTGAGGCCCTAAGAAAGCCATGGCAATGATTCCAGCAGAGCCAAGTGCCCAAGCTCCCTGGGAGGCTGTGAAAGTCTAATTGCTGTTTGGGCTCCAGCTGCCGAGCTGCCTCTGCTTCCCAGAGCAGCAGTGGCCGCCTGCCGTGCTAGGAGGGAGGCAAAGAGGATTCGGATCCTGGCCTGGGTTCAAGACCCCCCCCCCACTCGGGTGCCACAGAATTCCAGAAAAACAGCCCGATTCCACCCATAACAGTAACACCTACAACCGGCCACTACTTCTCAGGGACCACACAGAGGTGATCTCACTAACTCCCCCAGCCACCCACTGGGAGAGGCTATGGAGACCCCAGATGGGGAGACTGAGGCTCAGAGGCTCTGAGCCCCATGCTCAGCTAGGACTGGAAGCCTGAAGCTTGACCCAAGCCTACCCACTCCCCACTCCACCGCTCAGGGTGTACCGCCAGTAACGAGCTGCCACGTCCCTTCACGCTGGCAAATACCTCAGGGACACCTGGTCAGAGAGAGAACCATGGTGTGGATCTCCACAACAGAAAGTTGGCCCTGGAGTTGCTCAGACCTTGTCTCTGTCTCTCGTGCCCTGGAAACCATGAACCACCCAGCACCAAGGCAGCCCATGAAAGGTAGTGCCTGCTAAAAAGGCAGCCCTTCCCTGCTTGCCCGGTATTTTTGCACCCAGAAAAGGCATCTTGGGCGGCTGTTTGGGGTAAAGGCAATAAGAAGCAAAAGCTGAATATAACCAGCGTCTCCCTGGAAAGTCCCATGTGTTGGGCAGTGCTCAGACCCTGTGTTCTGATTCCCTGAACAAGGCATCTAGACCGCGGTCTGAAGCCCGACGTGGACTGGCTACCTCTATGCCTCGAAGTCAAATGCCAGCCCCAGAGACTGCTGTCAAGGTTATTTCTAAGTTCCAGGCTTTAAATACCTCTGTTCATACCTGCTTCCTTTATCAACCTGACATCTTCTGCCTGTGAGTCATTCATTAGCATTTCTGCAGCGATGCTTGGAGCCCAGACATACCTGAGTCTTAGATAAAATACACCCCTGCACCTACAAGGAATCTCCTAAGCCTCCACTTTCCTGTGGGGAGAACGCCCAGTCAGCCCCAGCAGAGGGCCCGAGGCGTACCACCTGATTCCCAAGGAATGGCAGGGGCATTATGGGCTGAACCTACCCCCCCTTAAAATGTCCATGTCGAAACTCTCAGAATGTGGCTGTTTTGGGGAGTCATAGCTTTTAAGAGGTAGTCAAAGTAAAGTGAGTTCATATGGGGGGACCCTAATCCAACCTGCCTGGGGTCCTAAGGACATAAGTACAGAGCAAGGAGAAAATGTGAGGACACTGGGAGAAGCTGCCACCTACGAGTCAAGGACAGAGCCCACGGAGGAAACGAAACTGCTGACACCTCCAGACTGCATGTCCAGAACCTCCAAACAGTAAGTTCCTGATGCTGGACCCCCACCTGTGGTCTGGAGCTCAAGCCGACGGAGGCCAAGAGCACGTAACAGCTCTGACAGCAGCCTGGGTTGGGGTGGGGGCTCCTTGGAAGCTGGCTTCATCCTCAGAGGCTCGTGCCCATCACCGCCAGCCCTGCTGAGGGCCTCCTGCCAACACTTTACATCGTCCAGGGTTTCCATCAGCCAAGGACCGGGACAGTGATGACAGTCTCTAGACAGTCAGTTGTGCTGGGCAACATGAGACTCAGACCGCTGGTTGGGAGACAAGGCCGCCCACCCAGAGGGCCAGGCCCCAGAAACCCAGTTAGCTTGACTGGGCCCACTGAGGTTGAGTCCCTGCCCATTTAGTCACCCAGGTAGGTGACTTTGACCCAGGTAGGATGAAAGTGATCCAGGACCCCCAGGTGATCAGATGGTTCAGCAAGTCATAACCACTTGTAAACTACTAGGAACAATGGAAGCCTAATCTAGATACCAAAGCAGCAAAGGGTACTAAGTAATTAGCTCTATTAGGACTCAGGATGGGGAGGGGGAGGCTTCAAAGAAATGGGATTGTGGGCAAGATGTTCAAGACAGAGCTGGAGCTCAGCGGCAAACAACAGGCCGGGGAAGGCATTCTGCACAGGAGAGATGAGACAGCAAGGCAGGGAGGCTTGCAAAGAACACCGGGATTCTCAAACTAGAAGCAATGTGATACTGTGGGTAAGCAAGAAATGGGACTGGTTGGGCAAGAAGGTACAGGCACATGCAGGGCCCCCAGGCCAGCCAAAGAGTTTGGTGTACATCCTCCAGGGGACAGGAAGGTCCAGGGAACTTTAAGCTGGGCAAATAACTAGGTCAGATTTGTGTTTTAGACAGACTGCTAGACAGCAAGGACAGGGCACTTGGGTGAAAGGTCAATGCCAAAACCTAACTGCAAAGCCAAATCCAAGGCCTAATGGAAGCAGAACAGGCTTCCTCCAAAGTGTCTTCTTTCCTCAGAGAGGCTCTGACAATTCTCACAGACAGGCTTGGTGGAGAACATCTGTTAGCTCTTCGAGATTTTAACGAAGGACCCAGTAAGGGGGCAAGGGAGGCGAGTGAAGTGCGGAAAGCACAATTTCCCTGGACCCTCTACACTTATACATTTCATTTCTCCCAAGCAACAAATCGAAATAAGCCACCAACTTCATCAAGGTACGAACAGTGTCACTAGCAGCCTATTCAAGATTAGTTGTACTGTCTCTCTGGCCTATCTCCTACATCAACACCTGATCTAACACAAGAACTGGGGTGTTCTTCCCATTTTGATCCCAAAGGAGGAAACAGCCACCACCAATTCTAATGCGCTGGAAGACTTAAAAGTAGGTGACAATACCTAGGATTCTAACCTAGGATCTTGAGTCTGGCTCTTCCCAGAATGATCCAAGCCTTAGTATGTCAAGCACCCTCTTTCCAGTCATTCCCTTGTTGATGAGAGTTGGAATCGCCTCCCTCTCTGGGAGGTAGCTAATCTATTCAGAACCCAAGACCATGTCCTATTTAATTATATCCCTTTCCCCAAAGCACCTAACATAGAGGCATGAGTAGGAAGGTCAGTGAGTGGTGCTGTTTACTAGCTGTGTGACTTTAGACAAGTTACTTACCCTCTCTGAGACCGATTTTTCCTTCTGTAAGTATGGACAAAAACAATTAACTCTCTCTTGAGGTTATATGATGAAAAAATACATGTCTGTTAAAAATCAGCACTTACATTTATAAAGCACTTGTGAAAAAGAGGAGGAGGAGGAAAGGGTGGGCGGGAGGATGAAGAGGGAAAGAACTTTGGAGTCAGTTCTGAATTCAAGTCTGCTCAACCACTGGCTTGGCTGTGTGATCTCAGCCAAGTTATTAAATCTCTATGACTCATGGCTTATTTCTCAGTAAAGTAGGGATAATCCTTTTGCCGGCTCTGCAAAAGGATCTCACTTAAAACAGTAAGTAGGAAAGAGCCTAAACACTTAGCTTACCAGCTATGGGCACTGAGGAAGTGCCACTGCTTTATGACCCTGAAATAGAGCTTTGGGGGGAAATCTGGCTTACAATTTAACTCTCTGGGAACACTCCGCATTGCCACCCTAGATGGGGGTAAACACGTAGAATAAGGAGAAAAGGAGGGCCTCCCTGGTGGCGCAGTGGGTTAAGCAATGCACTATGAAGCAAACCTCAGCCACTGCAGCACGAGTTCGATCCCTGCTGCCAGCCAGGGAGGGGACCCACATGGCGAGGCAGACCTCTCCTGCCTCGCCCACTGCTCCCCTCAGCAGTGTACTTCCGTTGATCTGCCTGTTCTGCAACCCTGCTCTGTCTCTAGTGAATCCTCTCACCACCCACACCTCTGGCCTGTACCCCAGTGCTTGTATGCATAAATAAATAAATCTTTTTTTTAAAAATTTTAAAAAAAAAGGAAAAGGAGAAGCCAGTTTGCAAGGAACCTGGGCCCCCACTGTGACCCCATCTACAGGAGACTCTTCTTCATTGCTTCCAGCAGGAGGCTGCCGAGCTCCCCGCAACCCAACTGTTTCCTCTCTGGACAAAGGTGACCGGAGAGCCAGGCTTCGCTTCCCAGACCCACCCGTCCTCACCTGTGACTGGGAGAAGACCAATAAATACCTCTGCCTGGCTGAGGCGTGCTGGCTGGCACATGGAGCCTGACTTGCTAGGGAGATCCTAGAGCACCACATCTCAGGAACCCCCATAAAAGGCAGTTTATTTTGAGCCTCTCCTGAGCCCAAGGCCTGAGCAAATGAAGTAAATGGCTTCGGGACAAGGACCAGAAAGGTTTTTAATGCCTTTCATTCTGCCAGAAACACACTTAAAATTTAAAAAATTTAAAGCTCACCGCCTCTCTTGGGTTCACACTATGCTATGCTTTGGTTTAGAGGAAGACAAACAAAACCTCAAGCCCTCAAATCAATGGTTTGCAATAAACGGCAGCCCCCACCCGTTGTCACAGAGGGTGCTGGGACTGAGCTTGTGAGGGAGAAATAGTGAACACTGCTCTCCTGCCAGAGGTTCAGACTGGGACACTCGGAGGCCGGAGGCTGGTGTTAAAATAGCTTTTTCTTTTCACAAGGAGCAGGACAGGGAAGTTAGCCAAGGAGTAAGTTTGCCTGAGGTAGCCACCAAGCATCCACAACAAAGCCAGGGTGCCTCGGTGCAAGAGAGCCACAGTGCTGAGGGACATGAGGGCCCCAAGAAGGCAGCCTGGTCCCTGGAAGCATCCAGAAGCTGGAGATACAGGATTAGGACCTCACAGGCTCACAGAAGTTTCTGTGTCAGAACTTGGGGTTCAGATGTGGGATCAGGCATTAGGATAGATGCCTCTACTATCAGACCACCAAGGTCTCAGATCTCCCCCTGAGACAGCAAAGGTAAACTGCCTACCCCACCCCACACCCAACTCACACCACTGCTTACTTCTGCTAGGCAGCGCCTCTTGGCCCAGGCTGTTGGACGGAGCCAGTGGGGCACTGCCACCCTCGTCCAAGGTCAAGATGAGGGGAACGTCGTCATCTAAACTCACGGCCATGTCCTCCTCCCCTGCGGCCCTCAGGATGTGATGTCCAGGGCTTTAAATAGGCTCTGGCTCAGGCTCCCTTTCAAAGCCACTGACCCACAGGTGCTTCTCAGGAACTCCGCCATTAGAGGCATCTTCTAGGGTTTAGAGGATAAAAAAAAAAAAGACAATTATTCAAATTTAACCACTACCAATGAAAATGTTCTGGAATTAGCAGTGATGGCTGCAGCACCTTGTGAATATGTGAAAAAACAAAACAACAACACTGAATTATACTCTTCAAAATGGTGGATTTTATGGTATGTGGGTTTTATCTCAATAGTAAAAGAAGCATATCATAGTAAAATGGCACTAAAAAATGGGGATGGGGTTCTGTAGATTCACTAGGACTAGAGACTGAGATTATGATTAATAGCTTTTGCTCCCTGCCCTTCTTTACACTTGTGTTGTGAGTTTGTTAAAGATTTTAAGAGTTTGGGGAAAAAATAGCACCTTACAGATAACAGAAGTTAATACTCAGTGGGTACTTGACTACATACCAGGGACTCTTCTAGCAATTTTAAAAGCTGACTGCAACTTTCTAATCTCAGAGAGGTTAAGTAACTTGCCCAAGAACCCACCACTCTGAACTGTCATTTGCTTACAGACTGGGCCACTACAGTACCTCCACATCCCTTGGCATTTAGGCTCCAAGAGCGTGTAAAGAGTTGGTGTGCTGGGCTATTTACAGCTGCCCATACCACTGTTTTATAGATGTTATTCTCCCGGAATTAGGTGTTTGAGGAGAAAGGCAGGAAGAACACAAGAGTTATTTTTTTTTAACGACTTCCACAGTCGCATAGCAGAAGTGCTCATTTCTGACCTCCCAATCCCAAACCCTCAGGACTAGCCTGTTACAGTTCCTATTTATACACATTCCCATTTCCGCTGCAGAGGACCAGAAGAAAAGCAAAGACTCAGCAGATCTGAAGGCAGACCTTTGAACTTGGAAACAGCAGCAAGACCTTCCCCAAGCTGTGGCCTTCTGGGCTCAACCAACTTTGCCTCCAAACTAACCCACTGAAGGGCAACCTGGCACCACGACAATTTCCTTCTCTGACAGGTTCCCATGTGGCAGTACCTTCTAAAAACACAGCAGCAAAAGTGAGCCTCACCCTACTTGCTGCCGTGCCTATAGCTCTCAGCAGGGCAAACTTCCTGTAAGATTTTTTTTTTACATTTCCTCCAATTCTGGGGATTTATTTTGCTTTGAAAATATCCGTAATGGGGAGACAGAGGAGGAAATCCCAAATGAGATGGTATCATCAGGCTGTCTTAAGAATGATGTGCATTTTCTTTTCGGTTTAACTTTTTAATCACAGATATTTTCAAACATCACTCAAAAGTAAAGTGAACATATACATGAAATTCCTTATATTCCAGCACTCAGTTTTGACAACTATCAACATCTTGCCATTCTCTCCAATATTTATTTTGAATGAGGGAGGATCTACTAACCCTTTCAACTCATTAAGAGATTGTTTTAATTTCATATCTGTTATAAAGGGGAATGTTTTGGTTTGGGGGCTTTAACTGTTTCATAGATAACTGCTTGCATGCATTGTCTTAGTTTTGTGGCTCTCGACTAGGGTGATTTTGCTCCCCCCCCCCAGAGGAATGAAGATATTTTTGATGGTCACACCTGGGGTTGGGGGGAGGGACTGCTAAATAGAGGCCAGGAAAGCTAGGCACTCAACATCCTACAAGGCACAGGAGAGACCCACCCCAAATAGCAATATGTGGCTCAAAATGTCCATAGTGCCGCTGTAGAGGAATCCTATCTAGCTAACATCCCCACTTCACAGGCGAAGAAACTGAGGTTTAGAAAAGCCCATTTAACTTGTCTCTTACAAGTAAACAGCAGGGAAATGGTAGAACCCAGACTTCAACTCAGGTCTGAAATTAGAGCTCCCACCCTCTTAACCATTACCCTACACCTTCTCCCAGAACCGGTTGCCCCACTGAGTTAAATCCATCATTTTACAGAGGGGAAAGTGAGGCCCAGAAGGGAGAGGGACTTGCCCAAGGTCACAGAGTGCAGAAGCCCTAGCACAACGCTCCTTCGCCAACTCTGCCTCTCTCCTCTCTCTACAGAGGGCCCAGAAGGGGAAAGTCACCCCTGGGGACAGGTCCCAGGAAAGGAGGGTCAGCAGTCATCCCGCTGTCCCCTTTGATGTCCCCTCCTGCGGCCTGACCCAGGCAATGGTCTCCTGCAGGGTGCCTGAGGGCTCCAGGTCGAAGGGCAGGAGAGGGAGGAAGGGGGGAAAGAGGAGAGCAGGTTCCAATTCCACGTGCTCCCCGCCCTGGTCTGGGCGCCCGCGTGGGGGTCGCCCTAAGAAGTGGGAGGTAGGCGAGAGGGCGCAGAGCCCAGGCCTGGGCGGGAGGGAGAGAAGCGCGTCGGCGACTTCGCCAGGAGTCCCTGCCTTCCTCCCACACCCGCTGCCCAGCCGCCACCCCTTACTCCTCTCCCTCTAACCCCTGACCCCTGCCCTCTCCGTTAGGCCATCGCTCGCACCCCTCGGATTCTTACACGCGCCGCCCCAGCAACCCGGACCGCGCGCCGGGGTCCGCAACACGCAGCCCAGCCCGCCGGCACCGCCGCCAAAGCCCCGAGCCCGGAGTTGTTGCAGCCGCTGCAGCCGCCGCCACTTCAACTGCTGCCACCACCGCAGCTGCGCCAGCTCTCCAGTCCACCGCCCACCGTCCCCTCTCCTCCGCCCGCCTCGTCCATTCCCTCTCTGCCACGGCTATTGGCCGCCTGGGCAGCCATGGTGAGCTCTGATTGGACAGGTCTCACATCCTTCCCGAGTTCTCGCCCGCTGCCTATGCGGGATTCCGTGCCCGCCTTCTCGAAAAGGGGCCGGACGAGGAAGCTCCGCCCCCTCCTCCTCCCATCCTCCCGCCTCATATGTTCAACCCAACCCAAAGGGCGTCCCCGGTCTTTCCATTGGTGGAGAGTCAGACAGACAGTGCTTGTGATTGGCCAGACCTCAGGAGGTGGGGCGAACGGAATGGAACAAGACACTGAATGGTGACAAGGAAGACTCCCAGTCCCGCCTTCTGAGATTGGCGGTTAACCTAGCAACGGAGATACAGCCGAGGTAACTATGGATAGTAAAACCTGGAACCCTGGGAGCGGGTGAGTGACCTGGCAGGGAAGGGCTGAAGATGAGGGGCCGAGGTGGAATTGGGTCTGGCCCGCTTTCTGTTGTCTTCCGGAGGAACCAGTGGCCTCCACCGCGGTAGCGTCCCTGTCACTGGATCCTGCTCTCTCTTCTGTCTCAGTGTCACCCCTCTCCCCTCAGTCGCCTGCAAGAGCCACTGAACATCTTGAGGGGTCCCTGCCTCCACATTAGCCATCTTTACCATCTTCAGGATCCCACTTTCCTATCCTTGAAACGTGGATCAAGTGAAGTCACATCAGAGTTAAGTAATTTCTCATAGGTGGTGGGGGTGAGAGGGTAGTTTATAAATCTTTCCACCCAGGGCTTATACGTTCCATGGGGAACGTGCAATGAAGGGAATCTCACTTGAGTGTTTTCACTCGTAATTTTCATTACACCACTTTTTACCTTTTGTCCTACCTTTAGAACTTAACTGCCATCCTTAAAATTTGGTTTTATTTATATACTCAAGATAAAGGGTTTACTGTAAGACAAAGCAACAGAGTTGGGTATGGAGCAAGAACAGTAAGCGCTCAAAAAATAGTAGCATTTTCCCCCTAAAGCACACCCCCTCCCTCCACTCTTATTGCTTCTAAGAACTCTCAGGGAGTTATCTTGCTCCACACCTTAAATATTAATATATTCAACAAGTATTTGCTAAGAACTTACTACCAAGTGCTGAGATAGAACCTTCAATTAAAGAAACCTCATTTCTCCCCTAGTGGAACTTATAGTCAAATGTAGAAGAGAGTCATTAACCAAGTAAAACACATAGAACATGTGTAAAACATTATATATGCCCACACACACACAACACATATATATTAGGCAAATGTATAGTTAAACCTGTGATGATTCACTTCAGAACGATGGACAGAGGAGGACAAATCCTCACTTCAAAAAGCAATTGTTGTCCACTGCTGAGTGAGTGGATGATAAACAAAACATGACGCATATACAATGGAATACTTCATTCTTTAAGGGGAACAAACTTCTGATCCATGATACAACGTGGATGGACCTTGAAGATATAATGCTAAGTGAAATAAGCAAGATGCAATGGACATATATATAATTCTACTTTTATAAGGTACCTAGAATAGTCAAATGCACAGGCAAAGAAATCAGAATAGTGTTTACTATGAGCTGTGAGGAAGAGAGAATGTGGAGTTATTATTTAATGGATACAGTGTCCCTTTAGATGATGAAAAACTTCTGGAGGTGGTTCAGTGCAATTTTGTTAATAACACTGAACTACATAGTTACAAAGGATCACAATATTTTACCACAACCAAAAAAGCAACTACGAAACCAGAGAACATTGTCTACCAATAATGAAACTTCACTAGTAGAACACAACAGACTGAACATTTTCTCATGAAAGCTTCTGAATTTCAAGTTCCTGGTGTATTTAAGAGGCTTCTCAGGTTCCACTCCCCCATTTCTATGGCATGAGATCCATAGGGCACGTAGCCCATGAAAACATAGCTTCACTGTCTCTGGCTGATGGCACTCTCTTGATTTGGAGGATTGTTGGCAAAAGCTGTGATCTTGGTGGCAAGAAAATGGGAAGGGCCAGCAACTCCTGTTAGCCAGGGTTTCAGTCCCCCTTGGGGGACAATTGATGAGTAGTTTCTAATTCTGGGAAGTAAGACAGCCATAGGTCCTTCATAAGTGCTCTACCTGCATTTGCTGGTGAGACATCATGCACGTGTGTCATAAAGAACAGGGCAGGCCAAACCACTTACATGTCCCTGGTCCTTGGAGCCTGTATAGACAAGCAGAGGAGACACAGGAGAGGGTCCAAGTGACACTAAAAGTCAGACCGGGCTTTTTGAAAATTACCTGAATATTGATGGCTCTCACCAACAGAGAATGAAAAGCTAACTGGTTCAAAGTGTTTGAGCACAATTCCTGACCAAATCTGGATCAGGAGTTGGCAATAATTTTTTTTACAATGGGCCAAAGTAAGTATTTTTGGACTTTGTGGTTATATTGTCTTTGTTGCAACTACTCATCTGCTGCTGGAGAGCAGAAGCAGCTGTGGCCAGGATGGAAGCAGATGGGCTTATCTGTGTTACAGTAAAACTTTATTTACAAAAGCAGATGACTGAGCAGATTGCTGACCTTGGTCTGAATGTTCATAGCAGCATTCTTCTTTATAGCCCCAAACTTGGAAACAACCCAAATACCCATCAACAGGTGGATGGATAAAGACATCACGATTATTTCATTACAATGGAATACTATTCAACAATGTAAAGGAAACAAAATATTGGTACATGCAGCAACACAGATGAACCTCAAAAGCATCACGCCAAGTTGGGGTTTCTCAGTAGTGGTACTATTGGCATGTGGGCTGAATAATTCTTTGGGGGCAGGGGAAGGCGCTCTTCATCTTATGATGTTTCTTTAGCATTATTCCCAGCCTCAAACCACCAAATGCCAGGAGCACTCTCCTCAGTTGTTGCAACCAACTATCTCCAAATTATTATCAAAGGTCTGTGGTGGACAGAGTCAGCCCAGGTTGAAAACCAATCCACTAAGCAAAAAGTCTGATGCAACAGATTATATACTGTGAGTCCATGTCTATTATTTCATTTATAGGAAATCTCCAGAAAAGTTAAATGTGGTAGGAACAGATTTTTTTTTTTACAAATAACACCTGAGAATTTAGGACAGTTGGAAATTTGGGGGTGATGTGGCATATCTTTGGACATTTACAAAAAAGTCATTGACTTGTACACTTTTAGCTGATGAATGTTATGGTATGTAAATTACACTTCAATAGACCTGTGTGTGTGTTGGGGTTGGGGGTAGGATAGAGAATTATACTTGCCTACATTGGGAGTTGGTTTTCTTGCAAAAGGAGCATTGTGAGTAAAGATTCCTGTTTTGAGCCTTTCAAGAAGGTCAGTGTGTTTACAGCCCAGAAAATGAGGGCAGGGGTGGGGGGCTCTGAGATACAGAGGTACGGCAGGTGGGTGGAAGCCAGTGAGAAGGAATCTTCTCACAACAGTGAGGATGCTTACTCTCTATGCTCCCCTGACCCACCCTCACCATGACATTAGACACCTGCTGTGTAGTGACAGCTCTCCTTTGTCTGTGTCTCCTTTCCTGGTCTTTCCTGAAATCTACTCCAACCTCTCCTGTGCATCATCCTCATACATGTCCCACCCAGGCAGCTGCTAGTCTCTGCAGGTGCCTTGGTGGGAATTAGGAAGAGGCACCCTCTCTGGGCATACCCAGCCCCATAGTTTCAACCTTGGCAAATGGAGAGCATCAGTAAACACCCCTCAACTCCCAAGTCTCTTCCAGTCTTCACCCTCAACTGTCCAGCCAATAGCCCCCTTAGGAACACTGAACATATCCCTAACTCCTCCCTCTTCTTCATCACAAAATCCAGTTCCTCACCTCATCCCAGTGATTTCCCTCCCCCCCCCCCCCCCACGCCTTGTCCCTGGTTGAGGCCACCTCATCTCTTCTCTGGACCTTGGGGCAATCATCCAAACCCTCTCACTATCTTGTACCTGCCAGTCCTTTCATCATGATGCCCTGGGCTACAGGTCACTCCCTGCTTAAAACTTCTCCTGAGCCTCTTGAGCGACCAGGGAAGCTGTCATGGAAGAATTTTCTTTTTTTTTTTTTTAAGATTTATTTTTAGGGCCTCCCTGGTGGTGCAGTGGATTAAGCAACGCACTGTGAAGCAAACCACAGTCACCGCAGCATGAGTTCGATCCCTGCCATCAGCCAGGGAGGGGACCCACATGGCACAGGCAGACCTCTCCTGCCTCGCCTGCTGCTCCCCTCAGCAGTGTGTTTCAGTTGGTCTTCCTGTTCTGATCCCCACTCTGTCTCCGGTGAATCCTCTCACCACCCTGGACTCTGACCTGTACCCCAGCTCTTTTTTTAAAAAAAAAATCTATTTTTATTTATTTATGCATACAAGAGCTGGGTTGTAGGCCAGAGGTACAGGGGAGGGGAATGCTGAGAGGATTCACCAGAGACAGAGTAGGGAGAAGAACAGGTGGAGCTACTGAAACACTGCTGAGGGGAGCAGCAGGCAAGGCAGGAGAAGTCTGCTGTGCCATGTGGGTGCCCTCCCTGGCCGAGAATCCACACTGGCTGCCCATAGCTTGATAGTGCTAAAACTTAACCCCTGCACCAGCAGGAAGGCCCTTTGCCAGAATTTCCTAACCAGTTGAATCGGGATAACATCTATTTCTTGGTCCACCCAGTAGGATGATTGAGAAGAAAGGAGAATAATAACTGAATAACCAGGCCAGGCCAGGAAAAAGGTCAAGTAGTGTGAACAATGGGAAAGTCAAGAGTGAAACGGGGTGAGTTCTGAGGTCACTGTTGATGCCTGGTCTGAACATTACAATGTTGGGAGCAGACAACAAGAATCTAATCTGCTATTCCCATTCCCAGACATCACCCTCCACCCAGAAGCCCCAAACAGCCTTTTGATTGAAAGCAGCAGTAACAAAGTCTGCAGTCTCAGCACCATGCTCCCTGCCTCTGGGCTGGACAGGCTCTGGCATTCCTCCGGAATGCATTCCAGGCATACGTGGTCAGACAGAAATGCCGCAGGTTGAGCTTTTGGTTTTCACTCTATTGACAGTGAAAAGTCAAATTAAAGGGGTGCGTGTCCCCTACTTGCTCAGTTGCTATCTTCCTCCCACATTTCCCTTTTTCCCCAGGTGAGAAGAGCTCAGGCTGATGAAACTGATGTACCCCCTGATCTATGCTTCAACGTATAATCACTCAGCCTTTGAAGAGGGCTTTTAAATCTCTAAAGGTCTTTCCTGTCTATTAACTCATCCCTCCACCACCCAGTTCCCCATTGATGTGGCTAGGTGTATCCCAGATGCCAGAGAGATAGGAGACTTGTCCAGACTCATTCCAAGAGCCCCTAGCAGGGGAGCATCCTTTGCCCAGGTCTCCAGAAGCAACTTATGCATCTGATGTTGATTCTGTAACTGATGGGAGCTTTAGAGGGCATAGATGTTAGCTCATTAGATGTAATTGGGCTAGACTAGGGTTGGTCTTGCTTTGAACCTGACACTGGACTTGGAGTGTATAGGGTAAATGGAAAAGTTATCAGGCTTCTCCACCCTCCTGCCATTGGTGTGATGATGGACACCTGAGGTCCACCTAGTGGGCATGTGCAAGTAAATGCACCTGGGTTGAGACATGGGGCATAAAAGGGCGGTGTCATGAGGACACCAACAGAAGAAAGGCAGAGAAGAAGTGCAGGGAGAGAAAAAGGCAGAAGAAGCAGCAGCAGCAGAAGCAGCCCAGAGAGTGAAGATGCACCAGGAGCTAGGAGGCCTACCAGCCTCCTGGCCCCCCTGGTCCCTCTGCCTGCTGTGTACCTGGTCAACTCTGATATAATGAAGTAATAAAAGCCTGAAAAAGCTGCCGAAGGCTCCAGGGCTCCTCCTTTACCGATATAGCGGTATCATTAAGGATATGCCCTGTGCCTTGCTGGCACTACAGGGTGGTGGGAGCAAGGCCACTGTGGGTGTAGGGGCAGGAGGCATGGGGCAGGTTCTCTATGATCTGGGCAAATGGGTAAAGGAGGAGTCCTGGAGTCCTCAGTGGCTTTTTCAGGCTTTTATTGATCTTTCTACATCATTTGTAATGAGGCGACCAGGTACACAGCCAGTGAGGAGGCCAAGGGCCAGGAGGCTGGCCGGCCTCCTAGCCCCCTGCAAATCTTCACTCTCTTTGGGCACTCTGCTTCTGCTGAGCTGCTGCCTCTGCTGCTTCTGGTGTCCTCATGATACCACCCTTATATGCCCAGTCTCTCAGCCCAGATGCACCCACCTATACATACCCACTCCCTACTCCAGGTGCTCACCGTCAGGCACGTGTGCAGGATTGCAGGGGTCTATCATTGATGCTAATGGTGGGAGGAAGGAAAAACCTGATAACTTTCATTTATCCTCCACCCCAGAGGGACATTTTGAAATCCAGAGGTACTGTGCTCCATCTGATCAGAACTGGTGGGGGGAGGGGGGAGATGTGCTACTGGAGTTGAGTGGGTAGAGGCAAGGGATGCTTTAAACAGGACAGCTGCTCTGCAGAGAATTATCTGGCCAAAAATGTTTATAGTGAGAAAGTCAAAAACCTTCTTTTAGAATGATGTTTTCACAGAAGGCAATTGCTCTACACACACACACACACAAACACCACACACACACACCCCCCATTTCCCTTCAGGCCCTAGTTAGAACTAAAAAAAATCTAGGTCATTTGGGGCCTCCCTGGTGGCACAAGGGATTAAGTCTCAGTACTATGAAGCTTTTAGCAGCTCGACCCCCAGTCAGGGAGGGGGCCCACTGTCTCGCCTGCTGCTCCCCTTAGCAGTGCATTTCAGTAGATCCAACTTTTCTGCTCCCCACTCTGTCTCTGAATCTTCTCAGCACATCCCACCCCGCACTTCACACCCTAGCTCTTGTATGCATAAAAAATATTTTAAAATTCAGATAATTTGAAATACAGTGAGTGTATCAGAGATAACAGTGCATCAGAGAAAAGATATCTCTGATTTGGTCACAAATAACAGCAGCAGGTTCTAGCCCACACCCAACCAAGTGCCTCTAACATGGGGCTTTAAATAGGGGGTGATTTTTTTTAACCACAAATCAGAGAAATACATTTCCCTTCTCACCCCAGCACACATGTTTAACCCCAAATAAATACTTACTACATGCTGCCATCAACTTTAACACTTCCTCTAACACTCTTCCAGGCAAACTGATTTCACTTACTACAGGGTCAAACCTTGGGTTTTAAAAAGACAGTGTTTTGCATTTGATAAGATTCCAAATTGAAATATTTCTTTTTAAGTGTGGAGGGAGTTTATTTTAGAAAAAATGTACATTCACTATGAGCAAATTCTTCCTTCTGTTGAAAACCACCAAAGTGATACTTTCCATAGTTAGATATAACCAGAAATAAATTTATCAAGTTATACTGTAACCAGAAGAGAATTAAAAATCATGATGAATTCATTTATAAGTGAGGAGGTAACTCAAAAGTGGTGAGTGGTTTCAGAGACCACTATTATCCTTCATCCCTAACAGAAAAACATGACTAGTATAGAAACCAGCAAAATTAAAAACAAATAGTAAAAAGTGGATCCATTCTGGCTCTTTATAAATCCTTCAGCACAAGACTGTGGATATTATTTTCAGAAAAAATGTGTCTCCTATTTTATGCATCTAAGTGTTGTTTTTAAATTACCTTTGAAGTCATAAGAAAAGCCAGACATGGTTGAGTAAGGGCCTCATTTCACACTCACAGTTGTCGTGCAGAGTGTGGGTCACTGTCCCCCTTTCACAAACGAGGAAGCCAAAGCTTAGAGAGTTGATTGACTCGTGGAAACACACATCAAGGAAGCGGTGATCCCCAGGCTTGAATTCCGAATGTGTCTGACACCAGAACCCACAAACTTAATCACGGTGCAATAGGCTCATTTCCACTTCAGAGATGAGGACCCACAAGGTCAAGTGAATTTGCCCAGGGTCACTGCTGAGGCCAGGGGCTGGTAGGCAGTTGTTCATTATAACCAGCAGCTTAGAAATCTGTCCCCAGAAGCACACTCCCTCCCGAACTCAGTCACTCTTCAGTGTCCTCTGTCTCTAAAGCAGAGGATAACATGGAAACCACCGCCCGGAGCTGCCACCGCAAATGAGTTCCTGGCTATTAATACCTCCAGTGATGGCTGTCGTCGTCTCTGCCTGGAACTCTTTTGCCAACCAAATACAATTAAAACTTGTCTTCAAAAAAGGACAAGGGAGGATTGAGTAATGGTTCAAAGGGGGTGGTAGAAAAAAAACCTAAACTTTGAGAAAGAAAAACCAAAATTAGATTTAAATCTTTTAAAATTCCAAGCCTGGAGACAAGGGAGGAAACAACTCAGACACCAAATCTTGACCCACAATTTCACTATTAAGACAGGGAGCTTTTTTCCGGTCCTAATTCAGGATATAACATAATTTGTGATATTAGGTGCCCCTATTGTACTGGTATCCCTGAGAGGAAATGGGCCTATTAGTAATTCTGGGTGGCCACTTCCTTTAGTCAACAGTGATCTGCTGCGGACTCACTGTGTGCTGGTTGCTGGGGTAGCAGACTTCAGAAGGAATTTTCTGTCCCTTCCCAGTCCCCCACTTCCCATTTCAGAGAAAGTTAGATGTGCAGTTTGCAGACCAGCGGGAGTTTCCTGGTATTGAAGGGGAAATTCCTGGTGCTTTAAAGGCAAAACCTCTGCCTGTTAACCCACCTATTAAGTAGGAGGTGAAATTGGAACTCTGCAACCAGGAATCCAGCACCCCTCAAGGACTTCTTTGTGCCCTAAGAAGAACGGGGTAGCGAGGACGGGGCGGAGAGGGGGGATGGGCAGTGGTGGGTGGGGATGAAGCGCTGAGATCCCAGGAGCATGTGTTGGGGGGGAATTGTACCTCTCAGAATCAGGACAGAATGGTCAAAAGTACATGAAATCAGCTGTGCAAGTGGCGGAATCCACAACCTGGTTTTATTCAGTCTGTAATCAAGCAGAAAGTGCCATTTTTTTAGGGTAGAAAATAAAACCAATGAACAGGAGCGCCATCTTTGTGAGCCTCCTCTCTACTGTCTTAACCCACAGCCTTATTTCCCAGCCTCATCTATTAATTCTCTCATAACCAGGCAGAAGCGGTCTTTTCGTTGTCAAGTCATAGGAAGTACCAAGAATGGAGCTAGGGAGGCACAGAATCTCAGTTACAGCTAAGACTCAGAAAGATCTAAATTGTCTCTGGAAATATGTGCTGTGAATTTTCAAGGGAAGACAGGCAGTAATGGAGGTTTTGTTGGCTCAGTGGTGGCGGGTAGGGAAGAGATGTGCCTACAAAACGCTAATGTCATTAACATTTGATCCCCATTTTATTGAAATCTGTGCAGAAGATCCTTTGCAGTTTTCTCCTAATTACAGTGACGTCAATGAGAAAAACCTCAATTTGGTGTTAAGTCTGTTGTAATATTAACTCTCTAACTTACTATAACTTTGTTATTAGTTGTTCATGAATTCTTTGTTTTTGTTGATTCTCGTGGGATTTCCTCCATGAATAATCCTGTCATCTGTGAACAAAGATAGTTTTATTTCTTTCTTAGGATCCATATATGTTTTATTTCTTTTTCATGTCTTATTTAATCGCTTTTTTTTAAAAAAATTTTTAAAGACTTATTTCTTTTTGCATACAAGAGCTGGGGTACAGGCCAGAGGCACAAGAGGTAAGAGGATTCACCAGAGACAGAGTGGGAAACAGAACAGGCAGAACCACTGAAGTACACTACTGAGGGGAGCAACGGGTGAGGCAGGAGAGGTTTGCTGCACCATGTGGATGCCCTTCCTGGCCAGGGATTGAACTCGTGCTGCTGTGGCTGTGGATGCTTCACAGAGCAGCGTTCAACCTACTGTGCCACCAGGGAGGCTGTAGCAGCAGGAAAGGAGGCACACTGGGTAGGTTCGGGATGGTTCTTAGCAGATGGGTCAAGGAAAGGGAGTCTTGGAGCCCTCGGTGGCTTTTCATGCTTTTATTAGTAGAGGTGGCCAGGTACATGGCAGGCAGGGGTGCTGGGGGCCGGGAGACTGGCAGGCGTCCCAGCCCTCGGCACATCTCACCCTCTCAGCTGCTTTCTTCTCTCTCTATTCTCCCACTGCTCTCACTGCTGCTCGTTGGTTCTCTTGCTGTTGGTCGGTCAGTACTGTCGGTTGGTTCTGTTGGTCCTCATGACGCCGCCCATTTAAGCCCATGTCCAACTCAGGTGCACCCACTTGCACATGCCCACCCTGGAATGCTCGCAGCACCACAGGTGTCTATCATCACAGTGGTGGGAGGGTGGAAAGACCTGATTTCTCTAACCCTACAGAGGCCCTTTTTCATGTCTTACTGCATTAATTATGACTTCATGTTGAACAGGAGTAGTAGCAGAAACATCTTGGCCTTCCTAGTCTCGGAAGTGATTTCCAGTTTCTCACCAGTCAATGTATTGGTATAAAGTAGATTTTTTTGTAGATGTTCTTTATCAAGTTGAGGAAGTTTCACTATGTTCCTAGTTTGCTGAAGGTGTTTTTGTTTGTTTGTTTGGTGTCAGATTTTATCAAATGCTTTTTCTGCATCTATTGATGTGATCATGATTTTTTTCTTGTTGATGTGATCAATTACATTAATTGAGTTTTGAATGTTTAACCAGTTCTGAAGACCTGGACTAAATCCCACTTGACCATGGCATATATTTCTTTTTTTTTTTTTAAGATTTATTTTATTTATTTATGCATACAAAAACTGGGGTGTAAAACAGAATGTAAGGGAGTAAGAGGATTCACCAGAGACAGGCTGGGGAGCAGAACAGCGTGGTGTATATTTCTTTTTATACGTTGTTGGATTCAATTCATGAATATTTGCAGAGGATTTTTGTGTCTATGTTCTTGTGGTTTTCTTTCTTATAATGTCATTGCCTATTTTGATATAGAGTAATGCTAGACTCAAAGAGTCAGACAGGATTCTTTTTATTTCTAGTCTCTGGGAGAGTTTGTGGAGAATTGGTATAATTTATTCCTTAAATGTTTGATAGAACTCATCAGTGATATCATCTAGACCTTTCTGTTTTGGAAGATTGTTAACAATTAGATTTATTTAATAGGTGTAGGTCCATTCAGGTTATCTATGAGTTTGCCTAGATTGTGTCCTTCAAAGAATTAGTTCATTCTATCTAGGTTATCAACTTTGTGGCCATGGAGTTGTTCATAATATTCTCTTATTATCATTTCAGCAACCAGGAACTTTGTAAAGATGGTCTCTCGGTCCTTCCGATGCTAGTGATTTGTCTCTTCTTTTTGTTAGTATGTCTTTAACATCTCCCTACCATTTGCTAATCTTGCTTTTTAACAACAGAGATCTACTCTCAGGCTCATTTTTTTCTGGGTAATAGCATCTAGCTAGAACAAATAATGCCAGTGTGCAGACATTATTACCTTCTATTTAAGGAAGGTAATACAGCCTCTCAGTTATGGGGGCAAGGGGGAGTAAAATTTCCTTTTTAATTAAAAGTACTTAAGAATGAAAGTATAGCAGCAAAAAAAAAAAAAAGTGAGTTGATAATAGTACAGCTTGGTCTATAGATTTGGCAGAAATCACAAATGCTGAGGCTTAGACCAGGAGGAATTAGAATGCATACTGAAGAGGGCCTGGGTCCTGGCCCAGCAGTCCAGCTTCCTGCTGTGCATCTCCTGCTGCTGAAGAGTCCCCACATCCTGATGAGTGACAAGGTGTGTCTGGGTAATTAGTTGATAATGAATTCCAAAGCTTGTGCCTGATAGGAACATTGTTCTACCTTATATCAAAAATATAAAAATCAATGATAGATGATTCAAAGCTTACTCTAAAAGAATTTATTTTTTAAAAAAATATTTATTTATTTGTGCATGTAAGAGCTGGGTTACAGACCAGAGATGGGGGGTGGTGGTGGTAAGAGGATCCACCAGAGACAGAGTGGGGAGCAGAACAGATG
This sequence comes from Galemys pyrenaicus, assembly GCA_019455555.1. NCBI lineage: Eukaryota > Metazoa > Chordata > Mammalia > Eulipotyphla > Talpidae > Galemys > Galemys pyrenaicus. Next base: position 872,377 of record JAGFMF010012286.1, on the reverse strand, counting down.
GATCTACTGAAACACACTGCTGAAGGGAGCAGTGGGCGAGGCAGGAGAGGTCTGCTGCACCATGTGGGTCCCCTCCCCGGCTGGCAGCAGGGAGCGAACTTGTGCTGCAGTGGCTGCGGTTTGCTTCATAGTGCGTTGCTTAACCCACTGTGCTACCAGGGAGGCCCCTTACTCTAAAAGAATTTAATCATCCATACTTCCAGGAATTTTTGAGAAGATTTTTTAAGAGGAGAAAGGGATGGGGCAACAGCTCTATTGTTGCATCTGTGCCTAATTCTAGGCACACTGGGGAATAGCAGGAACCCCATGTGGCAGTAGAAAGGAACGGGGATCAGTTCTAGTTCATGTAGGTATTATATACGCTTTGTAGGAAACAACACATGTGAATATTTATTTTTGTACGTCTTCAGTAGATGGAATGCTATGGGAATTGAATCTTAAACACGTCTGTTCTCTGGTCTCTCCTTGATAAGATTTACTGAAACTGGAACAGCAGAAAATGCTTCTGCTGTATCCACTGCAGAAGTCAATCTAGAAATCAAGAGACCGGACAGAGTAGTCGGTTTGGGGGTCAGTCTCCTGAGACAGGTGCTTGGGCTGAAATCTCACTTCTTCACTCCCTAACTGTAAACTAATAGAAATGTCTGAACTTGCTCTTCTTCCCCATCCTGATTTGTAAAATGGAGGTAATCAAAATAACTATCTCCTAAGACCGTTGTGAGGGATAAAGGAGTTCTGAAGTGCAAAGTCTCTAAAAAGTGCTGGGCACATGGTAAGTTCTCAAGAATTATCTAATATTAAAAAACATTAATATTCATGTTAAAGATTAAAAGATCCTTAAAATGACACTCCCTCTAACTCATGCCCACACTCCAGTTTTGTTTAACACCCTTTGATTTCTCTACATTCCAGTGTTGGATTTGTGGGTGTAGGGGCAAGAAGGTAGGGGGGAGTTTCTCTGTGAGCTGGGCTGATGGGTAAAGGAGGAGTCCTGGAGCCCTTGGTGGCTTTTTCAGGCTTTTATTGATCTTTCTACATTATTTGGAGTGAGATGATCACGTACATGGCCAATGAGGAGACTGAGGGCCAGGAGGCTGGCCGGCCTCCTAGCCCCCTGCAAATCTTCACTCTCTCTGGGCTCTCTACTGCTGCTGCTACTTCTGCTGAGCTTCTCTTCTGCTGCCTCTGCTGCTTCTGGCATCCCTGTGATGCCGTCCTTATATGCCCAGTCTCTCAGCCCAGGTGCGCCCATCTACACATGCCCGCACCCTACCCCAGGTGCCCACCATCAGGCACGCGTGCAGGACCACAGGGTTCTAACATTGATGCCAGGGGTGGGAGGGCAGAAAAACCTGATAAATTCCATTTACCCTACAGCGGGGTAGTTATAGGTATTGACTTTTCTCCCCTCCTTTCTCCCTAGGGGAAAAAATATATCATTTAGCACAAGTCTTTTTTTCCCCCCAAATGTTCTAAGAGTAAAAGTAATAAAAATCTCCAACACGCCCACGTGCAGGAAGATGAGGTAAAATTTGCATGATAAAGATATATTTCCATTTGTAAAGTTCATCAGCAGAATTAATGACAAATAAAGGGACGATCCAATTAAAGTTCCCCATCCATTAACGATCTCGCTTCACTCTCAAGGCAGAAATTGTAAAAGGAGAGGCTTAAGTTGGAAATGATTTAAATATTAAGGTTGGTGGCATTAAAAAGGACATGAAATGATCGTATTAGAATTCAAGGAAAAGAGACTCTCCAGTGATTTTCGCCATCAGAGTCAGGTGCATTTCCCTCGACCCTAGTTCCACGGGCTTTTTCTTGTTCACCCAAATGAGCTGTCAAGAGCTGATGGGCGTCATCATAATCAAAGAAAACAAGTGTGCCCTTTAAAGCAAAAGAGGTAATTTGGCTGAAGGCAAATTGGAAACATTTTCTATAACGCTGAATTTCCAGCTGCAATCTCTGAAGAATTCAGGCATTTTTGATTTATGCCCGAGAGCTTTGGGGGACAGTGGGGAGAATACATTCATTAAACACTTTGTTCAGTTTCATCCTATGGCCGCGGCTTGGGGCAAAGATCCTTCATCCTCAGAGAGGCTGAGGAAGCTTTGCTGTTTTCAGGAAAAGCCTTAGGGGACTCAGGAGACTGATTGGGCAGCAGGAAGTAGGCAGGAATCAAAGAGATGTGAGATAATGCCCTCTCACCTCCAGCCTCAGCTCTTGGAGGCTTCTGGGTTTTGGACCCATTTCACCTGGCCCAGGAACAAAGCATCCATAGCACCCAATCTGCTGCTACCTTTCTTCCCTGTTCTTAGTCATTTTGGGTGCTTCTTTGACTCTTCCCCACCCTCTTTAATCTTTGTGCCAGTAAACTTTTGTGGCTTCAGATATCATTTCCTTCTCCCTTGTGTTTCTCTCTCATCCCCAAGGTCTCCCCGGGAGCCCCCTCTGTTGTCTTGTGTTCTCAGGTGCCTAGAATGTTTTGTCAGCAGGGTTCTTTGACTGCAAGCAACTGAAACTGACCTTGCTGGTGGAGGGGAGGGGGAAGCAGACAAGTCAGGGCTCAGGGAAGACAAGGACCAGGAAGTTCTGAGAATCTTGGTAGGGGGATCTTTAGGAACCCACCACTGGCACAAATTGCTCCCACCACTTCCCATCCTACGTCACTCTTTGGAATCTGGGGGTGAAAGGATCTGGGGGTAGAGGGGAGAAGCCTCTGGTTGGCAGACCCACCAAGACCTTGCATAGTGGGAGAAAGGATGGGTTCCTCAAGGAACTGGATGATGGGAAGACCAAGACATCCTTGCCCAAGTGATTTCTTGGTTCTCCCTTAAACTTCCTTTCCCGAGTGTCCTAACTGTCCCTAGGGCCCTGTCATTCTCTCCCAGTCATCCTAAACTCAAATTATCTTTCACTCATCAAATTTTTTTTTCTTTTTAAAGATTTATTTATTTATGCATACAAGAACTGGGGTACAGGTCAGAGGTGTGGGGGGTGAGAGGATCCACCTGAGATGGAACAGGAAACAGAACAGGCAGCTTAACCGAAACACACCGCCGAGGGGAGCAGCGGGTGAGGCAGGAAAGGTTTGCCACACTATGTGGGTAACCTCCCCGGCTGGAGGCAGGGATCGAACTTGTGCTGCAGTGGCCATGGTTTGCTTCATAGTGTGTTGCTTAACCCATTGCGCCACCAGGGAGGCCCTCATGCATCAAATCTTAATGACCTTTTCTTTAAAACATTTCTCATCTCCGGGCCTCCCTGTGGCCTAGTGGGTTGAGCACCATGCTGTGAAACATCCGAAGCACAGCAGCTCAAGTTCAATCCCCGCTGCCGGCCAGGGAGGGGACCCACATGGCACAGCAAACATCTCCTACCTTGCCCGCTGTTCCACTCAGCAGTGTGTTTCAGTAGATCCGCCTGTCTGTTCTGCTCCCCACTCTGTCTCTGGTGAATCCTCTCACCTCCCGCAACTCTGGCCTGTACCCCAGCTCTAGTGTGCATAAATAAATAAATCTTTCAAAAAAATTCTCATCTCCACAGACAGAATGGAAGTTGAGATGACATGGGTCGCCTGTAAGTAGCTCAGCAGGTCATGCCCAGAATGATGTGTGGTTTTTTCCAGTGCTGGGTACACAGTGGTGCTCAGACTGGATAAACCCTTGCCTTCATCGGAGCTTACTTTCCAGGGAAAGGAGAAAGACAGAGAATAGATAAGCAGGTCCCAGAGAGAGGTCAGAGGGTGATACCTCACCTGTGGAGAGGTGACCAGGAGGGGATTAGGAGGGCAAGGAGACTAAGAAGTTTTCTATTAAGAAGTACTCATTACCACCCTGCTGTTGGAGCAGAGGAGGAGTGAGGGAACCAGTTTTTTAGATGTCAGAGGAATATTCCAGAGGGAACTCAGGGGTAGGAGTGGGCGGGATGGCCAGTATAAGCCAAAGCAAAGAACTTGTCTGAGGCTGAACACGCTTGACAAGTTCGAGGAACAGCTGGAAGGTGGGCCTGAGGCGGAGAGAGTGAGCAGCAGGCAAACCCTGCAGGGCCTTTGAGGTCATCGCAGGGACAGGGGCTTTATCCCTTATCCCGAGTGGCTTGGGGAGCTGTGGTTGTGCTCTGCTGGTAAATGTTTAACTACTAGTTTAGTGGGAGGGTTGCAGATTTTTAGCAGTTGCCAGTTTCCATGATGCAAAAACCTCCACTGTGACTGATTTCATTTTACAACCAATGTTTTAACAACCAACTCACAAACATCCTGAAAATTTACAGCTCTTCTGTTTTGAGCAGAGGAGTAAAAGGAGCTGACGTTTTTATTTTTTTTAATTAATTTATTTTTTTAAAAAGATTTATTTATTTATGCATACAAGCACTGGGGTACAGGCCAGAGGTGCGGGGAAGTAAGAGAATCCACCAGACAGAGCAGGAGGCAGAACAGGCAGATGGACTGAAACACACTGCTGGGGGAGCAGTGGGCGAGGCCGGAGAGGTCTGCCTGCACCATGTGGGTCACCTCCCCAGTGGGCAGCAGGGATCAAACTTGTGCTGCAGTGGCTGCGGTTTGCTTCATAGTGCATTGCTTAACCCACTGTACCACCAGGAAAGGCCCAGGAGCTGACGTTTTTTTAAAGACCCCCTCGGGCTGCTCTGATGAGAAGGGTCTGTGGGACAGGAGGGCATAAGCAGGGCAAGGGGGAGAGGTCTTCACAGCCATCTGGGTAGGAGATGATGGACACTTAAAAAGTCCAGTAGCTCAGTGACGTCAGAAGCAGCATTCCTGCAATTCTCTTAAATTTTCCTTTCCCCTTACAAAGTGGCTGCCACTGCAGCCTTTAAGCCCAAGCTCAGGGAAAGGAGATGATGTCAACTATGTTTCTTTTGTATTGGAAAAGTATAAAGTTTCACCAAAGCCCCTAGCAAATTTCTCTTTCTATGTCATTGGCTTTAAGTGTTTATAGCCACCCCTAAATGCAAAGGAGGCTGAGAAGGTGAACAAAGTATTTCCAGCTACTTCAGTATAAGTTTGCAAGAGGGAAAGGGATTGGGGAGAGGGTGGTGACTGCTGCAAGGGTGAGTGGCCTTAGGAGAACCTATCACAAGTTCACCCAGTCTGGAAGTCCAAAAGCGCTTCCCTGAAGAAGTGACACTTGTACTGACTCTGAGTATAAGGAATTAAACTTGTCAAGGGGAGAAAGAAGAATTTCAAGGAAAGAAACAGCATGTGCAAAGGCCCTGAGGTGGAAGATTTATACTATCCAAATCTGCCTACCTGTCACCATCTCTTTCCCTATAAATCATCCATTATGACAGATCTCTCTAAAATAATCGGTTTTTCTGACATTAAAATGGGTTCCCATTTCCTGCAAGATAAATTCCAAAGTCCCCACTGTGGTGTTAAAGGTTGGTGGTACTCTCAACCTAATCTGTGAATACTACTCTCTCCGCTTACTTTGATAATTGTTGAACCTTCATGAATGCAAATTTCATGTCCCAAAGCAGAGAGTAACTCCGAGAAGCCAGACCCTCCCTTGCATCTCTCTTAAAGCCCCAGGGGCTCATGAGCACCCGACTAAAGGGGCAGGGGCGGACAGAAGGCCAGTTAAGAAGCTCTTCAGTCATCAGAGAGAGAGAGAGAGAGAGAGAGAGAGAGAGAGAGAGAGAGAGAGAGAGAGAGAGAGAGAGAGGATAAGCAGGGAGGCTTCTGAGAGGGAAGTGGACTGGGAGCTGTCAAGGAGAGCACCCTGATAGCACTGGCTGGCAGACTGGAGGTGTGGGGTGACAGGGATGTTTATGGTTAGTATGGCAGAATTGCTGATCACCAAGACAAGGGACAAAGAAGGAGCAGGGTGGGGATGAGTCGGGGTCGTCTTAAATCTGGCTTGTTGGACTGCCCAGCTAATCCTGGGCAGCAGATATTCCTAAGTACACCCAAATCTCCCGCCAGGATGGGAGACGACTCAGACTAGGAAATCACCAAAGTGTTAGACTTGGGATTTCAGCTTCCCTGGGTCAATAATATTAGTTGTTATTTCTCGAGCACTTAGTGTGTTTAGGTTCTGTGCCAGAAACCTTTCATCAAGCCTGAGGATCCCTGTTTCACTGCTCAGGAAGCCCAGAATTAAGGGGATTAGATGACCAGCCCAGGGTCCCCCAGCAGAGCTGAAGCCAAGCGAGACTGCCGGGAAGCTGGTACTCTTAGTCCTGGTGCTTTGTGGGCAACTAAAGATATTGATTTCTGATGGCCATCGCTGAATTTTTGAAACAGTTTTTAAAATAAACTTTTATTTTCTAATAGCTGTGTATTTACAGAAAGTTGCAATGATAGTACACATTTCTCATAAGCCCTTCATTCAACTCTTCTCCATGTTAACATCTTACATAACCATGATATACTTGTCAAAACTAACAAATAAGCATTGATATCCCACTGTTTGCATTTCATCAGTTTTTCTACCAATCCAATGATCCCATCCAGGAGACAACTCACATGTAGCAAAAAGTTTTCCTAAAATTGCATTCCTGTGGGACCTCCCTGGTGGCACAGGAATTAAAGTTTTAGCACTATGAAGCTATCTGCAGCCACTGTAGCACGAGTTTGATCCCCACCAGAGAGGTGACCCACATGGCGCAGCAGACCTCTCCTGCCTCGCCCGCTGCTCCCCTCACCAGTGTGTTTCAGTCGATCTGCCTGTTCTATTCCCCACTCTGTCTCCAGTGAACCCTCTCACCATCCCCACCCCATATCTCTGGCCTACACCCCAGTTCTTGTACGCATAAAAAAATAAAATACATCTTTTTAAAAATCCATCCTTAAAGCTTAATACAAATGTGTGGTGCTGGTGCCGGTCGTGCTGGCTGTCGGCTCACGCTTACTCTGTCTTGGTGTGCCCCATCAGACTGGAGCGCCCACAGACTGCACCACCCAGGAGTCCCAGTCAGTCGTGTCCCACTGGGTTTGGCCACCAGGAGGCACTAGTGTTAGTTCAGAGGACAGGAAGAAGAAAGATCCTAGAATATTCCCCCCTCTCTGCTTCAAGTGTCTGCTGCTCCTCTAAGGCAGGAAATGGTGGTGGTTCCAGCTTCCCCTGGGTAACCCCGATCCCCCAGCTGACCCCTATCACCACTTCCTCCTGTGGTGGTTTCCTACCCTTGACAATTACTGGGTGGCTCCACTCTCCCCTGGTTGGCCTCTCAACCTTTCCACCACCTGTGTAATGGGCTCTGCCTTGCTGGTTGGTCCCTTTCACACTTGATTTTCCTACCCTTGTCACTAAGCTAAAAACTGCTTCCCAGTGAGCAGTCCTGTGTAAACATTGCAGCAAATGTAAAATGTTCTCTCACAGCAGCTGGTGATGTCACGGCAATGCCAGCATGGCTGTGCTACTTGCTTACTCCTTCTTTTCTTAGGGACGACAGAGGCCAGACAGTCTACCAAAGTCCCCAGATCCCAGGGCAAACAGAGGCCACGATGATAGCTCCGAAAGTCGGGGTAGATGTCCTCGCCGTGGCCCCTCTCTACCAAAGCCCCGACATCAATAGAATCAGAATGACAGCAGAGCCAGCCAAAAAGCCACCCACCCACCTCAAGCCCTTGCTCTTCTCTGACACTAAACAAACCACCGTTGAGGCCAAGAGAATCATGTCTGTAGTGGACGAGACCATCCACAAGGTGGAGCTGGTTACCCTGCTGTCCTACGTGCCCTCCAGGTTCGACATTCTGGAGGGGCTGCTGAGAGAGGACATCATGAAGGCACTGAGAGCGCATGAAGACCTCTGCCAGAGCCTCGAGGTCAATCTCGAGCTCCTGAAGAAAGAAATGCCAGGCGAGGAGGAGGAGGAGCAAGAGTGGCCCCAAGATCGTATCCTCTCCTTGGAGCAGCAGAAATTTATCGTCTCATCCACCATGCAACAGATCAAAGACTCCACCAAGGACGTCTTGAGACTCTTGCTCAGTAACCCTCAGGCTGCCAGGCTCTTGAAGACACAGATACTGAGCCGAAGTGCAGAGGCCCAGAAGTTTATTGACAGCCTGACAGAACTCCGGGGGTTCCTGTTTGAGAAGCTGCTCACTAGCCCCACGGAAGCTCGAGAAAAGGCTCAGTTCGTACAGGACATCAGCAGGCGGAACAGGAGGAACCAAGAGATCATCGATGGGCTTGAAAAGGACTTGGCAGAGAGCATGAAGAACAGGGATAAAGAGGTATTGCCCCACAGTATTAATCAAATGGGGGAAAGAGCCACCCAGAGAGCCCAAATCTGTTTTAATGGCTGGGTTTTGCCTCAGGGGCTTAAGTAGCTGTTTTCATTTATTTTGAGCATTATTGTTTTGAGCATTTATTAGGTGTAGGGTTTTATAAATAAGTCCACATGCTCCCAGCTCCATGGAATTTGTGATAATGAAGGTAGATGTTTAAAGGGCTGATTTAGTCACAATTTTGAGAAGTACAATGAAGGATAAGCGTAGGATGCAATAAGGGAGTGTTACAAGAGAATTGAACTTCAACCAAAAAGGTAAGGGACATTAAAACCAAGATGTGAAGAATAAGAGGGGTTGAGCCAGACAGGAAAAGGGGGCAGAAACGTCCAGACCAGGGGCATTCTGACTTTCTACGGTGGGCTACATAGTAAATCCTTAAGCTTGGCAGGCCCTGCGGTTTTAGTTACAACTGCTGAACTCAACTCTGCCATCATAGCGAATGCAGCCATAACCGAGCTGTGAATGAGTGGGTCATGGTTCAGTAAAACTTGACTTACATAAAACTTTACTTTATAACTTTGGACCTTGAGGGCTGCTCCAGCTTCACCCAGTTTGCAGGGAGGAGAGAGAAGGAGGAGGGGGCTCATCCTGCCCTTTTGAGACACACCCTCAAGTTCTTATCTACTCCTAGTGGTTAGACACTGAGGTCACCTTCCCAGTGAAACATTCTGCTCTGAGCCTTTCCAGGAGAGCTGATCCTGGGCACAGGCGTTCATCTTCATCCCCTGTGTGATCCATGAGAGAGTCAGGCTCTCTCAAGTCTTTGCCATCCCCTTTTCCCCCACACTGGCTCAGGAGGCCCTTCCTTATAATCTCAAAGACTTTCTCCTTAAGGCATCCATCAGAGTTTGTGGGAAAAGACCTATGAGATTATTTGATTTGGGTCCGAAGGCCCATAAGAAGGCACAGACCTTGTCTCTTTCCACTCTCCATGGTACCGTCAGGGAGCCTGACACAGAAGTCCCATAACTACTGCAGAGAGGAGGGGGGAAGGCTGCAGGGTGCCCAGTCAGGGGAGGGGACACCCAGGTTAGAGGGGTGTCACCTAGGGACAGAGAGAGGGCTTTGCTTGCCCTCTTTGGGTGGCCGAACCAGCCTAGAGCTCCCAAGTTGGACAGTTCTGGAGTCCAGTCGGGCTGACTTCATCGTGTCACTGGACTGCAGTATAAAACTAGGGGTCACACAATCAGGCAAGTGGTGGGGGGGTCCACCAGCGAAGCTAACATTGCCTGCTCTACAGCCCCACGCAGAGAGCCTGCAGCCCTGCCCCCAGGCACTCCTTCCCTCCCTCCCAGTGTCTTGGCCAACTGGACACACCCGCCCTGCCCTGTGGCCTGTGCTCTGCACTCACACCAGGAGATTCAGGATGGTGGCAGGAACACGGGCTGGATCAGACAGACTTGTCTTCTGACCCCGCCCCAGCCCGAAATAGATGATTTGACCCGCTCCTCTCTAGCCCCCTCTGTAATCCCCCGTCCCAGTGGGGGAAAGGGGCAGATTCAATGAGGTCACAACACACACACATGTGGTCCTGCAGCTCCCCCTCCCTCCCCCTCATGATCGATGATCATCATTGTGGAGATATTTGATTAACAGGCCCTTTCTTCTCTCTGGTTCAGTTGGAGAAGGACAACTTTGTGATCCAAGAACTGAAAAACCACTTGTACCAGGTGCTCAAGTTCTCAGAGAACAACCTCCTTCGCACCAAGCAGGAGGCAGAGAAGCAGCAGCGGTCAGACTTCCGGGCCTCGCAGGCCAGGGTGGCCAAGATCCAGCAGGAAATCCTGATGCTTCGGTCGCAGTTCAACAACCTGGTCACAGAGAACTGGGAGGCCGAGCAGGCCCTGAGAAAGGTACCCTGGGAAGCAGGAGGATGGGGCAGGGGAGCCCCTGGGGAGGGAACACAAGGAGGTCCAGCTCATCTCAGCGTGGGCCAGGCTGCTCCAGCTCTCTGGGGGTGCCATCTACCCACTCTAGGAGGGCACAGGAACAACTAGGAGGCAGGAGGGCTCAGCACATGGGACCAGGGGCTGGGGGCAGAGAGGAGGCGGGCCTTGTCTCGAGGTGCACCTTGGCAAGGGCCTTAGCTCCTCTGAGTCCCATGCGGCTACCGTGCAAAGGACAGGAAGCAGCTCATGAACCTCAAGAAAATCACTTAACTTCCTCCCAGCCTCGGTTCTTACATCTCTGAAGTGAAAGTGATCAAGATGGTATTTGTGGGCTGTTATGAGACTTAAGTGAGATGACAGAGTGGGTGCCCAATATTTTTTTCAGTTGCCTTTTCTAATATCTCAGCCCAAAGCCATGCCCATCACACACCCAGTTTGATCCCACATCCCCTTCCTCAGATTTTGGTGTCATGATGCTCTGGAGCATCTGGTGGAAGCCGCGGGTCTTCCCCCCGAAAAGGCACTGATGCACATACACATGTCCATGGGCCATTCTTGGGGGCTACCGCCCCTGAAGCTGCTCAAGTGCCCAAGAACTCTTGCTCTGCAGGGTCAGACAGCGGATTGATTTAATTAAGGTGAAACACACAGAACATACAATTAAACGTTGACAATTAAACAGCTGACACTTGGCACTCCCACAATGCTGTGCACCAGCACGTCAGTCAGTCAGCTCAGTGTAAACCCTGGACCCACTGAGCAGGTTCTCCCAGCCCCTGGGAACTGCTAATCTGCTTTCTGTCCTTGTGGATTTGCCTGTGCTGGATACTTCACAAATGGAATCTAGAATATACAGTGTCTCATGACTGAGTCTCACTCAGCATTATGTTTTCAAAGTTCCCTTAAGGTAGCAAGTTATCCTTTTTGTGGCTGAATAATATTCCATTGTATCTATGGAAGCTGATCTTTTAGAAACAAAATGAGTCCATCTTCCCACTGCATCTCAAGCTTTCCTGTGGCTTCCCCTCTTCACCCACCAAGAATCACCCCCCCTCCACTGACACACACACACAAACATATACACACCCATGACAGCCTCTCACTCTGGCGCCACAGGGCCCACACTGCTCCCTGGCACTCTGTTCCAGCACAGACTTGATTCCCATCCCAGGGCCTTTGCACCTGCTCCTCTCACTACCTAGAATCTTCTGGAGTCAGGCTACCAGCTTCAAATACAAGTTAGCAAGTTTAATGCTCAGTTTTCTCATCTGCGAAATGGAGGGAAACCTGCCTTGTGTGGTGGCCTCAGTAGGTGAGGTGGGTAAATCATACCCCACGGGGCCTGCTGATGCAGAGAGCACTCAGCACCGTTGATGTTATTGTTATTCTGTTAAACTGACTCATTGAATTTTTTAGAAGAAATATAAAGTGGAGACAGAAATCCAGAACTGGATCCAGAAGTATGATACAGAGATGAGTGAAAAACAGGTATTTGTGGCTGTATACATATGTCTCACTCAAGTGTGTTTCCCAAGATCCTCTAGGAAGGACATATGGCATTCTGAGCCTCCCCGGAGACCCTGGAGCATGCCACCACTGGCAGGACCCTGCCCTTTCCTCAGACTCGGGTTTGTCTAGCCCGAGAAAGAAGGAGAGAGGTGGGGAGGGGAAGGAAGTTGCCAGAAGCTGAGGGCTACAGGAGGTGCCTGGCACTGGCTTCGTGATCGTGGCTCCACCTAGTGTCCGTCTAGTGTTTCCATCCATGCTTCTCAGGTGTCCTCCCTGCAGCCACCCCCACTCCAGGCTCATCCCAAGAGCCTGCCTCCACCACTCCTTCACCCAGAAACTTTCTACTGGGTGCCAGGTGCAGGGGCCTAGCAGTGATGTCTCTGTCCTCATTTGAAACTTCTACTCTGGTGTCATTCCCAGCTGTGTGGCCTGACTACGAGCCTTGCCCTTCTGAGCCCGTTTCTTCCTATAGCCAGTGGAGACAGTGATGCTGTGCTGGGTCTGTGCTGGGCATTCACTGAGGCCACGTGTGCCTGTACCCAGCACAGGATCTGAGCTCCACCCAGCTCAGTGATGACAATGGTGGCTCAGGGCCCAATTTCTGGGCCAGGGAAAGCTCGCAAGTCCTGGAGCTGATGCAGGCCTCTCCATAGTCCAAAATTGGAGTGCTGTTCAGAGAAGCGCTTGAAGGCTGTGCTGTTCCTCTGGTCCCTATGAGGGTGGTGGCTTCCTTAGCACAGAGACTGGCCTCCTCACTTCTGTGCCCTCTAAAAGTGCTTTGCTTCTGGCAGATGCGGGAAGAAGGGAGAGAGAGGTATATATTCAGGGAGGTAGGATGCAGCAGGAGAGGCTGTGGTTAGACACAGGGAAGGCCTGTGGGACTCGGTGACCTGAGACGGTGCTGCAGGGGTAGCCACAATGCAGCAGCTTGCATTTCTGTGTCCCTCCCTTGCCCGTGCCTGTACCACACCCATAGACGGTATCCTTTCTGTCATTTAACCCTAGAAACAGTGCCCACCTGCCCCTGCCCCTAGGTTTGGCATGACCCCCATTGCAGATGAAGACTGATGAAAGTTTGAAAGGTGAAGTCCCTCGAGGCATGGCTGGGCCAGGATTTGAAACTCAGCTGCCCACCACACCAGCCTGTGTTCTGTCCCCTATTTCTGAAATGGTTTCAGTCGGGTCCCACTGTGAGCCTCACCACTGCTGCCATCATCACCCCAGCCGGCTGCACAAAGGCTTAGTGTAGGCGCCACTGCTGGGGAGGAAGCCCTGCTGGGAGGGTGGGGGTGCCTGCAGAGAAAGGTGGCAGGAGGTGCTATCTGCTGGTGGCCCCATCCTGCCGTCCCCCACCAGGAGGAGTACGAGGAACTGGACACCATCCACAAGGAGGAGAAGATCCAGCTGCAGGAGCTGAAGCAGAGGCACAGCGTGCTGGTGGAAGAGTTTGCGCAGATCCAGGCGGAGCGGGAGGTGAACTCCAAAAAGCGAATGGAGGCCGAGCAGGAGATGGTGCGCATGGTGCGGGCCGCCACCCTCATCCAGGCCGTGTGGAAGGGCTATCTGGTGCGCTCCTTGCTCAGGTCCAAGAGGAAGAAGCGGGGCAAGGGCAAGGGCAAGGAGAAGGGCAAGGGCAAGGGCAAAGGCAAGGGCAAGGGCAAGGGCAAGGGCAAGGGCAAGAAATAAGCCCACGCCCCGCAGCCCTACTTGCCTCACCTTCTCACACCCCCAAGAGCAGGCCAGGGAGCCACCCAAACGGGGCCCTGCCATCCACAGCTTCGACAGTTTTTCAAAAATTATAAAGCATTTTTAACTACATCCTATAAACATTTTACCCAGGAATGTTGGCTGTGTTGTGTCCATGCTTAAAGATGCTATTTCCCTTAGGGGAGCTTGCAGAATGGGGTCTCCTTTAGTCGTGGGAAACCAGACCCTGGCTGCAGCCCCCTCAGTCCCAGACAGGAAGCTGTGTGGTTACAACGGACACATTGGCCCCTGGGGCCGAGGGATGTGGGTCACAGCTGCTCCCAGGATTCAGAGGCAGGCAAAGAAGTCCAGGAGGAACTGGGTTTCAGGCTGCCCTCGGCTGGGCTCTGGGATTACCCCTTTGCTCATAACTTCCCATTGAGCACTGTGAGAGCTCAGGGATCTCGAGGTCATAAATCAGCTGTCTGACATTGGCTTTATTTGGGTGTCCAGGAAGTTGAACAAAGTATCTTTTAAAATTCCTTGCTGGCGGGCCTGCCCTGGTGTTGCAGTGGGTTGAGTGACGCACAATGAAGCAGACTGCAGCCACTGCAGCACGAGTTCGACCCCTGCTGCCGGCCAGGGTGGGGACCCACATGGCGTAGCAGACCTCTCCTGCCTTGCCCGCTGCTCCCCTCAGTAGTGTGTTTCTGTCAGTCTGCCTGTTCTGCATCCTGCTGTTTGGTGGATTCTCTCACCACCCCCACACCTCTGGCCTGTACCCCAGTGCTTGCATGCATAAATAAATACCCCCCCCCAAAAAAAATTCCTTGCTGGCATGTAAAAAATCAGGGGCTACTGCACAGAAACATAGCTTTCTACGTTTTCTGGAAAAATCTTACCACCCAGACACTTGGCCTGCATGCTGCTTCTCTTTTAGTATAGCTGGGAGAAAAGAGGTATTTCTTCTGGGCCTTGAATATTAAACATAAGGGGAAGGGATAAAGGTAAAAGAGCTGGGTGTTTCAAGTAAAATCGAGGAGGCAGGGAACTAATTTTTGTTGAAGTTCTAGGAAGTTTAAACATCCTACATGTTGACAATGCAAAGTGCATCTGTGGCCAGAGTACTGACCAGCGCTCCCACCCGGCCCATGTGGCCCACCACGGCGTCTTCACATGTGCCCCAGTTCCAGCCACCTGTGGTCCCTCCCCGACAGCTCTTCCCTTCCCCAAACCAATGATGTGGCTTCCAACTGGGCTCTCCAGAACCCCAGATCTTGGAAGTGCAGTAGGGAAGCGGGGACAAGGAGACCCGTGGCCACGCCCTCACTCAGTCCCGCAGGACGGGGTGCTGGGATTCTGGGTACAGCTGCTCTCGCAAAAGCTGTGCTGGTTTTCCTAAGGGATTCACCCCAGGGCTGGCAGCTGATAAGGTGCTGAGGAAATAAGGTGGCCCCAGCGCTTCCCAAATGCGGGTGTAATTTCCAGCCCTCTCAATCCTTCTGTGTGCAAAGGCCAAGTTTTGTTGCAACAGTGGGGAATGTATTATGTGATTTCAAAGCAAAAGACACAATGACCCACAGCGCTCAGGAAGAGCCAGCAGACCCAAGTTGGTGGTTTCAGCCGGAGCAGCCAGCATCGCTGCATTCCTGATCTCCAGCTGCCCACTGCCCACTGCAGCCCCTTCCTTACACTGCCTGCTGTATCACACAGCCTTGTTCTCCAGACCCAACATGGTATATCTCATCTTTCCTTACCCTCCAGGAAAAAGAAGTCAGCAAAAATCATGGCTTTGATGAGTGACTGATCTATTTCATACATAAAAACAAATACATGACTATCAAGCTAAAACAATGTCCACCCACCTATGACCCAGATCCCTGTGGTCCACATTCTATGCTTGGGCAAAGTCCAGATTCAGCTGGAAATGTCCTGAGCAGGAAGCTTGGTCTGAAGGGGGGAGGAAGCCACCAGGCTGGCGACCACATGGTTCATTCACACTTGGCTCAAGATGATGTGATGGGGAGGCAGAGGGCTCCCCGGTTGGCACTGACGCGGCTGGTGGCTAAGACAGGAATGGAGATGGGTATCTCAAGGGGCGGCCCGAAGTTCGCATGGGGTGGAGGGAAGCAGGGAGCATCTAGAGCTGGTCAGATTCTACCCCTGTGTTTCTTCAGCGCCTCCCCAGAGGCGCCCACCAGGGCCAGTCTCTGAAGCTGTGCCCCTCACCGTGACCCCATGCACACAGGGGGTGTGGACTGAAGGAAGGACTGTGACTCATTTCCAAGGGGGCCTTGGTTTCTGGGCGGCCCCACTTCGACGGGGTGTAGCTGATACTGAAACACTGACTGGGTGAAGCCTGGGAGTCACCAGGGCATTCCGGAAGGTCACCCCCGATGGGGACGGCCTGGCATCCCGAGACCCACTTTCATGGGGGGCACTGGGGGCAGGGTGACCAGGGCTGGGGCCATTAAGGTGGGTGAGAGAGTGGGAACGCCCCCTCCTCAGAGGACGTGAAGCATTTAACTCACCCACTGACAACTGCCGGGAGTCTGCTGCCACTCTGGGCCCTGTTTTCGAGGGACCAGTGGGGTGAATGGCTCTCACTGGGGTCTCCCTGGGGCGGGGCGAGTGGCTGCCTCTAGGAGTAGCTGGGGGTGTCCAGAAGAGGGTGTGGAGCTTTGCAGCATCCCCTTTTGCCATCCATGGAGCTTCCCAGCTGGTGCCCTTGGGGCGGGAGCCAAATAGCAACTCATCACAGTAAGATGGAGTGTGGCTGATCAGTCTGCAGAAGAAACAGAAACAGTGAGCTGGGGAATGAACAAAGAGCGTCCAGCCCCACCACCCAGCCTGTACCCCAGTCCTGGTCAATTTGCATGTTCCATCCTTCAGTCCACACTGACTGGCTTAGGAATGACCATTTAACTTGTTCTGTCCAATGAGAATCTGCCTTAGGACCTTTGTTGAAATAGCCAGGAAAGAGATGTTTTGCCATTTGGCCGTGGAAAGTTGGCAGGATACAAGGACAAAGCAGCTGGTGGTATCTGACCTGGAATGGGGGGTATAGGAGAGGGAGATGGGGAAGGAAGAGGAAGCAGTGGTAAAACGGGACAGAATCCCAACCAATTTGAAACCCTCTTCTAGGAATCTAGAACACAAATGGAATCTTTTGTGACTTCTCATGCAGTCTCATGTCTTCAAGGTTCTTTTACATAGCATGTAGCATTTTGGGGGGCTGAATAATATTCCAATGTATGTGCAGGAGCTGATCTTTTAGAAACAAAATGAGAGTCCGTTTTCCCATTGCCTCTCAATCTGCCTCATGGCTTCCCCTCTCCCCCTCGGAAGTCAAACCTTCCCCAAGTCAACACTCTGGCTTCACAGTCCCATTCTGCTCGCTGGCCACTCTGTTCCAGAACACAGACTTGATTTCTGTTCTTTAAATACCACAAGAGCCTTTGTACCTGCTGCTCCCCTTGCCTGGAATCATCTGGAGTTAGGCTGTCAGCTTTAAATCCACTCTACCCTAAATTTTCTTTTGCTGCTGAGGCCAGTGTGGCCGAATTTTCTGTCACTTGCAACTAAGAAGAGTCCTGATCAATACAACCTCAGTGTTTGACCCACTTCTCCTTTTCCAAGTGGCCAGGTCAGCCAAACCCTCTGCGGTCCTGTGGCCCTCCTGACAGTATCTGAAGTTGCAGAACTCATGGCAAGTGGAGGGTGTGTAGTGTAAAGGGGCATAAAGCTGGCCTGACCTCACCACCAGCAGCAGCTGTAAAGTTTTGAGTATTTACAATTACTGTTCGCATGCAGGCCCAGGAGGACTTAGCAAGTTGCAAGCATTACCTTATTATTCCTCACAACATCCACAGGCTGGAAGATGGTAATCCCATTTTATAGACAAGAAAAATCGGCAAAAGAATGGATAAGGCACCACCTCAAGGCTAGAGATAAGTTTTAAATCCAATCTGGTCTCACCTTTAATTACATTTACTCAGCAATTACTATTATTTTTAATGAATGCCCAAATACTTATGGCACACCTATGAGGTGTCAGACACAAGTTTGAGTCAGGACTGAAAGGGCTGCCATCCCCAAGCTTTAAGTCTTTGAAGCCTTCTACTACACGGTTGAAATGTTTAAACCACATCTAACTAATATATCTGCCTGGCACTAAAAGTTTTTGACCAATAACATCTCTACCTCTTCTGTACCCCTTCACTCAACAAGTTCTACTTGTCAGCATCTAGAACAAAATCCATTTTCCAGATGAACAGCGGCTTGACTGTCACCTCCCTTATCATGGACACCATGCTTCTGTTAAAGCAACCCTAGTGTTTGCAGGCATTTTGCGGGTATCAGTGCTGCTAATGTCAACCTGACTCTGATGCATGGGAATAGGCGCATTGCCCACAACCTAGCATGCTAATGGAGTCTTGCTTTCATCAAAATTTATCTCCTTTTATAGGTACCATTATAGTTTCCTCATCTAATGTTTGTCCTTCCTGGCTCAGAATGGATTCTAAATTTAACCAGTCAGTTGTTATGGCTATATCCCTCTCCTGCCCCCCCTCCCCACACATACATCCTCCTCATTCATTCTGAATTTTAGAGATAATTAAGATTAAAATGAGGTCTTAAGGGTGGGCGCTAATACAATAGGAATGGTGTCCTTATAAAAAGAGGCAGAGCCTCCAGGAGAGAAAACAGAGGAAAAGACAAACATGAGGGCAGTGAGGAGGGAGCTATCAGCTGGCACCTTGGCCTTGGACTTCCAAGCTCCGAACAGTGAGAAAATAAACTTCTTTTGGCTAAGCCCCCAGCGTGTGGTATTTTGTTATAGCAGCCCTACTTAAGTAATACACCCGCCTTCTGTATCTTTGTTCAAACCACTGACAATAATAAATTAGGTGACTGCCCCAGAGCCCACGACCATACACCTCCCTCCAAGCTGAAACAATCCAGATGAATAAACTTGAATTAACTAACAAGAATAACTGAGCATCAGCTATTAAGTTCCCAATTCATGAAAATGCAGCAAAACCTATTTTCAAAGTGATATACTAACATTTGGCACTATCCTATCCACATTATTTCAAGGACCAAACACATTAATAATCTCACACAAATTGCTCTGTGATCTTGGGCAGATTATTTGACTACTCTGGACTTCAGATGCCTCACCCATGGGGATGAGTATTCCATCAGTCTTTATCACTACTGTTTACTGAGAATGTCCTAAAAGTCAGGTTACTGTGCCAAGAAACTGTACATGCCTCATCCCATTTAATCCTCCCAACCACCTCACTAGCTAGGGATCATTGGTCCCATTTTCCACATGAGGCAACCATGGCTCAGAGAGGTCAAGGTGCTAGGCCAAGGTCACTCAGCACGTAAACAGCTGGGCCATAATAGGAACTTAGGTGACCACACTGAGTACAGGTGTGCATCTCCCCACCCTATTACCTGTATTTGTTCTTCTTCCTTGGTGTGAGGGTCGGGGTGCTCCCCCTCGAGGAAGTGGTCCCACAGCTCCCTTTGGCTCCTGAGGCCTGTGATGCCTCTGGGCCCACACCTTTGGTTCTGTTGACTTTCTCCACCCAGGGTGGGTCAAAGTCTGGAGGGGGCAGCCGAGGGCCTGCAGGACTGCCAAACAGAGTCTCATCCACATAAGATGCCTTGGCCTTCACTCGGTAGCGATGCTGCAGTTGGAGAGTCTGCATCCCACTGACGGCCAGCTCCATGGGGTTCTTCATGCTGCCCATGGTCCTGGGGGACAGTGGGTGTCCTGTGCCCACCAGGCCCTGACACCAGGGATCCCTGTGAAAGGGGGCCAGGGTGGTACCCCTCTGTCAATGGCAGCACCAGGGACATGGGAAGTCCCCATCCCAAGGGCAAAAGGGTCAAGATGTCCCTCAGTCCTAAAACGGGAGCTGCCAAGCCCAAGGGGCTCTTTGGAAATTGGTTTGACTTGTTTTAGTTGTCACAGTGATGGGGTGAGGGGTACTACCAGCAAACAGTTAATGAATAATGAACACACGCATCCCCAGCAGAACATGTCCTCGATAAGTACAGAGTACTACCGGCCAAAGGAGAGATGGGGGCTGTGCCCCATTCAGTACCAGCCAGAGAACAAACTACCATTGGAAGGGAAAGTCAGGCAGGCTAGCGTACCCTTGGGGTCAAGAATAGGCTGCGTGGTCCCTTGCCTACCTGGAGCCAAGAGCTTTACAGGCATTGTTTCTTGTAATCCTCAACAGTCCCGTGAAGTAGCTTCGATTGTGTCCATTCTACAGACGACCAGGCTGAGTCTTCACTAGCTGAGGTCACGTGTGTGGGTCACACCTACAAAGTTAAAACAGATCGGAGTCCAGAGCTTGTGCACTCAGCAGTTTTCTACTATGAGGGCTCACGCCCATCTCCTCCCCCAACAGATCCCCACATCGAAGCCCGGGTTGATGCAGGAGGGCCCCGTAATCTGGTTAATTTCCTACCTGAGCACTCCGACTGGAAGACCCAGGATGCAACTCTCAGCGCCCTCTGCTCACTAGGTGTGCACGCCTCCGCGAGGACGCTTGGATCCGAGGCCCCGGTTCATCCGTACTCAGAATCCCCGCAGCCAGGACCCCGGCCATTGGGCCCGCCGCGGGCCGGGGTTCTGGGCGCCGCGCAGAGCGACTCGCCGGGGAGCCGGACCTTAGCGACTTGCGCTCGGCGCGCGCAGCGAACAGCAACCAGCCAGGAGGGCGGAGCGCGGCCGGAACCATTCCCGCCCGGGGGGGACGCCCCGCTCCGGACGCCGCCGAATTTCCCAAAGCTTCAGAGACGAACCCCCGGGCGTCCGTGTGTGTGTTCTAAGCCTCCGAGAGCCGCAGAAGGGACGGGGCGCCCCGGCGCAGAGGCGGCGACCCCCGGCCGCGCAGTGGTGCGTCCCCCTAGGCACCGCCCCCTTCCCGTTGCCCTGCGCCCGGGCCCGCATGGCGGCCGGCACGCGCCCGGCGGCCGGACCTCGGTCTCGTGCGGCCATGGCCCAGTGGAGGAAGAAGAAGGGGCTCCGGAAGCGTCGGGGCGCGGCCGCCCAGGCCCGCAGCAGCGACTCAGAAGACGGGGAGTTTGAGATCCAGGCGGAAGACGACGTCCGGGCCCAGAAGGTACTTTGTGGCCCCGGCACCTCGCCCCGCGGCCTCAGTTTCCCCGCCCTAGATGGGGCCCGCCTGAGAGATCCGCTGCCCCGAGACGGGGGCAGGGTCGCTGCTGGAGCGCGGGTCTCGCGGCCCCTTGCGCCTGGGTTCTGTTTGCCAGAGCCTCGGCGTTCCCGGGGCCCGGGCCTGCGGGCCTTCCTGGCCGGCTTCTGATCCTGCGCCCCGCATTGGCTACCTCCTGCTTAGGGGGCGGGACCTAGTGCCGTTTCGTCCAATGAAAAGTGTGGGCGCTGACGTTGTGACTTGGAGAGTTTGGGGAATTCTTGGGAACTTGAAGTGAGGGGAGGCTGAGCCACGTGGTTGAAGACAGTGACGCCCCCAAATCTCTGGGAAATTAATGATAGACCGAACTTGCTTACTATGTGCCGGGTCTGTGCTCAGAGCTTTACAAACCTTAACCCTCACCCCAACCCTGTGACCTAAGTACCGTCACCCCCGTTTTTCCAAGGAAGAAACAGACCAAGAGGGGTTGAGGGACTCGATCAAAGTTTCAGTTTGTGAGTGGGAGATCCAGCTTGCAATCCTGGTTCCGGGGTCTGCTCTGCTTCCACTACTGAGTGCCAGCTGTGCACAGATGGGGAGAGGTGGGGCAAGTGTATGAGCAACAGAGGGGCAACAGCTGTAACCCCTTTCCCCGCCCTCACATCCCTGTACTTAGTCCTGGCCAGACACCAAGTAGGCTGGGGTAAGCAGATGCAAGAGTGAGGGTTTATAGGAAGAGGGGGCCACACCTTCACCTCAAAGCCAGTACTCTGCACCTTCTCCACCCAGCAGAGTCAGTGCCATGCACACAGCTGGTGCTCTATAAATGTGGAAGAAGGTCATGAACAGCAGAGAGGGCTGAGGTAACAAGTGCAGAAGAGGAGCAGCATATGTGTTTCAGATTAAGAGCTTTGCAGAAGGAAATTCTTCGTCCAAACCCGCCCCCACCCTGTACTGACTGCAGGACAAAGGAGAAGTTGCTTCACCTCTCTGTGCCTCACTTCCCTGGTGTATAGAAGGCAGGTTTGCCTCCAAGACAGCAGAAAGGAGTCACTGATGTGTCCACACATCCTACTCATTCAGTAAACGTTTTTGGGTCACCCGTGCGTTCAGAGCAGAGGTTGGCAAACTTTTCCTGGAAAGGACCAGATGGTAAATATTTTAGGCTCTGCGGGCCTGTCTAGAGTCACTGTCCTTTTGTTTGGTTATTTTACAATTTTTAAAGCGTGAAAACCATTCTTAGCTCAGGTCTTTGCGAGGTAGGCTGCAGCTTTGACCTTGGCGGTGGTGGGCCCCACACCGAGGGTCACAGAGGCGAGTACAGGGACCCTGGAGCAGGGCTCATATCCAACCCTCTGGAGTTGGCTGTGGGGCCTTGGACAGGTCACGTCACCTCTCTGCGCCTTAGTCTCCGTCTCAACTGTAACAGGGACAGAATAACAGTGCCCGCTGCACGGGGTGGTTTTGAGTGTTAAGTGGGTTCATTTCTCCGAAGCTCGGCAGCTGTTTAGCCATCGTGAATTAGCGCTTCAGGGGGGTGCCCTAAATGTGGGAAACTTCCCCAGGGGTGTGGGTTGGATTTACCCTCCCTGGGACAAGGGATCCTAGAAGGCAGAGAGGAGCCAGGCAGGAGAGAGCCCCGAGGCTGTGTGCTGCACACTCTTACCCACTTCGTCTTCGCGGCATCCTGTGAGGCTTAGGCTCTCGTCATCTCCATTTCCCAGATGTGCAGACAGAGGCGTGGAGAGATCGTGCCCCTCACCCTACCTGGGATCGAGACCCAGTCAGCAGTCTCCATGGTGCCCACTCTGAACCTGGCCCAGCCGGGGGTGCCTTTACAACTGTCTTGTGATCTGGCAGGGGAGTCAGCCGCTTGAATGGGGAGACTGATGGGCAATAGGATGGCACTGTGCCCCCACCAAAGCCCCCAGCCCCCAGAGGTTTGGTAGTGCCTAGAGTGACCCTGCCACTCTGTTCTCCCTCCAGCCGGGACCTGGCAGACCCCTGCCCGCCTTCCCCGCCTCAGAGTGCATGTCAGACGTGGAGCCGGACACACGGGAGATGGTGCGAGCCCAGAACAAGAAGAAGAAGAAGTCAGGAGGGTTCCAGTCCATGGGTGAGTGAGCCAGACACGGAGGCTTTGGGAGTACAGCAGGGCATCTGCAGTATTTGCGTCAGAATCTCTGTTGGTAGATCTGCCTCTTAAACCTCTTAAAACTCTCCGTTTTACTCTGTCAGGTTCCTTTTTTTCTTGCTGTTTGCTTGTTGACATTTGACATTATCCTGGGTAGTCTTCTAGGAGGGTGCGGGGGACTCCCCTAGCTCCCTGGCCAATCCTCTGTCTCTCCCAGGCTTGAGCTACCCGGTGTTCAAAGGCATCATGAAGAAGGGCTACAAGGTGCCCACACCAATTCAGAGGAAGGTACAGTGGGGGGGCTCCTGGGGTGGGGTTGGGGCAAGCGGCAGCACCCCATGTCCCGCTGGCACATCTATGACCCCCTGTTACTCCATCAGAAGCCCCATAAACTTGCCCATCTCATAGGTGGAGAAAGTTGGGTCCAGCAGAGCAGACCTTGACTCTGGGCCTGTGCCATTGAGTCTCCTGGAGGCTGCCCACTGCTGAGCCCCCACCCAGTAGCCTGCAGGCGCCCCTTTGTCACCCAGGATTGTTGTCCTCAGATGTTGAGCTGAGAGCAGCCAAGTTTCTCTGGGGACCTGAGGTGGAGGACTAGCAGGCAGCTGTCTAGCTTCAGGCTCGGCCTGAAGGACATTCCTCCCAGGACAGAGCAGAGAGTGGCTCATCCTGGAGGTTGTGTGGACAACTTTAGCAAGAGGGGGGTCAGGGCTGGGCCACAGGCTGTTTCCTGGGACCCCCTAATGGGCCCTTCCTCGGGGCCTCGAAGCTCTGGATCACTGGCTTCAAGCGTTTGGGTGTAGGGCTGACCCTCCTCCTCCCCAACTCAACCCTTCACAGACCATCCCGGTAATCCTGGACGGCAAGGACGTGGTGGCCATGGCCCGCACAGGCAGCGGCAAGACGGCCTGCTTCCTAATCCCCATGTTCGAGCGGCTCAAGACCCGCAGTGCCCAGACCGGGGCTCGCGCTCTTGTGCTTTCACCCACCCGAGAGCTGGCCCTGCAGACCATGAAGTTCACCAAGGAGGTGGGTCAGGCGGGACAAGGATGGCAGGCCGAGCTGGGACCTGTCAGGGAGGCCTGAGTGGGTGAGTCCCCTCCTTCATCCTCTGTCTCTCTCTCCCCCCACAGCTGGGCAAGTTCACTGGCCTCAAGACCACCCTGATCCTGGGCGGGGACAAGTAAGAGGCCCCTCATCCATGACGCAGACAAACCCGCCTTGGGTCAGGGAGACCGGGCCTGTGTGGAATATTAGCACCAGCAGCTTCTTTGCTTGTGCAGAAACTGACCATGGGAGATGTGCAGTAAAAGTCCCAAAGACGTTGCCACGTGCAGCTTGGACAAAGGCGCTGGCACTCCTGGGAGAAGGCTGGGGGAGGTGCAGGGCACGTGAACAGGCGGCATGGGTGTGAGTTCAGTGCACAAAACTCAAGGCGGGTTTGTTCCAGCTCAGGTTTGCAAAGGGACTCGTTGGCTGATGTGCTGGTGCCTTCTGGTCTCACAGATGAAAAGACTCAGCCATGGCTGGGCCAGAGCTGAGATCAGGACCCTGTCTCCTGGCTCACCTTCTGCCCCTCCCCCAGTTTCTTGTTCTCTCGGAATGTCACTATCACAGGCACCCTTGATTTTTGCTTTTTGGTGCTCTTTTTGTCTACTAGCTCTGTAGCTTGTGATTATTAGAAGTGCTATCCTGGGCTAGTCCTGGCCCAGAATTTTGGCTCTTCCAGGTGTTCCGTGGGTGTTTCAGAGAAGGACTAAAGTTAGGGGTGCAAGCTCAGACTCCAGAGGAAACTGGAATGCTAGGTGGAGCAGACAGTTCCAGGGTTGGCTGCTAGGTGGCACTGTGGGCCAAAGGCAGCCTTGTTGCCTGTGGGACTTCTATGTTGTAGCAATCGTTTCTACATTTGAGCTTCTGTGTCTTGTCAGGGCAATGCCTTTGCCTAGCAGGGTAGTATAACCTTTCCCCAGTTCTAAGCCCAAGGGCATGGTGTGGGGACGCCTCTGGGCATTTGAGTGTGAGGGAGAAGGGAGAAGGGCTGAAGAGACATTTCTTCTTCCCAGAATGGAAGACCAGTTTGCAGCCCTGCATGAAAATCCCGACATGTGAGTCTGTGGATCGGGGATGATGCTCTGGGGCCTTTCCAGGTGGTCAACAAGTGGGAGAAGAGGAGGGCTGTGGTTGGTGGCCGTGGCCCAGGGGTGACCTGGCCTGCACACGCCTTTCCAGAATCATTGCCACACCTGGGCGCCTGGTGCATGTGGCTGTGGAGATGAACCTGAAGTTGCAGAGTGTGGAGTACGTGGTATTTGATGAGGCCGACAGGTAAGCCAGTGCGTACATTCCGTGCACTTGGGAGGTGAGGTTGGCTAGGGGAGACCTGTGTGGCCAAGATGGAAGCCACCAGTGTGGGCCACAGAACATGGGCAGTGCTGGAGCTGATGTTTGGGGCTCCCTGGGCCAGTCGTTTTTATTTTACCTTATATCCAGGGATACTGAAGAAAATAATAAAACCCACCTAGAGAGCGCAGTCTGGAGCCAGAAGGGGCAGGGTCAAAGCTCAGTGACCTTGGGCAAATCACCCAGTCTCTGGGCCCAGAGTGGGGCTAGCCTAGCAGGCACCTCCTGCAATGGGGACAAAAAGCGTTGATATCTGTGAGCTCCTCAGATCCGAGCCCAGCACAGGGTAAGGGCCACTGTCATTTCACTATGAATCTAAGAAACATACCTGAAAACTGACTCAGGCGTTCAAGGTCATCACTGTTGAGGTAAAGTTGTCAAATAGAAATGGTTGGGCTACAGAAAAAGGTGAGGGGGCCTCGGTGGCGCAAGGAGTTAAAGGGCAGCACTATGAAACTCAGCAGCCACTGCAGCACAAGTTCGATGCCTGGCCAGGGAAGGGACCCACATGGCGCAGTAGCCCTCTCCTGCTTCGCCCGCTGCTCCCCTCAGCAATGTGTTTCAGTCGATCTGCCTGTTCTGCTCCCCACTCTGTCTCTGTTGAATCCTCTCACCCCCCTGCACCTCTGGCCTGTACCCCAGTTCATACATGCCTAAATAAATCTTTAAAAAAAGGAAAAAGGTGAGGCCAGCACCAGTCCACATGGCAGATGGTGCCCTTGGGGCAGGATGGTAGGTTTGGAACTCACTAGAAGAAAGCCCCTGCCCTGACACGGCCTTGCCCTTCACCCCTGCCCTTTGCACTCCAGGCTCTTTGAAATGGGGTTCGCAGAGCAACTGCAGGAAATCATTGCGCGCCTCCCGGGGGGCCACCAGACAGTCCTGTTCTCCGCCACGCTGCCCAAACTGCTGGTGGAGTTCGCCCGGGCAGGTGAGTGTGCCAGGGGAGCCGTCGGGGACTTGAGGTGGGGCTGGGGGCCCTTGTCCCTCCTGCCCCCTCCACCTACCCCATGCCCCCCACAGGCCTTACAGAACCAGTGCTCCTCCGACTAGATGTGGATGCCAAGCTCAACGAGCAGCTCAAGGTGAGGCTGCACCTCTGCCCCTTTCCAGGCCACCTGCCAGGTGGGCCCTGAGATACAAACTCAGGGGCCCCTCTCCCCGCAGACCTCCTTCTTCCTTGTGCGTGAGGACACCAAGGCCGCCGTGCTGCTCCACCTGCTGCGCAATGTAGTCCGGCCCCAGGACCAGACAGTGGTGTTTGTGGCCACGAAGCACCATGCCGAGTACCTCAGCGAGGTGAGGGACCCTGCCTCCTGGCGGGGAGGGTGGGTTGGTGGTTTTCAGCTGAAGTTCCCCATGTGGCCACCAGAGGGCAGCACTAGAGCGGGACACAGGCTGGCCAGAGCTCCCAACTTTACTTACAAAAAATTCAAACACATGCTAAGGCCAGAAAGTAATTTAAGGAACTCGAGCTACTCAGTTGTCAGTGTCACTCTTGATTCACTCCCTCCACCCAGGTTATTTTGAAGTAGATCCTTGCCTTCCTCATTGCCTTCCTCATTTCAGTGTCCAGTGCTTCACGATTTTAGTCGCGGTCTCCCTGCGTACAGGGAGCTGAGTGAGGGCCCTGGCCCTTTCTCACGTGTAGACCAGTGTCCCTCAGCCACATTAAGTTGGGTGTTCCAGGCCCTGAAGGCCACCAGGCCCCTTGCCAGCCAGTGCCGCCCTCCCCAGCTCTGCCACACCTGGCTCTGGGCTGAGTTCAGGGTTCACTGGGTTTTGCTTACTTGACGGGCATTAACGGTGCCTCCTCTGCAGCTGCCGGGGTCATGGATGAATAAGATCAAAATAGCGATTTGAAAGAGCATTTGGCCCTGCGTGTGCTTCCTGTGCGCTGGGCCTCAGCCCGTGTGTGCGCTGACTTCAGCCTCCTAGCAGAGCTGCGAGAAGGGGCTGTCCTCCCCACTCTAGAGGCGAAGAAAGCGAAGGCCCCGAGAGGTTAGGTAACTTGCCGAGGCCACACAGCTTATTAGGCTTGCCTTCCCCCTTTGTGGGGGCCCTCTGAAGCACGGCCTTGACTTGACCCATCCCCTGGGGGTTCAGGAGGAGGGACTCGCACGGGCTCAGGAGACCTTGGCTCCATCACAGCTCCTGCCCGTGCCGGCCTCTCTGGCACTTAACCCTGCAGAGAGGTAGGAGGTCACGTAAGCCCTGTTTGTACTGACGAAGACGACAAACTGGGGCCCCCAGCAGAGCGGGGGTGCTGGCTAAGACCTGAGAGCCTGTGGTCTGCCGTTCCCACGGCCAGGCTGCCTCCCTTGCTGGCCTCCTCCTCATCTCCCGCCTCCTCTTTTCTCTCTGGGCAGCTGCTGACGACCCAGCGGGTGAGCTGTGCCCACATCTACAGCGCCCTGGACCAGACGGCCCGCAAGATCAACCTAGCCAAGTTCACGCACGGCAAGTGCTCTGCCCTCATCGTGACCGACCTGGCAGCCCGCGGTCTGGACATCCCGCTGCTGGACAACGTCATCAACTACAGTTTCCCAGCCAAGGGCAAGCTCTTCCTGCACCGCGTGGGTAAGAGAGTGGCTGGGCTGTCGGAAGGGGGCACTCCTTGCATCTTGAGGGTGGACACAGGCAGGATTCTAGTGGGCAGCCTCTCCTCTTCCTGGATCCTCACTTCCTGTTGCACATGACGACATGGCCCTCCTGCCCCCTCCTCTCAGAAGTAAGTCCTCTCCCAGAAGCCACCTTGTCAGCTCCTGTCTTTGGTTCCCATGCAACCTTCAAACGCCACACCTAGCCTTCTGAGTCTGCTATATCCACTGAAGCTGGACTTCTGGGCTCAGCCCTCCCAGGTCACTTGGGTTAACTGAGTCACACCCCCTCTGATGTCGCCCTGTGTGCCAAGGCCCTGCAAGTTCAAGTTCATGCACGTAGAGAGCAGTGAAGGAGGAGATACTGGCAGCCCTGGTGGCCTGGGGTTTGACCTCAGTCCGGCTGCATGGGAGGCCTCATCTGGGTCTCCAGCTGTGGGTCCAGGGCATCCCCACCTCCCTGTTGGTCACTTGCTGTTCCCAAGTTTCCATTGCTCTGGGAAGGCTGGCTCTGTACATTCCGTGAGGGATCCCCAGAACCCCCAAAGGCATGATGTGACCACCAGTATAATCAGGCCACTTCCAGATGCGGTGATACTTTGTGAAAGATGCAGAAACGGGCCAAAATGTAAGGCCATTTGTGGATTCGCCTATCACAAAATTGGAGCCTCACTGGAAGTTCTTTCCTCTTTCTTGTGTCTGTGCATCTGGTGTTTCCATTTGCCATTAAACATCGTTCTATGACGGGTCAGCAGATCACTGCTGAAAAAGCCCGGGTAGTATTCTGGCGTTGGAACCAGTGTTTTGCTGATCACTCTTGTTGTCCTAGACAGTATGTAAATGAATGAACGTGACCATGTGACAATAAAACTTTATCTATACAAACAGGTAGAGGGCCGAATTTGGCCACTGGGCCACTAGGCTGGCTGCTGCCCTCAGCTGTGTAATTCCCACAGTGGGACCATCAGTTAATTACCTTGACCAGCCCTTTGTCCTTAAGCCTTCAGGTGGTTTCCAACTTGGGCTGTTCAGACAGAGCCTCACAGACACCCCGTGTGTGAATCTCTGTATCCTTGGTTATTTCTTTGGGGAAAGTCCCCAGAGTGGGGCTGCTCAAGACTTTGGTACTGACACTGAGTAGCACTTTGTCTTTACTGCTGCTGACTTCCAGAGCCCCATGTGGAGGAACCTGAGTGTCTGTCAGTGTGCCTTACCCCTAATTTTAAGGGGCCACTCTGTGAGGCACGGTCTTGACTTGACCCACAGGAAGTGGGATTTGTGCTGGGCTCGAGAGTCCTCTGCTCCATCCTAACCACCACCCCCTCCCGCAGGCCGCGTGGCCCGGGCTGGCCGAAGTGGCACAGCCTACTCCTTGGTGGCCCCAGATGAGGTCCCCTACCTGCTGGACCTGCACCTGTTCCTGGGCCGTGCCCTCACCCTTGCGCGCCCCCACGAGGTGCCCTCAGGTAAGTGGAGACTGGGGCAGGGCTGGGGTCCCCTCAAGCCTATGGTGTGGGCCTAGGGGACAAAGTGTCCTTCTGCGGGAGGAGATAAGACTAGATTTGACCCCTGTGTTTTAAATTCAGTATCTTACGTAAAAGTCTGCATTCCTGCCCTCTGTTGGGAGGCGGCGGACGCGGCCAAGGTGAGCGTGCCCTACCCAGGTTACTGCTGAGGCAGTGCTGTGCCAGGGCACTCTCGTCAGGTGGGCCCCGGGTCACTGCAGCCCTCACCAGCCTGCTTCTCTTGTCCATACACCTGCCCGGCCTCTGCAGTGGTCCACTTGAGATCCTGTACTTGACTGAGTTTTCGGGGACACCAGAGCAGGGAGAGAGACCAGGCTGTGCTCACAGAATTTTCCTTCGGGGAGGTGAGGGTGGGTATTTGGGATCGTGAGGCCCTCGATGTCCATGCTCTCGTGCAGCCATGGCCTCCTGGGAAGGTTGCTGTTCAAACTGTAAATCATGTTACTTACCAGTGCTGAGGTGGCCTCTGAGGCCACCCCGGCCAGGAGTGGGCAGAGGGCATGGGACCCCGCCGCCTCATGCCCGGCCCTTACCACCTTGGCTGTGGGTAGTGACGACCAGCTAGCTGGGGCTTCCTGGAGCTCCGGGGCCCCTGTGCCGGGTGGTTTGGAAGTAGACGAGACAGAACAGCCCGGGGTGGCACGTGCAGGCACAGGGTGAGGAGGGGCCTCTTCTGAGCCTCCCTTTCCCCTCTGTAAAACGGTGTTGTGGAGTCATTGGTCTCCTTGGGAGCAGTTTTTTTCAAAAGCCGTGCGGTGACTATTTTAGACTCCAGGCTGTGACGTGGGCCTGTCTCCCTACCCTCGCGTGCAGAGGTGGCCGCAGGAGACAGGAAAGTGACGGGCTGTGCAGTGCTCAGACAAAGCTCCTTCTAACGCAGACACGCCGGGCCAGCTCAAGAGCTGCCTATGGTGACCGTTTCTTTGCTTGGTCATTTTGTGGACCGGCAGGCGCACTGGGCGAGGACGGGGTGCTGGGCCGGGTGCCGCAGGGCGTGGTGGACGACGAGGACTGCGGTCTGCGGACCACGCTGGAGGCCTCGCTGGAGCTGCGGGGCCTGGGCCGCGTGGCCGACAACGCCCAGCAGCAGTACGTGCGCTCGCGGCCGGCGCCCTCGCCTGAGTCCATCAAGAGGGCCAAGGAGCTGGGCCTGGCGGAGCTGGGCCTGCACCCCCTCTTCAGTGAGTGCTGGAATAGTGGGGAGGGGCTGCAGGCGGGCCCTGCACAGCCACTCCTGGCCTGACGCCTCCCTCCCCACCAGGCTCGCGCTTCGAGGAGCAGGAGCTGCAGCGGCTGAGGCTGGTGGACAGCATCAAGAACTACCGCTCGCGGGTGGTGAGTGGGGCCGAGGCCCTGAGCTGGTGATGGGGTCACACTGGAGTGCTGCCCCCGACCCCAGCAGGGGTGTCCAGCTGAGGCTGCAGCTTCTTTACCGCAGCCCCGGCTCTGCCGGCATCTCCAGAGATGGGTGCCCCTTGTTCTGGCATCAGTCCCAATGGTCCACAGCAGGACCCCGTGGGGCAGCCATTTCCCACCACCACAGATGGACAGATGAGGCCCACAGAGAAGGTGACCTGCCCAGGCCTGATAGAGGCCCGAGGAGCTGACTGTAGATCACCTTCAGCCTCCCACGGGATACCCATCAAGTACCTCTGGATGGGGTACACAAAAGAGAGGAGAGACCTACCCAGGCCGGCCCAGCCTGTCAGTGTAAAGAGAGGGGCGCTGGAGTGTTCTGGCTCAGAGCACTGATTTCATAGCAGGTCAACCTGGCTTCTTCCAGCTGTGTGGCCTTGGGCAGGTCACTTGCCCACTCTAGGCCTCCTTTTCTGATTGTGAAATACGAAATGAGAGTACCTATCTCACAGAGGAGAAAGGACTTGCCATGTGCATATCCAGAGCCCACCAAGGTGGGGAAGTTGGCATTGGGGGGCATCAGTGGGTGAAGAACCGGGGCACCTTCTCCACAGACCATCTTTGAGATAAACGCCTCCAGCCGGGACCTGAGCAGCCAGGTGATGCGTGCCAAGCGGCAGAAGGACCGAAAGGCCATTGCCAGCTTCCAGCAGGGGCGGCAGGACCGGCAGGAGGGCCTGAGCAGCCGAGCTCTGAGCTGCCCCGCCCCGAGTGAGAAGCAGCCCGAGCAGGAGGAGGAGGAGGCCGCAAGCGAGAGTGTGGAGGTGTCTGCTCCTGCTCTGGGCCTGTGTCTGCACCTGGGGCGGGGGCGGGCCAGAGCCTTGGGCGGTCACCGGGGTGGATGCAGTGACCAGGCCACCGCAGCCACTAGTCTTCAGCCTCCCTGTCTGCACTTGGCCTGCCTCTCGTCCAAAATCCCAGGGTTCAGAGTCTCTGGGGTGCGGGCACCGTGTGTGATGAACATTCCCGGCCGTGTCTAGGGTGTCATGGTCCCACGGGAGGCGCGCAGGGAGCGGACGCAGACCAGACAGCCTCGTGTCTGTTCAAGTTGGCTTTTGCCACCGAGTGCAGGTCATTTTCAGAATGATGGGGGTCAGGAGTAGGAGCCCAGCAGCTCTGGCACCTGGTCCTGCGCCCCCTGGGTGGATTCTGGATGGCATGTGCGGGATTCCCACGGGCCCATGGTGCCTCTGGCGCTGTCATCGTCACCATCTCTCGGCAGAAAGAGCAGAGCATGGGAGGACAGCGGCCAGCATGGGGTCTTGGTGTGGGCAGGCTGGGCTGCCAACCACAGACATGTCCCCATCACCTTGTGGGCCGGGTACTGGGCCTGCTCGCCTGCCTGTGTTCCTCATGCTTGACTGGGTAGAAGACTCAGCCCACAAGTGCAGTGGAAAACCCCAGTCTGGTTCACGTATAGAGCAAGGCCAGCCCAGAGAGGGGCAGGGCTGGACCTTGTCACACAGCCTGGGAGGCTGGACTGAGCAGGGGCTGGACACACCTTGCCCCCCCAAAGTCCTGCTTCTGCTGGTGTATCACGTGGAGCGGGAGGAGAGGGCTGTGTGTGCAGATGAGGCTCTAAATGGCAGTTCACGGCTTTTAATTCTGGAAACCCTGGCCCTCAGCCCGGCTGGGTTGGTGAGAGGGGAGGCCAGGTGGACTCCCCAAGGGCTGTAGGGGTGACGCTGGGCCTGTGCCTGCCAGGACGTCTTCACAGAGATTGTGGGCCGCAAGCGGCAACAGCCAGGACCTGACCGGGAAGCCAAGAGGCGGAGGGGAGGGGCCTGGCAGCGGGACCAGGAATTCTACGTCCCCTACCGGCCCAAGGACTTTGACAGCGAGCGGGGGTGAGTGGCCGGCTGTTCTGGGGTGGGGCAGGCGGGCCTGAGGGGCCCACCAACCCCGTCACCTCGCCCCACTTTCCCTCCGCAGCTTGAGTGTCGGTGGGGATGGGGGTGCCTTCGAGCAGCAGGCAGCAGGTGCTGTCCTGGACCTGATGGGGGACGAAGGCCAGAATCTGACCAGGACCCGGCAGCAGCTCAAGTGGTGAGTGAGCACCAAGCGTGGGCTTCTGGGCCCCTCGACCCCACAGGACAGGCACTGCTTCCCTCATCCCAGCTGGCTCCCCAAGAAATGTGGCCCCCCCATCCCTAGTTCACCCTGCACAGCACAGATTATGGCCCCGTCTGTTCCCTGGTGTGGTCACCACAGCCAGGTCTTGACCCTGCCCTTCCTTTTTGCTGACTAGTCTTTCCAGACCAGGCTCGTGACCCCTTTTGCCCACTTGGACTCTGATTCCAGGGAGTGATGTGATTCAACCCGGGCCCCAGAATCCTCCAGGGCCGGGTTCCTGGCCCGCCCCCAGCCCCCACACAGAGCTGACCCCCTGACCCACTGCTCTTTGAAACCTGGGCTGCCAGGGAGAGGGGAGGAGGCAGGGAAGGGCCTTTACTGAGCACCTGTGTGTGCCAGGTGTGGCCAGGCTGCTTTTGAATTTTCCAGCAACCACTGAGAGGGCCTGAGGGGAAGTAGGCCGCCCTAGTTTACTCCTCCGCGCACCCCTCCAACTCCTCTCCCACAGGGACCGGAAGAAGAAGCGGTTTGTGGGACAGTCGGGACAGGAAGACAAGAAGAAGATCAAGACCGAGAGTGGCCGCTGTATCAGCAGCTCCTACAAGCGAGACCTGTATCCTGAGGGGCGGGGCCGGGGGCGGGGCCGAGGCTGCAACCTCCCCTAGGGGTGGGCCCGCCTCTGCTGGTGGGGCATCAGGGGTGGCAGGGCCTGCGGGGGCTGCACGCTGCCTCCTTAACGCCTCTACCAGCTACCAGAAGTGGAAGCAGAAACAGAAAATCGACGATCGCGACTCGGAAGAGGAAGGGCCTGCTAACCAGCGGGCCCCAGGGCAGAGAGGGGGCAAGTGGGGCCGAGGCCCAGGTGAGCACCGGTTGGGGTCTTCCTCATGGGCGATGGTGGGCCTGGACTTGGTCCGCTCCCCTGGCCCGGCCAGTCTGCCCGGGCAGGGCTCAGCTGGCATTTGAACCCTGCTCTGTCAGAGCTTGTGCAGAGGTCAGGCCTGAGCTGAGCACCCTGCGGGCCAGGTCCTGGGCCAGTGCTCCTGGCAGGGGGTGGGGGCTGGCTGCCCACCCCCGCCTCTGCAGGGGTCTGGCTGTCAGGGAGGGGTTCCCACTTACCCACTCGTGACCTGGGGTGAGAAGACTCATGAGGGCTGTGGCTGGCCCGGGGTCACCCCATTGCCACACAGGACCAGTCTCCCCTCCAGCATCTGAGCCGCGTCCTCCCCGCGGCCTCTGCTCTCCTAGCCGCCGTGGCTTCTCCTGTCTCCGTCTCTCCCTCCCTGGCCCTGTCTCTGCCTTTCTCTGACGCTTCCCTCTGTTGCTTTGCGGGTCTGTTTCTCTCCTGTCTTTTCCTCTGCCCCGTCCCTCCTCTCCCCACCACTGTCTCCCCTCTGGTCTTACCTGTGTCCGCCTCTTCCGTCTGCCTCCCATCGTCTCCTCCTGTCTCACGTGCATCTCCCAGTCTTGGTCTCTCGGTTTGCCTCCCCCGGCCTCCTCCCCTCTTTGTGCCCCTCCCTCAGAGTCCCTGTCTCTGTCTGCAGATGGGCCCCTGTTCACCCTCCAGCGGCTCGCTTTACCTGGGGTGGCGCAGGCTGCTACAGGGCTCACAGGGCTGGGCGAGGTGCCTGCAGCCTGGGCAGAGCGGTTGTTGCCTGTGCTTTGTGCTCCCTGGAGGTGACGGCCCTTGGGAGGCTCCAAGGCTCCAGAGGAGAGTCTCGCCTGGGGCCGCCTTAACGACCACCAAGAGGGAGTCCTGCAGAGGTCATTTGTGGGTCGGGAGGAGCTGGCCAGTGGGGGTGGTGGGACAGGAGGGCGACCCTAGGCTTAGGGAGCAGCGGGGCGGCTGGTAGGTGCCCTCTGCTGCTGCCGCTTCACTGAGTGACCTAGGGCAGTTGCCATTCCCTCTCGGCCCTGCCCAAGAGAGGCTAAGCTGCAGGCTCTTACATCTAACCAGCCTGAGCGTGGTGGAGACAGGGAGTGCAGCCTGTCTGGTCACTGCTGGTCCACAGTGCTCCGCAGTGACTGATGACGTGCGGCTGCGCTCGGGTGGCCGTGCCTTGCTCAGAGCACTGTGCACTTACCAGTCCAGTTGCTCCTCACCAGCACCCACAAGGTAGGTGCTGTTGTTCATAGATCACTGAGGGGGACATTGTGGCCAGAGAAGTTGTGACTCGCCTAAGTTCCACGAGGGCACAGCAGCGATCTGAAGCCCCGCAGCCCTGGCCCGAGGCAGCCTGCTGTGGCCCACCACCGACTGACCAGTAGCCTGCCTGAGCCCCGGGCAGTGGACACAGAAGGGGCGTGGAGCAGAGTTGTCTCCAGAGGCCTCCGGGCACGACTGAGCGCCCCAAATCCCCTGTCCTGGCAGGTGCAGCCCAGCCCCGCAGCCCCGGCGCCCCCACGGGCCACGTGCGCTCTGAGCTGAAGACCAAGCAGCAGATCCTGAAGCAGCGGCGCCGGGCCCAGAAGATGCGCTTCCTGCAGCGCGGGGGCCTGAAGCAGCTCTCTGTCCGCAACCGCCGCCGGGCCCAGGAGCTGCAGCGGGGTGCCTTCGGCCGGGGCACCCACTCCAAGAAGGGCAAGATGAGGAAGAAGATGTGAGGAGGGGACCCAGCCTCGAGGCTCCCGCTTGGCCCCGCGGCCTCTGCGTGCCCCACCTGTGCTGACGCCCAGGAGCTCCCTGTGGGAACCACGGCTGTGGGGTGACGCTGTGGCCCCCAAAGGACAGCAGATGCCTCTGCCTGGCACTGTGCTGGTCTTGCCGGTGCTGGGAGCTCCCAGCACAAGGCTGGAGGTGGGAATTCCGTGGCTGCTCCCCTGTGTTCTGGGTTCAGAGGTCGTGGCCACCTCTGAAGCCTGGGTGCCTCGGGCCCCATGCTGTATTTATAATGTAATAAACCTTTATTGAGCACATCTCACAGCCAGGAGCACGGTCTGCTCAGCATCCAGAGGACAGGCCAGGCTCTGAGGGAGTCTTGTGTGATCCCTGCACGGGCCCCTCAAGGTGGGCTCTGCTGGTGTCTGCATGTCACAGATGAGGAAAGTGGGGCTCACAGGAGGAGTCGTAGCCTGAGGTAGACAAGTCGGAAGCTGGTCGTCTGTCTGTCTGCTTCCTGCCAGGACCACTGGCAACTGGAGTGGACTGAGGGCTGGGAGACCCAGGCTGGGGGACCTGGGGTGAGGGCACAACTATGCCCCTCAAGCTGTGAAGACTTAGCTCTGCCCCACTGCACACCCGGTCAGGCGGTCCTGTGCTCCCCGTCCCTACCGGAGGTCTCGAGGTCGAGGGCAAGCTCCAGTAGCAGGTCGGAACTGTGGGGTCCACTTGCACAGGTTTATCTGGTAACCCAGGGTCTGCACTCACAGCTGTGACCAACCTTGATGTCAGTTGGTTGAATCTGAGGATTTGCACCTGTGGGTACTTAGGTCCTCCCTGGCCTTTGCATGCCCGGGGGTCAGGTCCCAGACCCTGGGGGTGCTCAGGGGTCCTCTGTCCTTGCTGTATGCCTCGTGTAGCCCCATCACAGTCCAGGTGGGGAAACGAGTTTGGGCAGGGACACACAACCCTCACCCCGAAGGCGATGTGGCCACTCTTCCAGGGGCAGGCCGCTCAAGGGACCCCTTCCCAGCTGCTCACCTGCAGCAGGGCTAGGAGCCGTGGGTGGCGGGCTCGGCCTGACCAAGGCTGGCCAGCATGGAGCTGAGGTCCAGGATGAACAGCTTCACCTGCGGAGTTAGCGACACGCCACAGTCACAGCCAGGCCCTGAGCCGTCCCAGCTCCCCACCCCCAACATGGGGGTGGGGGGGGAGAGGGGCTGCAAAGCAGCGGTGGGGGTAGAGAGCCTGTAAAAGGGCAGCAATAACGGTGGGTTCCCGGAACAGTGAACCCAGTCCACACTGTTCTGGGTTTTTAAAGCCTCAGTCCAACCCCACAATTCAGTACCAGACCTCTTTGCCATTTGCAGCTCACCATCACCTGTATTATAATTAAATTAGTATTTTCCATTTGCACCACGTTTTCCCTTTTAATTGGATCAGTTATACTTGATGGACGACCTACTGCCATCTTCTCCATGGGTGGCCTGCCTTTATTTTGTCTTAATTAGCTTATTGACATGCGCTCAGGGAACGCCCATAGGCCCACTGCCTGGACCAGAACTTGGAGAGCTTTACCTGTGGGCTTTCCTTTCACGTTTGTCACTGAACTGAAGTCTGAGAAGGAAACTCCCCACCGAAAATGGAGGGAAGTAGTTAGCTCTTGTAAGGGCTCCCTAGAAAAATGAGTGCCTTGAAAATGAGCTGGATTCTGACCAGGTGCTCTGCCCTCAGTGGGTAAGTCCTAGGCTCAGAGACGAGGAGGAGCTGGTTGAGAGAGACCACCATCTGGTGTGGAGAGCCTGTCCCCCAACCCCAGAGTCACATGCTTTGCAGGGTTCCCAGGCCACATGTGGGGGCAGAGTAGCACCTCCAAACCCCACCAACTCGGGCATGAGGGTAGGCTCCAGGGACCCAGTTCTTGGCCATGGGCTGGGCCCCCAGCTATTGGGTGCAGGACAGGAGATGGGGGGGTACCTCCCTTCAGGTTTCCTTCACGGCTCACAGGGCCCATGCTGTGGGTCCCCACTGAAATGTAACGGAAGTGTCTGAAGACAGACACGTCCCTCTTGTCAACCTCTAAGTGACACGTGTTCTATAGAACCTTGCAAACCGGGAAATAGAAACGCCAGTGCACTGGGCCCACAGTGATGTTTGGCGCCACTGGTGGGCAGAATGAAAGGCCCCCACAAACCAGCCCTCCTGAGGGGGGCCTCAGCCTGTGCATGGGGGGTGAGAGTCGGGTTAATTAAAAGTGAGCCTGCACCTCCTGGTTTCTCTCTGATGTTGGCTTGTGCTGTGGACCCTGGTAGGAGGGCTTGGCATCAGTGTACGGAGCCGTCCTGCCCACAAGGCAGGTGGGCTCAAGACCAAGCAGGAGGTCCAGTGGCCATGGAGCCCATTTCCGGGCCCTGACTTCAGGAGGCTGTGCTTACCCCAGGGAAGGTGGGGTCTTACGCAGCATGATGTTCCGGATGATTTCGGGGCTGGAGGTAACGTAAAAAGGGGCCTCACCTGCTCCAGCTGCCCTTCAGTGTCCTCCGGGTCCAGGGTGGGCGGCTGTCTCTGATGCTGGCACACCGCCTGGAACATGCTGAGTGCCCACATCCGGGTTCGCCCCAGGAGCAGGGTCTTCTCAGCTGCTGTGTTCTGGATCTGAATCCACTTGGATTCCTGGGGAGCACCCCACCCCCTTCTTAAGGTGTACACTGGGCAGAAGGCTCTGGGGCCACATTCCCACCGCCAGATGCTGTGGGCTCTGGCAGGAAGTGGGCTCTCCGGATGCTCTGGGGGAGACAGCACAGGGCTAGCTTCTGTGCTGGACTCTCCACTTGGTACCCCATCTGCCCTTACCTCCTGCACTCCTCCACTGCGTGCGTGGGAGTAGGATGGGGGCTCCAAGCTAGGACTCAGGGCTCCCCTCCCCCTGCCGATTGTATACCCAGTGCAAAGTGCGCTCTCGGGCAGCCTCCAGGCGCTCCAGTAGCTGCGCCCGCCGCTGCCCCTGCCGAAGCAGCTCGTCCTGCCAGGCGTCCTGGAGCCGCTGCAGCCGTGCGCGCGCCTCCTCCAGCTGTGCTAGCTTCTGGCGCTCTGTGATCCTCAGGGCCGCTAGCGTGTCGGCCAGGCTGTCGAAGCGCGCCACCAGCTCTGAGACCTCCTGGAACTGGAAGGTGTGCTCACTTGAGCCTCCCCGCCTGGCCCTGCGCTGCCGCAGCCCAGTTGTGAAATGGGGGCATCATATAGTCCCTGCCCAGATGTGGGGATTACTCCCACCTCTCCCCCTCTCTACATAGGCTAAACCTCACTGCCCATAGTTAATGTTAATTTCTTGTCTCATTCAGCTGGTAATAAATTTATTGAGTGCCTGGCCCTCATATCCTCTCTTCCACCTGCCGACTGTGCATCCTGGAGTCAGTTACTTTTTTAAGCCTCCGTTTCTCCATCTGTAAAATGGGCTTGACAATAACAGGTCCCACTTCAGCGGGCCGTGGAGATAATTCAACAGTACGCCTGTCCGTGGTACAGTAATGCTCAATAGGTGATGGCTCCTGGCACACAGTCAGGGTCCTGTAGCGCTCCCTGCCAGCGCAGGCCCTGAGACCCCCCCCAGCGAAGCGCAGCGGCGGCGTTAAGCCCAGTACGGCCCGCAGGTCACTCACCTCTGGCAGCTGCCCCAGCACTTGCTCCAGCAGGCGCGCGCAGGGTTCCAGGCGCTGCAGCCCGCGCTGCAGCCGCGCGCGCTCCCGCTGCAAGTGCGCGAGCTGGGCGCGCAGTCGGAGCGCCTCGGCCTCCTGGCGATCTGCCCGGTGCCTCTCCTTTGCCGCCCTCCGCAGCGCGCGGCCACGACGGGCCTCCGCGTCCTAGGGAGTGGGCATGGAGAGGACGCGACGGCCCCGTGACTCGGGAGGTTGCGGAACTCACAGCTTCCAGACCGCCCCAGGATTCCTCCACGGGTGGCAAACAGCTGGTTCTCGGGCAAATTCAGCCAGACTCTGCTCCAGGTCGCATCTCTCTGGAGAACCCTTCTTTTTTTTTTTTTTTAATTAATTTATTTTTGCATACCAGAACTGGGGTATAGGCCGGAGGTGTGGGGGGTGAAAGACGTCATCAGAGACAGAGCGGGGAGCAGAACAGGCAGATGGGCTAAAATACTGCTGCTGAGGGGAGCAGCAGGCAAGGCAGGACAGGTTTGCTGCGCCATGTGGGTCCCCTCTCTGGCGGCGATCGAACTCGTGCTGCAGTGGCTGCAGATAGCTTCATAGTGCTGAGATTTCTTGTGTCACCAGGGAGGCCCCGGGACCCTCTACTTTTTAAAGTCAAATGCTTGGAACAGTGCATTCTTGTTTCCCAGCCCCCCTCACTTTGTATTAGTAAGTGCACTTTTTATATTTATGTGATCTGTCTGGCCTCTATAGGTTGTGGTTTGCTACTCATGTGACTTGCCTCCCAGTACTCTGCACCCACCTGCAGGAACTTGTCAAAGTGGACAAAGGACCCCTTCAGCTCCTGCTCCTTCTGCTCGAGCTGTTGCCAGCGCTGTTTCAGGGCTGCCTTGTTGGTCTGGAACACCTGGGACGTGAGGAGTGGGTGTCTGTGTTGAGTCAAGTCATCCAAATCCTTTCAGGCTCACACTTAACCTTGAACTTCTGTTGCCCCTGATCTGTTTGCTGCACTCCTGCTCAGATCCACCCATGCCTCTCCCTACCCTGTGATGAAGTCCTCCTGGCCCCCTGCAGCTCTCACTTGTCAGGTCCTTGCCTTTCCTTCTGGGCTTATCTTACCCTCTCTTCCCTAACATCCTGACTCCAACTCCTTGACCACTTGTGCTTTGTCTTTTTCTTTCAGCTTTTGTACATGCTGCTCCCTCTGCCCATTTCTCCCTCCTGGCCCATCACCCTTTGCTGCTGACCTACCCTTCAGCAACCCCAAAGTGACCACTTCCTCCAGGAAGCCCTTCCTGACTACCCCCATGTAGCATTAGGATCTTCTTCTGGGTTCCCACAGTTCCTGCTCAGTGTTTCCCCAGGTCTATCTCCTTCTTTAGTCCATGAGCCCCATGAGGGCTAGGATTGGGTGAGATGCTAGATCCCAGTACAGAGTCCACCACATAGTAGGTGCTCAACACACATTTATTTGCACCAACAACTGATCTCATTTGATCCCCCATTTGACAGAGGAGGAAACCAAGGCTTCTCTGAGAAGGGTAAAATGATCTGTCTCAGACCCTGTAGCTAACAAATTGGCTCCATCACTTCCCATGACCTTGTTTACCACCATTTTTTTTTTTTGTCTGGGTTCCCAAAAAGTCTCATGGACTCAGTGGGAGCTCACCTCCTTCTGGGCCTGCAAGCCACGGTCAGCATCTTCCAGCTCCCTCCTCTTCTCCAGCAGACCCAGCACTGGTAGGAAGTGGCCCATATCTTGCTCCGGTGTCTTCCTGGGGGGCTCAAGGAGGAGGTGGTAGTGAAGGTGGCAAGAGTCAAGGCGCCAAACTCCCTGCTAGTGCCTGGAGTGACCCCAGCAGAGCACAAGGCACTGTTCCAGGCATGGGGGTGCAGTTGTGAACAAGACACAGCTTGTATCCTCCTAGGATAGAAAATAAAGCTAATAGAGAATAACGATTCTGGGACATGGGAGGTGCTATGAAGACCAAAGAAATTCTTTGTCTGAAAGAGAGGCTGAAAGGTCTCTCTGAGGAGGTGACATTTGATCAGAGACCTGAAGGGGAAAGGGATAGTAATATTGCAGGGAACAGAATTTAGGCTGGGAACAGCCAATGCCAAGAGACTGAGAGGAGCTTGGTGCACAAAGGAGAGAAAATGGACCTCCCTGGTGGTGAGTTGAGTTGCAGGACCTCAAGATCCTCAAGGAGTTGAGACTTTGAAACTGTCCACAGCCACTGCAGCCTGAGTTCGATCCCTAGCCTGGGAGGTGACCCACATGGCGCAGCAGACCTCTCCTGCTGTGCCCGTTGCTCCCTCAGCAGCGTACTTCAATCGATCTGCCTGTTCTGCTCCCTGCTCTCTGTGGTGAATCCTCTCACCCCCTGCACCTCTGGCCTATACCCTAGCTCTTATATGCATAAATAAATAAATATTTTAAAAAGAAGAAGAAGGAGCAGAGAGGAGGTGGGTGTGACTGGAGGGGAGGAAGGGAGAAGAATCGGGAATTGAGCCAGAGAGGCTGTGGGGTTCAGATTGTGGTGGGCTTTGACCTTGACCAAGTCAGGGAGAAGCCACCGGAAGGTTTTGAGCAAAGGAGGGGTCCCTCTGGGGAACAAGCACAACAGAGTTTGCTGCAGGAGGCCAGTGACGGGGCTGTGAGCTGGAAGGGTGCTGCCCATGGAAGTCTTCGGAGGAGCACATCTGGGATGTGGGAGACCAGCTTCTTGCTGTGGCCAAGTTGAGAGTGAGATTGAGGGGTCCAGGAGGAGGCTGGGTGCTAGTATCAGAGGAGGGGTTGGACATGGCCCCCGGGGTCAGGAGTGTGGAGACAGAAGGAAGGCACTAAAAGCCATCAGGCAAGGTGCTCCCACTCTGGTCCAGAGGAGCACTCTCATTTTACAGGTGCTGTGACTGAGGTGGGACCCGCAGTCACACTGCTGAACCAAAGCTGCAACAGGGCATGCTGCCTCCACTCTTCCTAAAGTGCAGATTTTACAGGGAGCAAGAGTTCACAGAGGGTTCCTTCCCACCTCAGTTGACTCTCAGGGGTGTCAGCTGGGGGTGGAGATGGGAACCAGTTAGAGACCTAAGCAATTGACCCAGCTCTGCCCTAATTCCCGAGACCTGGAGGAAGCCACCATTTCTCTTTGAGCCTCAATGTTTCCCACCGTGAAGTGGGGGGATAATAACTGTCCACCAGGAACTGTCCGAAGAAGCCAGGGCCTGGGGTGCTGGGGTGAGCCACCCTACCACCTCCTGCTGTCCCAGCCCTACATTCCACTCACAGTTTCTCTTGTAAGGCCAGTTGGAAATATTCCTCCCAGGGCACTGCCATTCTCCCAGGAGTTGCCCCAGGTTTTCTCTCTACCAACTGGAGTTTTGTACCAGCGAGGAGGTCTGGGGTTTCCGCTG
The DNA here is from genome assembly GCA_019455555.1 of Galemys pyrenaicus. Lineage (NCBI taxonomy): Eukaryota > Metazoa > Chordata > Mammalia > Eulipotyphla > Talpidae > Galemys > Galemys pyrenaicus. The sequence continues at coordinate 830,028 of JAGFMF010012286.1, read as the reverse complement.
AGGGTGGCGCAGCTTGCAGAACTCCGGAAGGCAGCCACCCAGCGGCCTTGGTTGCCCGGGCAACCACCAACACAGCATTCCGTTGCTGGGAATCCACTCTGGCAGGGAAGGGAGGGGACTGTGGAGAGGGCAACAGCTTCTGCTCCTCCTGGAGAAAGCTTTAACACCCCATATGAATTGGGGTGCAGTGGAGAAGACATGGGACCTCTGGCCAAGAGTTTGGTGCCGGTCAAAGCTCTCCCTGGCCAGGTGGGGCATCACTATATGGCTGTGTGTTCGGTTGTCTACTAAAAAGAATAATTATTGGGCACCCCTGTTTGCCAGGTCTTGTGAGGAATCATTGACTCTCCGGTGGGTGAGATGCTGAGGTCCTACTAGAGTCCAGTCCTTTGAGGGGCTCCCTTCCTCTTGCTGGGGTGCGGCTAGCCTGAGCACTGGCACCAGCTGGTGGAGGCAGCTTGGGCTGGGCCCATTATCTGGATTTGGATGGTGGGGTAGGGGAGGGGCTGGTCTGGGAAACTATTGAGGACTAGACCTTCTCCTCACTCTGACTGCGGTGTCTAATCTAATCCTCACCGCACACCTGTGAGGGTGTGCCCCAGGGAAAAGCAGCCACAGTAATTAACAATTACCCCGTTCTCTACCCGGAAATAATAAATATGCTACATCTTGTCACCTGTGCTTTCGATCATTTTATTTTTCTATTTTAAATAATTTATTTTTTATGCAAAAAATGTATTTTTCTATTCTAGAGTAACACTTTTAAAAAACTGTGGTTGCCTATGATGCCTACATTGCTTAAAACAACCCCAAAGTACTGCATCAGAACATATTGAAAAAAAAAAAAAGTTGAGCTAAAATCATGTACGTTTTTCTCTTTGAGACTTTTGCATTAAATCACACACACTATATTTCTGCATACATTGGTGTGACGTCACAGGACACAGGATATAAGTTTGTATCAGTTTTTAGAAGACTGAGGTATAATTTACATTAAAGTAAGATTCCTTTTTTTGGTCACCCACGGTACTATGGGTTTTGGCAAACGCATCACATGGTGTCACTGCCATCACAGGGTAACACAGCCATCTCCCCCAAAAGTCTTCATGTCCCCGTGTAATCCGCCCTTTCCTTCACACCTACCCTGGCAATCACTGATCACTCTCTCCCATAATTTTGCCTTTTCCAGAACATCATAATGGAAGGATGGGCTTTGTAATCTGCGAGTCTGACTTTGCCACCTAGCGCGGTGCGTGTGACAGTCGCTGCTGTCTCATGTCTCAGCAGTCGGTCCTTTTACGTTGCGATGTCGCATACTCCAGCGTGTCTATCTATTCTCCAGCGGACTCTGGCCACGGTAAGCAGAGCTGGAATTCATGCACAGTGTTTACTGTGAACATAAGCTTTGTGTAAATATGTAGGAGTAGGGTTGCTGGGTCATATAGCTGGTGTATGTTTGTCTAAAAAAAAGTGTGCACACTGCTTTTCAAAGTGGCTGTACTATTTTCATATTCACAACAGTGACAGGCACGTTCTGATTCCTCTGTATCCTCACCAATGGTTGGGATTGTCAGCTTGTTTGATTTTTTAAAAAAAATATTTATTTATTTATGCATACAAGCACTGGGGTACAGGCCAGAGGTGTGTGTGGGGGGGTGAGAGGGTTCACCACAGAGAGCAGGGAGCAGAACAGGCAGATCAACGGAAGTACACTGCTGAGGGGAGCAGCGGGCACAGCAGGAGAGGTCTGCCACGCCATGTGGGTCCCCTCCCTGGCCGGCAGCCGGGATCCAACTCGTGCTGCAGTGGCTGCGGTCTGCTTCATAGTGCATTGCTTAACCCACTGCTCCACCAGGGAGGCCCCTTCTTTGATTTTTTTAAAGTCATTCTAAAAAGCAAAAACAAGAAGGAAAAAGGTCATTGTAATAGATGTGTCGTTGTATGGATTGCTTTTATTTAGAGGTAATTGTGTAGATTCATGGGCAGTTGAAGAAATAAGACTGCCCCCTACCAGGCTGGGTGTGTTACACTGTATGATACTGCACTGGCAGCATCTTGCCTGATATCCAATAGCAGAACCAGGAAGTTGGCATTGATAACCATCCACTGGCCTTATTCAGATTTCAGTTTTATGTGCACTCGTGTGTGTGTGTGTGTGTGCGCGTGCATGTGTGTCAGCTTTATGCACTTTTATCACAAGTAGATTCCTGGGACCACAAGTCAAGATACAGAACACTGATCACAAGGAACTTTTGTGCTGCCAAGGCCGCAGCCACTGCCCTTCCTCCTGCCTCCCTAACCCAGTGCAACCAACCCTTGGCCTCTTTCCCCTCTGTATAGTTTTGCCAGGTGGAGAATGTTCGCTCACTGGAATGATACAGTGTATAACCATTGAGACTGGTGTTGTTCCAGCAGCATCCTCGACTTCCCTCTGGCTTATTCTTTGGGTTACTGTGTAGCAGCCTATGATGTGGATGTACCAGTTTGTTTTCATGACATGGATGTACCATTTTGTTTAACCACTTAGGTGGAAGGATATCTGGGCTATTTCCAGATTCTGGCTATTATGAATAAAGACACTATTAAGGTTCACTGTGCTCTGAAAACGAGTCTTATGTCTCTGAGGTAAATATCCAAGAGACTTGCTGGGTCATATGGTAAGGGTGTGTTTTGTTTTTAAAGAAACTAACATATTCTTTTCCAGAGTGACTACACCGTTTTACATTCTACCAGCAAAGTTTGAGGGATCCAGTTTTTGTTATGATCATTGTTTTTTGTCAAAGCCATTCTGATAGGTGTGCCATGAGCTCTCTCCTGCTGTGATTTTACTTTGGCATTTCTCTAAGGGCTGATGATGACAAGCAGCTTTTCAAGGGTTTATTTGCCACCTACAGATTCTGTTTGGTAATGTCTGTTGCCTATGTTCTCATTGGATTGTTTTAAACTCCTGAGTTTTGAGAACAAATATCAGTATATTCTAACCTACAGATATTCCAGATAGTCCTCAGTGGGATATTTTCTCCTGGTCTGTAGCTTATTTTTCATCCTCATCACATGGCCTTTTGCAGAGCAAAGTTTCACATTTTGGTGAGGTCCAACTTGCCACTTTTCCCTTTATGGATTGTATTTTTGGCATCAAGTCTAAGGGAGATTTGAACGTAAGCCATCTGGACGTAGAGCCTACCCTCTTAACCACACTGCTCCAGGTATGGTCAAGTCATTAGGTCTCCCCAGCCCCAGAGATACCATCATCTTGAAGCTGGTGTGCATCTTTCCCCTCTCAGTTGCTAACCCAGGGTGGTTCTTGCGAGTATTTATTGAGCACCTATTATGGGCCAGGCACTGTGCTAGATGCTGAAGGCCAAAGTTTAAGCAACAGGAGAGCCAAAGAAATCAAATAACCCTGCAACTGTCACTCCAGGCTGATAGGGTTAGGAGGGAAAGTTTGAAGAGCAAGGATGGGGGAGAGGCCTTTCTGAGGATGTATCATGTGAACCCACACTCAAAAGATGATGAGGGGTGAGCAGAGCAGTGTTCCAAGTAGCAAGAACAGCAGGTGCAAAGGCTTCTCTACCTAGAAGAGAACAAGGGTTTGTAGGTTGTACAGTCTTCAGGTCATGCATGGGTCAAAGGTCTACACTGCAACTTAAGGAGAAGGAAACAGAGGCCCAGGGGGAGTTAAGTGACTCCTCTGTGGACACAGGCTGAGAAATGACAGACCCAGTATTCATTTATATGGCGGGAACTCAGCCCAACCCCGCCCCTGAGCTGCTCGTGGCTGGGAAGTTCTATATTAGCGCTCACTTTCTAAAGGTCGTGGCCAGCCAGTCCACCTGCAGGCCTCAGCATCCCTCTGTTAAATGGGTATGCTGGGGCCTCCCTGGTGGTGCAAGGGGTCAAGTCGCAGCTCTATGAAACTATCCGTGGCCACTGCAGCAGGAGTTCGATCCCTGGCCAGGGACATGACCCACATGGCGCAGCAGACCTCTCCTGCCTCGCCCGCTGCTCCCCTCAGCAGTGTATTTCAGTCGATCTGCCCATTCTGCTCCCCACTCTGTCTCTGGTGAATCCTCTCACCCCGCCACACCTCTGGCCTATACTATCCCAGTTCTTGAATACAAAAATAAATATTAAAAAAAAAATAAAAAATGGGGATGCTGCTCCCAGGCCCTCTGCTATGCTGCTGAGGCAGAGGGTGCAATCTCTGCCAAGCTCTGTCCCCACACCCTGAAACTGCTGAGGTCAGCAGGGCACAGGTCTCAAGTATGCTTGCCCTTGGCCACAAACCCGCAAGTTCTGGAAATATCCAGTCTCCCCACATTGCACGCTCTGGAGGCTTCCCTTTTCCTACTTCTCCATTCCAAGGTGGGGCGGGAGGAGGGGCGGTTCAGGAGTAGGACTGAGGAAGGAGGAAGTAGGGGTGTGGACAAACAGATGGATACCTTGTTTGCAGGCTGGGAGGAGGGGACTTACCCCGCCCTGCTTCCTCGGCAGCCAGCCTGCAAGAGGAGGTTTTTGGAATTCCTGCCCGCTCCTCCCACCGCTGCCTCCTATCCCACGTGGCTCCCTGCCCAGAATTGTGCCCAGCGGCACAAACGTGGCTTTGTGTTCCCCAAGACAAAGAACATGCTCCCTACTCCCAACCTGGGCCAGACCTGTCTCCTGCCCCAATCTTGGCCCCTGAAGGGATGTTGCCTCTTCCTTTCCAGCAGGGGAAACTGAGGTCTAAGACCCACTGGTCGGGATGGTGAGCAGGTGTTCACACCAGTCTGGGGTTAGAGATGTAATGGGGAGGTGGGAACTCAGTATGATTAAGCTGCCGTCCTGGGCACCAGGGACAGAAAGGAAGAATAAAGTAGCCTGACTGTTATCACAAGAGAGAGGCCAGCTCCCAGCCCTCACAGGGAACTGGATTCTATTTAACCCGAGAGTGTGTTTTGAATCCTTCCTATGTGCCAAGCAGTGTGGGAGGGCGGCATGAATCAGACATTGTCCCTGACATTTAGGAGATAAGACGAGCATGTAAATCACCACAAAACAAGAGAACAAGAGCCCAAGGTCACCAAGCAGTGCCAATGGGCGGGTGGGGGGGTGGGCTCTCTTTGTCTGCCCAGCTGTCTTCCAGGGCTTCCGGGAGGCTGGGAAGGGCAAGGCGATGGCACTTTAGGAACGGATTATTTTCTGATTTGAGAAAAATCACATCACGTTGTATCTGAGAAAGCTTTCCAGCGCCAGCTTTCCCCATGCCTGCTTTCCCATCTTCCTGTCACTTCCTACCTCTGAGAATATGTTCTTTAACTGCGTGTTACTGATGTCTGTTTCCCCACCTACTGAGAGCCCCATAAGAGCAGGGCTGGGTGTGTTATACTTCACTGTACGCCCACTGCCTAATATATAGTAGGTGCTCAATACATAGCTACTGAATAAAATACATATATATAATATTTTATGGTATCAGATCATGTGGGCATAGGGTTGTATTAGCATGTGTTTTGCCCATCATTTTTTTTTTTTGCATTTTTCCTAGCCTTAACTAGTTTTTTTTTCTTAAGTAGGTTTTGTGAGCCTCCTTTTCAATAGCCATATAATATTCCATCACATTGATATTACATTGTCTGTACTTTATTTCACCACATGCCTCCCCTCACCATCTTTATTTAATTGTATTCCTAGGACTCAAACAAGAAAATAGATGGGGAAAGAAATAGATCTTCCAGGGCCCCCCCTGCTGGCGCAGTGGGTTAAGCAACGCACTATGAAGCAAAGCGCAGCCACTGCAGCACCGAGTTCCATCCCAGGAGGGAACCCACATGGCACGGCAGACCTCCACTACCTTGCCCACTGCTCCCCTCAGCAGTGTGCTTCAGTCGATCTGCTCCCCACTCTGTCTCTGGTGGATCCTTTCACCCCCAGGTACTTCTGGTCTGTACCCCAGCTCTTGTGTGAATAAATAAATAAATTTTTTAAAAAGATTTATATATTTATGCATATAAGCACTGGGGTACAGGCCAGAGGTGTGGGAAGGTGAGAGAATCCACCAGACAGAGCAGGGGGCAGAACAGGCAGATGGACTGAAACACACTGCTGAGGGAAGCAGTGGGCTAGGCAGGAGAGGTCTGCTGCACCATGTGAGTCACCTCCCCAGCCGGCAGCAGGGATCGAACTCGTGCTGCAGTGGCTGCAGTTTGCTTCATAGTGCGTTGCCTAACCCACTGCGCCACCAGGGAGGGCCCTAAAGAAATAAATCTTAAAAAAAAAAAAGAAAAAAAGAAATAGACCTTCCAGATGGAAGGAACTGAGAGGGTAAAGGTGTTGAATTCAGGAGTGGTGTGAGAGGGTGATGTGGCTGGGGTGTTCCTGGTCCAGAGGTGTGCTGTTAACTGATGACCCCCACACGCCCCCCAGTTTGTAATGCTTGCCAATTCCCATAGTGTAAATTTTCCTATCATGGTTGATTTCAAGTTCCCCAGCGGCCCAGCTGGACAGGGCCCTGGAAAGTGCACAGCGGGCTCTTAGGAGTCTCAGGAGCAGATGTCACGTGCCCCTGCCAGGCCCAGACCGGATCCGCCTCTGGCTGAGGAGCCCTCTCAGTGCTGGGTTTGTGAGCTCTCCGGGGCCCAGGCTCAACATCTCAGAATAAGGGGGGCCCAGCCGATCTTGGCCAGTGAGACCCCTGGGGCACAGGAGCTTAAACTTAAAATCTGCCTACCAGATTTCTCAGTGGGGATGTGAACTCCCAGATTCCCCTAGCTCAGCAGTCCCGAGCGGCACTGCCTGCTGACTTGTGATCATTTTACCCACGCCTGGAATTTAAGGCTGGGCCTGGCACTCCACCCTGGTCCTCAGGACCCAGTCTCAGGGCTAAGCCACCCAATGGTTGCAGTGTCAGTCCCAACGGTAGGTCTGGGGTATCGTGTGATGGCCACAGGATTTCTGAGTGCTTGCTGTGCCAGTCTGCCAATGCCTGATAGTCATTGCCTTCCGTCCTCACACCCATCCTATGAGGTGGGCACTATTTATTATCACCCCCAATTTACAGATGTGGTAGCTGTGCCCTGTCCTAGGAGACCTAAACCTTCTGCCAGTTTCAGGCCCAAACTCCTCAGAACAACAGGAAGTGGCCAGGGCATTCGGAAAGTTTGGGGACTGTGGCCTTACGTGGATTGTGGGGTCAGACGCCGGATATTGGACAGGTGGCAGACCTGGCTCCCTTGAGGCCTCGCTGGCAAAGTCCACAGCCTTTGTAACTCCCCTGGGGACCTGGGGGAGGGCTGTTTGGGAATGTGACTTCCTGCTCAGCTCTGGAAGATGGACAAAGAAGGCTGGGTGGCTGTTTGGTGGCCCCAGGATTACCATCCTCCCCACACCCCAGGTTCCATTAGGGGCCTCTGGGAGACTAGATAGGCTATTTGAGGTCTCTGTAGGATCTCAGAAGAAAAGGTCCAGCCCAAACCTGCTGTCCAGGAGGGACTGGGTAGTGGGGGGAGCCAGGACACCTATAGACATCTAGGGGATAGGGGTGACCTAGCAAGAATCAGGGCTGATTAGGGGGGACTTTTTTCCTTTGGAGTTACCACTGTTCTGGATCCAATGCTGAATCACCCCCTCATTTCCCTCTGAAGGAGGACACAGCACTGCTGTCTTGGGCCAGCTCTACTAGACTTATTGCTCAGATGGGGCAGCCGAGCCCCATCCTTAAGAAACCGGAGGACTCACCAGGCAGTGACGAGTCGGGGAGAGAATTCCAGGGTTCTGGATCTCTCCCCTGCCTGGCTGGGTGGGAAGTCGAGGGACACTGCGAAGCACATCATGGGGTTAACCCCGGGGCTGGGCCCTCCCTGTGCTGCCAGTCTGGGTGTAGATCCCCTGGAAATTCAGCAGGGCCCTTCCCATTGGTCCTGGCCCAGCTGCCCGGGTGAGTCAGCCTGGGCACCAGCCCTTCTAAGAACTCGTAGGTGGGTAAACAAGGAACCCAAGAGGAGAAATAGCACGTGTAAGGATCTGAAGGATCTTCCCTAGGCCAGGCCCTTCCGGTCACGTTATCTCTCTTTCTCTCTCTCTCTCTCTCTTTTTTAAAAAAAGCACAAACCTGGAGATTCAGGAACAGATAAAAAACAGAAGAAGAAAAAAAGGAGCAGAGAAAATAAACCTCTTCCTGGGGTAGGAGGGCATCCTGGAAGACTTCCTGGGAGAAGGGACATTTGAGCTATGCCTTGAAGGACATAAATCATAGTATCAGACCTGTTTTGAAAGCTTCTCACATGTCTGTCACTGTTCTGAGACCTGTATCTGCTCCCTGGTACCCACTTCATCTCCCCTAGCCTCTCACGACCCTGTGATCGAGGTCCTAGTTATTCCCATTGAACAAATGAGAACAGAGGCACAGAGAGGGTAGGCGACTGGCCCAAGCCACACAGCCACCGAGTGCAGAGCCAAGCTTCAAACCTAGGAAGGCAAGCCAGCTATTAACTGTGAGGACCTCACAAGCTATTAAATCCCTCTGACCTGTTTCTTTATCCACCAGGTGGGGTTAACACCATAATATTACGTAGCACTTAGACTTACTGTGACAATGAGGATGAGCTAACCCCAGCGGAGTGCTCGGACAGTGCCTGGCACAGTGAGTGCTCAGACGATTGCAGATGACTGATCCTCGCTAGTTGTTGTCTTGGAGCCTTCCCCTCCCCCTCCGGTCCCGGCTTCCTCCCCCGCAGTGCCAGCCCGTGACGTGGGAGCTGCCGCTTGCACAGTCTGGGTTTAATTGGAAACTAAAAGGAGATGGAAGGGGATGTTCGAGGCCCCTCCCTTCACTCTCAACAGACCCTCCCAGGGAATGTGGGACTCTCCAGTGATGCCTCCTTCGACCGACCAGAGACTGCGCTCCAGGACGGAGCATGGAAATGCGACCGCTGAGGCGGCGCTGGGATGGTAGGCAGGAGAGGGCCCGGAAGGTGTGAATGTGTCGCAAGGAGCGCTGGCAGGTGACACGCTGTGTCTTCTGAGCCCAGCGCCAACTCACCAGGAGCCCGTCGCCACGCCCATCAAGGCCGTGGGCCGTCCCCCACCTGGCTGTCCCAGACGCCGCGCGCCCGGGTGCCCGCGGCCGGTGCGCTCCTGCGCGCTCGGCTGGGGCGCCGGCAGGGGGCGCGCGAGGCGGCCCCCAGACGGGCGGGGGACCCCGCGGGAGGCGGGATTGTGGGGAGGGCCCTGGGCCGCCCCCTCCCGCCCCCTGCCCGCCCCGCCCGCCCACCAGGACCTTCAGACAGGAGGCGAGAGTGGTTGGTGTCGCCGGCGCGCTCTGCCTGCTCCGCAGGGCTCCTACCTGTGGAGTCCGAGCGCGCCCCTTCCCAGGACACCTCCTTTCTCCTCTTTCCGAAACCTCCACCCTAACTACCCGCGTCTGGGACAGGAGCTGGGACGCCAGGGCTGGGCGCCGGGCTCGCAGCTGGTGACATGTAGACGTTCCCCCGAACCCTGAGGTCCAGCCTTGGAACTGGGGCGCCCTCCTGCCCCGAAAGTTTGGGGCTGGGCGCCATGGCCAAGAGCAGCTCCTTGAATGTCCGCGTGGTGGAGGGCCGGGCTCTGCCGGCTAAGGACGTGTGAGTACCCCCGGGGCGAGTGAGGGGCGCTCCCGGGCATGGGATGAGGGGGGTGGGGAGGGAGGTGTCGATGGAGTGGGCTTGGGGTTCTTATTTAAGATCCGCCACTGGAGCAGATCCATTTTCACGAGAGAGAGGCTCTAAGTCCATCGCTGTCCTGGTGGGAAGGGGCGCCCAGACTTAGCAGACGCCCGCCTCACCCCCGGGAGCGGGAGCGGGGAATGTCTTTGTTCTGGGAGGTACTCACGGGAGTCTTCCCGGGCTGAAGCGGGCTTTGGAGGGTCGGACTGTGTCAGGACTGGGGAGGGACTGTGATGGGGGAGGTTTTCTTACTCCAGGCAGGTGTTGGAGGTGGGGTTTCTTCAGGCCTGTGTGGGTGCATGTCAAGAGAATCCCAAAATGAACCCCCCCAACACTTAGGGCCAGGGGTATCCCGGTTGCCTCAGCATCTCTTTGTGTGCATCTGGCGTTTAGCTGTGCACCCATCAGCCCAAGGGGAGACCAAGATCTTGTTAACCTAGAACCTTGAGCTCCCCAGTTTGGGTGTTCCCTGGATTCTGAGCTTCTTGAAGAGCCAGCTCCCCCTGACACCCTTTTTCTCAGTCAGGTGTGATGTTACCAGAGATGCCTTTTGCCTTGTGCACCCCTGAGCACAGGTCCTCGCAGTGCCCCAGAGCTGAGTCAGCAGTTGCTGAATCAGCAGGATGGTGGGAGGGGTCCTTCTCCTTGGCCTGGAGCCCAGAAGGGGCTCTGAGGGCATCAGCACCTGGGACAGGTGTGGGCTTCTTGGCAGAACATCAGCTGCCTGACACTGAACCGGGTCCTCCTGGGGTATCCATTTCCCATCTGGGCAATGGGAACTCTGGACAGGAGTCTCCACACCCCTGCAGCCGTGAGGGTGGAGAACCTATTAGGATTTACCCCGGGGCCCAGGTGAGCAAGGGCATGCAGACTGAGCCTTTGCTCAGGTTGAGGTTGGGCTTAGCTTGGCCTCACTCCCCAGCTGTGGGCTCCCAGGAGGAGTCATCTGCAATTGATGTCCTGAGCCTCCTCTCCCCCCCCCCCCCCGCCCCAGCGCTGCAGCTGGGTGGGTGTGGTGGTCATTGGGGGGAGAGCTGCTTAGAGCATATAATACACACCCCAACCTCATCCATGCAACCATGCACCTAGACTAAAAGCAGAGGGTTTATGGTGCTCCTGCAGCACCTGCACTGGCAAGCCACCTCCCTCTTCCTGCTTTGATGCCCTCTCAGAGCCCCCAAGGATTAGCGAGTTCAGGGCAAAGACTGAACTGTCAGGGCACGGAGGGCAGGAGTGGGACCCGGCAGTTGCTGAGGGTTGATTGGGGGACCTTCTGGAAACCCGGTTCCTGTGTTACTGCCCGGCCCTTCTTGGGTCCTGGGTGAGGCCCTAGGGAGTGGCAGCTTGCCCCTGGACCCGGACATGGCCTCTCCTAGGAGGGCGTTGAGTCTTGCCTGGTTCCTGCATCTCATGGCCATTTCCAGCATGGGTGATCTCTGAGGTGGACCGTGTGTGAGGACAAGGGTGGAAGCCCAGTTGAGGCAGCTACCCTGCCTCAGTTTCCCTAGCTGTTGGCTCCCTTCTTTAGAGGGGCTCCCACCTGGTGTGTGTTCCTTCTCCCCTATCCTAAGGGAAAGGACCCAGATTCTTCCTGATGTCTTGCTGGGTTAAGGGGGTTCTGACCTAGCTCAGTGGCACCAGCCAATGACTTGAGAATGGTTACCATTAGTAATAGTGGCAACTGGAATCCCTGACTGCTTACTGTGGGCTGGGTACTGCACTTATCACTCGATATGGTTCTGTTAGCAATTCCCTGTTACAAGTGGGAAAACTGAAGCCAGAGAGGCAGAGTCACTTGCCCAAGGTCACGCAGCCCGGGCTTGCACACTGATGCTCAATGCGAAAACCAGACCGGGCAGGCGATGACCGAAGGACTGCTTTCCCATGCTTGAGTTGGGGCAGGGGCCGTGGGAGAGGCCAAAGGCGCCAGGAGGAGATCGGGGAGATCGGAGATCGAGCATCTGCAGGGGCTGCCCCTCCCGCCACTGCCAACCCCCTACCTGATAGGAGCCTGATAAGGCGCTTGTGCGTCAGAGCCTGAGGGCTGATGTGCTGAGTGAGGCTCCCAGGAGGGCCTGGGCCAGCAGGGTCAGCAGTAGAGGGTGTACCTCCCGCCCTCCGCTGGTGGGATCCCAGCCAGCCTCTCTCGCGTATGCAGTTGGGGGTGCGAAAGATGGTGAATTGGCCTAAGCAGGAACAGAGAATTCAGAGAGAAAGGAGACTATAGTAGGGGGTACCCAGCCACAGGCATCTAGGAGGGGACAGTCTGGAGGGGGAAGCTGAGGCCCTTAGGGTTCTCCAGCCCAAGAGGTTTGGGCTAGATCCAGAAGGGGAAACTGAAACCTGGGTTCACTAGACAGAAGGAGGTTCAGAGAGGGACCCAGAGAGGGACACGGGGCCAAAGGCCACCACACAGCCTGAAGTGCTCAGAGTGAGACCAGATGGGGAAATGGCGGCATCTGTGCAGCAGGCAGAGGGGGTGAAGGGGAGGCGCCAGAGTGGAAACTGAGGCACAAGCGGGGCGCATCCCGCAGGCAAGGCTCAGGTCAGAGTCGGCTGCTGGTGCTCCAGCCCCTTTCCTGGAGGCTCTGAGGCCTTTGTGGTTGGTGAGGAGTTGAACTGAGAGGGGATGGTGGGGAGAGGTGAGGGCCGGGGTGTGGGGGGCCGCTGGGAGGGAAGGTGAGCTGGGATGGAGGTGGCGCTGGTAAGAGCATGTGTGCTGAGCCCCAGACACATGTGTTGACTGCCGGATTCAGGGGACAGTGGGGAATGCAGATCCTTCACCAAGTCGCTTACTGGGGAAGGCGTGTTAAACACAGAGAAAAAGGAGGGCGCATTCGGGGTGCTCAGAGGGACTGAGAGTCAGTTTTACACAGCCTCTGGTAGTCAGGACATCCTTGCCGAGGGGTGACTTTCACACTGAGGTTGGAATGGCAGGAGGAAGCCAGTAATAACAAGGTGAGGGACAGAGCGTCTCAGGTCTCAGGTGGCTACAATAGCAAGTGCAAAAGCCCTGAGGCTGGGCTGAGACTGGTGTAGACCAAGGAGCCCTGCGCCAGGGACAGAGGGGCGGGGTCCAGGAGACAGCTGGGGCGTGAGTGGGGCTCTTTTTATGAAGGAAGGATGGAGCCATCAGCACTTGGCTGCTGAAGGGGATGTAGCCCCTCGTCCTGCCGGTTGTTTTTTTTTTTTTCCAGTTGAGTTTTGAGGTCTAGTCTCCCATTGCAGTGGGAGTTCTGCCCAATTCACAGAGCAGAGAAACAGGCCCGGAGAGTGGCGAGTGCCAAGCAGCGTGAAGCCAGGCTGATTCCCACACGTGCTCTGGTCGCTCCTTCCCCACTCCTTGGGACCAGGACGGAGCTATCTGCTTCTTGCTCCAGGTTCTGTTTCTGGACAGAAGCCCAAAGTGTGGTGGGCCATGCTCTCAGCCGGGACCACCTCTGCTGGGCCTTGCTGGCCTGCTAACGGGACCTGCTCTGTGACCTGGTGGGACATCTCCCACCGCATCTGGGCCTCAGTTGCTCTGACTTGTGTAATGAAAAGGGGTGGGGACCCCCACCCATGGCTGCCTTCTCAACTCCTTCCCCAAACCTCCTCCTACAGGTCCGGGAGCAGTGACCCCTACTGCATAGTGAAAGTGGATGATGAGGTTGTGGCCAGGTGAGGAGTGGAGGTGCTAGGCCTGGGGGCAGTGAGCAGAAGGGGAGGGGCTCCTTCTAGGCCTGGGGAGTCCAGGTTCAAGAGGAGCTGGGGGAGACTGTCCTGAGGGTGGCCTTCCTGGCCTGACCAGGTGCTTTGTGTCCTGGCCTCTCTGAGGCGGGCCAGCCGGGGCTGTGTTCTTCTCCCGTCCAGCCCCACCAACTGCCTGCACCTTCCCCTGGCCCCCATGATGTCCCTGCTGGCTGACTCAGCGGCCACCAGCCTGTGCCGCCCACAGTGGCCTCCCCGGGGGCAGGCATCTCACGCTTGGCTGGACTGGCTGGTTCCAAGCCTGCTGGGTGCTGTAGGCTCCGGGGTGTGTGTGTGTGTGTGTGTGTGTGCACGTGTGTGCGAGCGCATGTGTGTGTGCATGCATGCATATTGGGTCTGCTTGTGAGTGCACTTGGGGATGTCGGGAGGCTGTGTAAGTGACTGTAACCATGTGTGCATGTCCCTGTGGGTGCGCAGGCCCCTGGACTCATCACGTGTACCAGGCGAGCGTGTGTGTACACAGATGGGCTGCCCTGCACATGCGTGTGCCCCGTAACTGCTTGTTTGGGCCACAGAGACCCATGAACACGTGTGAGGACATTTGGTGTGTGAATCTTGGTGGGGGAGTCCTGGGCTGGGCCACACTTGGCTCCCACCCCCACAGACCTGGGGACAGCTCTCAGCCCCCACAGGCCGGAGGGGGCTAGTGGGTGGGCAGCTAAAGCCTTGTTCCTATGGAGACAGCATGATCAAGGATCCTCCCGGTGATGATTCTGGTCCAGATGGGCTGGGGGCTGGGAGCTGGGCGCCAGGAGCTCGCGTGGGGGAGGGTCAGCATTCCCATGGACACCCCTCCCACATTCTCTCCTGTGCCCATGCTGCCCCCTTACCATGTTCTGAGATGCTGCCCCCCAATCTGCAGGTTGATTTTTCTGTGTGACCTGAGGCTGCTGTCTCCCCATCTCTGGGCTCAGAGGAGCCTAGCATCTTGGGGATTGAGGAACCTGATGGGACTTCCAGTTGGGAAAAGGCTGGGGTAGGAGGTCGTGGTGTTTGATAAGAAATCTGGGTGCATCTGATGGTGGCATCCTGGCTGGCTGCCTGGGTGTGTGTGTGCATGCATACTCTGCTGGGGAAGAGCGTGGTAAAAGGAAAGAGGAAGACAGCGGCTGGTGTGTGAACCAAATTTTGCAGCGACCTACGTGGGTGTGTCTTCTCTGGGCAAAACAGGTGCTCTGTTTCCTGTGGGGAACAGGAAGCGCCTCTGCAGGGTGTCCGGGTGGAGACCCTGGTTCTGGGCTCCTCCTGGTCCCTAACTCACTCGGGGCTCCCCCAGGGCTCATGGAGGGCTCTGGCCCCTGCTGACATTGTGATCTCCTCACATGCCTCCCTCCCCAGCCCACCCAGTGCCTTCCTGCTCCTCACCCTCTCCAGGCTTATTCCTGCCCCAGCGCCTGACATGGGCTGTTCCAGCCATGCAGAACACCTCCCTCAGCCTCTCTCCCCACCTTGCCTAGGCAGGCCTGCTAGAAGTCTCACCTCTCCCCTCCTACCTCTGCCCAGACCCCACAGGGTCAGCTGACCCACCCACTTGCTTCTCCCACTTGGTGCATTTGCTGCTGGGGGGCTCACTCTTGGGTTCCCTGAGGCCCACAAGGCTGGGCACACGGTTGGGGTGACTGCTTATGGAGTGAATGACCAAATGTTTATGGAATGAATGCATGAAAGGAATCGTGTATGTCGTCAATTACTCGTGTGTGTGTGCATGCATGTGCGTATCAACCGTTTGTGTATGTGAGTGTGTGTCCCTGAGTCTCTGTGTGTGTCGCCATGTCCCAGGCATTTTTTGGTCAGTGTGGAGATGCCTGTTTCCCTTGTGTGTGTCTGCACGATACTGTATGTACAAACACATAGGTGTGTGTCTCTAGAAGCTTCTGAGCGTGCCTGTGCATCTGTGATGGTGTCTCCGTATCTCGGCTTTCCCTGGTGGATCTGCGAGTGTCTCTGTCTTGGGGTGTGTCCCTGGGGAAGAGGGAACATTGTGTGTGACTGCGTCTCGGTTGCATGAGTGTCAGAGCATTTGTGTGTGCATGTGTGTGTCTGTGTCCTGGGTTCATGTGTGTGTGTTGCTGACTGCATGTGCTCTGAGTGTGGATTTCCCGTTCCTGTGTGCATTGCTGTGTTTGATTGGGGTCTCTGGGTGCGTGTGTGTCTGCATCTGGGTGTGAGTGTCTGGGTCTCAGGGGTCGCCCACCTGTGTGGCCTCAGCCCCCGTGCCCCCTTCTGCAGGACGGCAACCGTCTGGCGGAGTCTGAGCCCCTTCTGGGGGGAGGAGTACACGGTGCACCTGGAGCTGGACTTCCACCATCTGACCTTCTACGTGCTGGACCAGGATACGGTGGGGTGTGTGTGCTGAGGGCCCCAGCCTGGGCACCTGAGGGGAGGTGGGAAAAAGTACACGCCCAGCCAGCCCTGGCTGCCTCCCACCATCTCCACGGGCGGGCCAGAGCTCCGACTTGGACCCTCACCTGCCGCCTCACCTGCCCACCTTCTGCAGGCACGACGACGTCATTGGCAAGATCTCGCTGAGCAGGGAGGCAATTACCGCTGACCCCCGAGGTGGGCGAGGGGCGCTGGCTCCCATCTGGGCAGAGGTGGGGTGTAGCCATGCAAGAGGCACTGGGGGAACACAGAGCCCTCAGTGGAACGTGATTTGGTGGTTGTTTTTGTTTTTCATTTCAATTAGTTCATTTATTGAGCAGTTATTTCATGCCTCATTCCAGAAGCACTGTCTGCGGCTTCCCTCCAGCTACTTCATGCTCACCCTCAGGCTGTCTGCTCCTTTTTGAAAAACTTATTTATTTATGCATATAAGAGCTGGGGTACAGGCCAGAGGAGGGGGGTGAGAGGATCCACCAGAGACAGAGAGGGGAGCAGAGCCGGCAGGCTGACCGAAACACACTGCTGAGGGAGCAGCAGGCAAGGCAGGAGAGGTCTGCTGTGCCATGTGGGTCCTTTCCCTGGCCACGGATCAAACCCACACTCAGTGGCCATGGAAGCTCCACAGTGCGGTGCTCGATCCCTTGCGCCACCAGGGATGCCCTGTCTGTTCCTTTATCTTTCTAGAGATACTTCAGATTTGAGCAAGCAAATAACAGTAATAGCCACAAACACTATATAGTGTTGCTATGGTGGACATTTACCTGTATCAATTCAATTATTCTAATAACCCTATGGGGAAGGTAGTCTTATTATGCCCACGCTATAGGTGAGCAAACTGAGGCTCGGGGGTTAATGACCGGGCCAGGCTTACAAAATTATTCAGTGGAGCCGCTAAGATTTGAACGGAGATTGTGTCTCTCCAGAGCATGTACTTTTAGCCTGCAAACTATGTGAGCTTTTTACTACCTGCAGGAACAATGGCCTCTTGCATGTGCTGTTCTGTTCCCTGGTTTGTTTGTTGTTGTTGTTTTTTCTACTTCACCACAGATCTTGCAGAGCTTTCCATCTTGGTGCCCCAACCCATGTTCTTTGATCTTTGTAATACTTTGTTGCCCTCCGTTCTGTGGATGCACCCCCAGTTATTTTGCTAGTTCCCTGTTGATGGGCACTTGGGTTTGTTCGCAACTTTTTCTAGTTCAAACAATGTTGCACTTATGCAAACATGATTTTACACACACAGAAATTACATCAATCTGCCCGATCAATTCTTAGAGGTGGATTTCCGGGATCAAGGAGTACCCAGATTAGCACACTTGATAGTTACTGCAGAAACGTCCTCCATGAAGGAGGTAACAGTTTACCCACTTGGTATCATTGCCAATAATTACCAAACTGTTTAATCTTGATCAGATAGGTATAAGTCACTTTGTATTTCTCTCTAAGTGGAAGTAATTTCATATAGTTAAGACTCATTTTATACCTTTTTTGTCTGTTGTCTTTTTATATTCTGTATGTATCTCTCCCCTGTTTGGAGTCTTTTCTTATTGATTTGTAAAAGCTCTTTACATATTAGAGAAATTACCTTTGTTATATTAACTGCAAATATTTTTCTCCCTTTATCACTTATATTTTGAAGTTGCTTATCATGTATTTGTATATATAAGTGCTTATTTTTCTGTAGTTATCTTTGTGTATTTAATTATTTTGGCTCTTGATTTTCTGTAACAGACCTTCTCAACTCTAAGAGTAAGATAATTTTTTTTCCACTTCTTCTAGCAATTAAGTAGGCTTTTTTTTTTCACATTTTAAGTTTTTGGTATTTTGTAATTTTCCCAGATACAAGAGATCTTATATCTTTTATCTCTGTATAAGTTTTGTTTAGATGGCTACTTCGTTTCAGTACCATCTAGTAAATAATGTATTTCTTCCTCAGTGGGAATTTGTTGACAACCTATAGTGTGCTAATCATTGTAATTATCACTCTATTTGGTGAGGGCTCACTAAGTGCCAGGTGTGATGCTATTGGCTTTGCATTTGGTCCTCACAATCCCAAGTGAAGGGTGCACTAGACTGACATCAAATTTACCGTTGATGGGAATGAGGCTAGGAGAGGTGAGGTGACTTGACCTTTTTAGAAGTTGCAGACTCAGGTCCCAGTGTGCCTGCCTCCAAGGTCTGTATTTTTTTTTTTTAGATTTATTTATTTATGCATACAAGAACTGGGGTACAGGCCAGGGGTTTGGGAAGTGAGAGGATTCACCAGAGACAGAGTAGGGAAAATAACAGGCAGATAGACTGAAACATTGCTGAGGGGAGCAGCAGGTGAGGCAGGAGAGGTCTGTGTGCCATGTGGATCCCCTCCCCAACAGCATCAGGGATCGAACTCCTACTGAAGTGGCTGCGGTTTGCTTCATAGAGTGTTGCTTAACCCACTGCGCCACCACGGAGACCCCAAGGTCTGTAGTCTTAATCTGTTTGAACTGTACCCAAAACACCTCAAACATCTACCCACAGGGGTGGATTAACTGAAGTTGGTGGCCCCACTTGAAGGAGCTTATGAATTAGATGGAAAAGCAAAACATATTCACGCAGAACAGAGAGCAAGCGAAGAAGGAAACTTACCATGTATCTGCTTTTTATTTTTAACTTTTACAGTTAAATTTTACAGTTAACTTTTTTGTAGTTAATATGACAAAGGTAATTTCTCTAATATGTAAAGAGCTTTTACAAATCAATAAGAAAAGACTCCAAACAGAGGAGAGATACATACAGAATATAAATAGACAACAGACAAAAAGGTATAAAATGAGTCTTAACTATATGAAATCACTTCCACTTAGAGAGAAATACAAAGTGACTTATACCTATCTGATCAAGATTAAACAGTTTGGTAATTATTGGCAATGATACCAAGTGGGTAAACTGTTAAAAGCTAAAAATAAACTAGCTCCTTTCTTTTTTTTTTTTAAAGGACAGAAATGTGGGGACAGCGGTGTGTGGAATGTCACTGGCATGACAGTGGATGAGGAGAAGAGGGCAGTGAGGCTAGTGTGGCCAAAGAAGGTTCCCTGGAGGGAGGAGGAGGAACTGACCCCTAAACATGCCTCCATGGATTCTCTTCCTGGATCAGTCATGGGCCAGTCCAGATGGAGCACTCGGTAGGGGTTGATTGGATAGTGTCGCAGATGCCAGGTCAGAGTCTGGACTTTGTTTTGGAGCCACTGATTTTTCCTGAGCAAAACAGTGAAGAGATTGGAGCCATATCATTGGATTGTTCAGGTGCATTTTCAGATCTACTTAGTGGTTACTGGAAAACAGTGGTAAGGAGTAGATGTGGGAGATCAATTAGAAATCTGCGAGAATAGGGGCCTCCCTGCTGGCACAATTGGTTAAGCAATGCACTCCGAAGCGGACCACAGCCACTGCTGTACGAGTTCAATTCCTGCTGCCGGCTGGGGAGCTGACCCACATGGCATGCAGACCTTTCCTGCCTCACCCGCTGCTCTCCTCAGTAGTGTGTATCTCAGTTAACCTGTCTGTTCTGTTCCCCACTCTGTCTCTGATGGGTCCTCTCACCCCCCACACTTCTGGTCTGTACCCCAGATCTTACATGATTGAATCAATAAATTTAAAAAAATCTGCTGGAATAATCAAGCATCCTGAACTTGGGGATAGCAGTGGAGATTAAGAGAGGTGAGAGAACCTACTTTGCCAGCAGCAGGGGGACTACATCCTTAGAACATCTTCTTGCCGTGTGAAAGTAAGATCCCAAATTAGGTGGAATTGCTAATACATGGTTGGACTTGCTGTAATGAAGGAAAATCCCTCAATAGTCTTCCCTCCACCCAACAATCATGAACTCAATCTAACAGGTGAGCACCCTGCTGGAAATGAGGAAGGGTTTCCCCGAGAAGAGTGTTAATGTTCATTTTACAGTTTATACCAGGAAACTCTGTCTTGGTGCATGGGCCAGGGAGAGATTACTGAACCTGAGAATTCCTCATTAGACTACGCCCCTCAAAGGGTCCCAGAATAAGCACCCCAGCTCCTCTGTGGGGTACACATTCTCATATTAGCAACATATTCCCCACGGAGTAAGATTAAACAAACCCGACTTCACAATCAAAGATGACCACACACAAGGAAACCAGCCGCCATGAACAGAAACAATGATCATCAATCAGATGTAGACCCACAAAGATGTCAGATTTTGGAACATAATATACAGGCTTTTTAAAATTAGGAAGTAGGTTTTTTTTCGTACATTGTTGTTCCCGTAGTTCTCTAGCCACCGAGTCACCAGTGGACCCTCACCAGACGCCCTGGTGTTCGTCCCTCCCTTCTTCTGACTCCCCTCTCTCCTCCTCCCTTGCTGTACACCCCAGACCTACGGTCAGCTTGCTAGTTTTGACTTTTTCTTTTTTAAAAAAGATTTTATTTATTTGTGCATACAAGAGCTGGGGTACAGGCCAGAGTCCAGGGAGGTGAGAGGATTCACCAGACAGAGTGGGGAGCAGAACAGGCAGATTGACTGAAACTCACTGCTGAGGGGAGCAGCGGGCGAGGCAGGAGAGCTCTGCTGTGCCATGTGGGTCCCCTCTCCGGCCAGCAGCAGGGATCGAACTCGTGCTGCAGTGGCTGCAGTTTGCTTCATAGTGCATTGCTTAACCCACTGCACCACCAGGGAGGCCCTCGAGGTTTTTTTTGACCGTTTGTTTGGTTTCTTTATATTCCACCTCCTTTATCTTTTTCCTTCTGACTTATTTTGGCTAGCATAATCCCTTCCAGCTCCATCCATGTTACCACAAATGGCATGAGTCTGTATTTTTTGATCTCTCAGTAATATTCCATTGTGTAAATCTACCATTTGTGTATTTTGGAGCATTTTGTTGTTTCCATATCTTGGCTATTGTAAATAGCAGGGCAATAAACATAGGATTTTCAAAAGAGAATGAAATACTTAAATAAATAAAAGAAGTAATCTCCCAAAAGAGTCAGCAATATACCACAGTGAGTTAAAGCTATGTGTTAAAAAAAATAGACAGACTTGGAAAATGAACAAGTCAAACTTTTATAGATACAAAATATTCTTATTGAAATATTCTTATTTAAAACTAAGTGGCTGAGTCAACAGTAGGTCATTTGGCAAAGCTAAAGTAAGACTTAGTGAACTGGAGGAACGATCTGAAGAAATTATTCAGACTTAAATTCAGGGAAAAAAGAAGAAAAATAAAAAAAATAAGTTTAGAGATGTACAAAAGAACTGATAAGGTCTAATGGCTATTTAACTAGAAGCCTGGAAGGAGAAAATAGGCAAAATTGGGGAGAGACAATAATAATAAAATAATAATAATAATAAAATAGTGATAAAAATAATAAAAAGGAAATGCTTTTAAAACTAAAAAATAATAAAATAATAATAAATAATAATAAAAAGAGGAAATGCTTTTAAAAATTGATGATTGGGAAATTTTCAAAACTCAAGAAAGGACATGATTCTGTCATAGAAGCACAACCTGTATTAAGTAGAATAAATAAACAAATATCCTTATGTGGACACAGTGTAGCAAAATTACAGAAGATCAAAGACATAGTCCTTAAAAGTAGAGAGAGAAGGAGAGGGGTGGGGTGGGGGTGGGGAGAGAGAGAGAGAGAGAGACTTGACAGATTCTAGGGCCTAAGTGATAGAGTACTTTATTTTTTTTTTAAAGATTTTATTTATTTATGCATACAAGAGCTTGGGTACAGGCCAGAGGTGTGGAGGATGAGAGGATCCACCAGACAGAGTGGGGAGCAGAACAGGCAGACTGACTGAAACATAGTGCAGAGGGGAGCAGCGGGCACAGCAGGAGAGGTCTGCTGCGCCATGTGGGTCCCCTCCCTGGCCAGCGGCAGGGATCGAACTTATGTTGCAGTGGCTGCAGTTTCCTTCATAGTGCATTGCTTAACCCACTGCGCCACCAGGGAGACCCCAGTGATAGAGTACTTTATATAACAGAACGTCAGGTGGAGAGAGTGATAGCATGCGGTTAGAAGCGTTGACCCTAGAGCTGCATTCCCTGTATTCAAATCATGTTTTGGCCACTTACTGGGCAAAGTTCTCCCCTGACCGTGCCTGGTTTTTCTCATCTGGAAATGGGATAATTATTTGTACTTACAACACAAGCCTGCTATGAAATGTTAGCAACTTAATGCATTTTTAATATGAACTGAATTTTCAAGTTAACACAATACCTAGTATATGGTAGGTGTTTAAATGTTAGCACCTGTCCCCTCCAGGAATTGATAGCTGGATCAACCTGAGCCGTGTGGACCCAGATGCAGAGGTGCAGGGTGAAATCTGTCTGGCTGTGCAGATGTTGGAGGATGGGCGGGGCCGTTGCCTTCGCTGCCATGTGCTCCAGGCCAGGTATGGTCAGCCTGAGGATGGTGTGGGGGGTGGTCTGAGAATGAACAGGAATCCTCTGGGTACTCCAGCTGCCTTGGCCTTAGGGGCCTCCTCACTCCTGCAGCACTTCTGCATCCACCACCAGAATTCTTTGTAGGCAAACATTTCAAACTCACCCATTTGCAAATTCTGAGGGGGCGGAGGGTGAAGCACAAGTAAAATTCTTATTTGGTCCCTAGTGACAAGCAACCAAAAATCACATTCATGATGGTCAGACATATTAGTATGGGGAAGTATCAATCAACTTGTAACTGGTGGATAACGCCATTAACACTGGCCTAAGTAGATTGGCTCATATGAATAACAGTAGCTTCAGGCATGGCTGGATCCAGGTGCTCAAACAGTGACATCAGAAGTCTAAAGAGATACGTTCCTTGGCTGTCTTTTTTGCTAGCTTTATTCTCAGGTCATCTTTCCTTGGGTGGTAGAAAAATGGCCTAGCAGGCTCAGGATGGTGTCCTCCCAGCTTGGCAGCTCCTGAAAAAGAACTTCTATCTCTTACTATTTCTAACCAATGTTCTGGGACTAATTCTTATTGTCTCAGTCTGTGACACATGCCCATCTCTGAAACAACTGTGTTGACTGATTGGCCAAACTGGGTCCACAAGTTATTCCTTGAGTGGGAGAGGGATCATGATCTGAGCCATGTGGACTGGGAGGGTAGTCCTTTCCCAGAGAAGCATCAGAAGGAAGTCAGGTGCAGGACCAGAAAAGATAACTATCTAAGGGCACCTGCTCCTGGAGAGAGAAGATATCCCCTTCTCTCCTGTCCGTTTAGCACTCTGCCCTCCCTCATCATTCTGCTCCCTTAAATACTGATCTCTTCTTTCCTGCTCATCTCCCATTTTGACTTTGCCCTTTTGGCATTCCCTACTTCTCCAACCCTCATTTGAAGACTGAACCTGACCTAGGTTGCAGAGGATTTCTATTTCCAGCTTGCTGTGTAACCTGCAAATTCTTTCTTGCCCTCTCTGTGTCTCTCCTACCACTTCTAGCTTTCTGCACCCCCACCCTCCCAGTCTTGACTTTAGCTGGGGCTTTCTGGAGGCTAGATGAAGGAGTGCCAGGGGAATAGGGGCCATCTGAAAGGACTCAGCAAAAGGGACAGGGGCTCCTTAGGTGCTTTGTGCCCGTGGTCTTCTCCCCAGCTACAAGGCTATGCTGGATCCTTTTAAGCAGGAGAGGAACTGATTGCTGTCGCTTAGCAACTGGGTTGGCTCCTAGGAAACCAAAGGCAGCTTTGGATGCCAGCAGGGGTGGGAGAGGAGCAGGAGAAGGAAGTAAGCATCCCCTAGGGGAGGTGTCCCTGGATTTAGGGGACCTCAGGAAGGAGGAAAAGGAGGAGCTATTTGGAGTAAAACTTCTGGGTTGTTGTGACAACTAGAGGAAGGGGAGGGGGGGTCACTGCCTGATGCCTTTTCTTTAGGCATGGAGTAGACATGAGTGTTTGTTGAATGAATGAATGAGCTGAGCATTTGCTGGTTGCTGTGTTAAGCCATTTGCACACACCATCTCATTTAATGCTTGGCCCTGTGAAGCTGGTCTGTTAATACCCCCATTTTCCACATGAGGAAGCTGAGGCTCAGGGAATTGAAGCAACTTTTCTCAGTGTCATCCAACCAATGAAAGAAGAGCCAGATTTCCTGGCTTCTCCCATCCAGGGGCTCCAGGGAACACAAGGCCCCCTTTCCCCTCCCTCACTGTACCTTCACCTGCTGGTCTTTGTGATGCAGGATTGACCTTTCTCTGCCTCAGTTTCTTCCTCTGGAGAACAGTTCCTCACAGGGCAGTTAGTCAACAGGAAGAGCCTGGGTCTGGGCTGGTGGGGATGGGAGGGACGCCCCTTGCCAGACCCCACAGCGAAGTTCGTTGCTTTGGGAACCGGAAACATTGAATGGACTGCTCTCACCCTAAGTCCAGCTTGGGTCTTGGGCCTTGAGAGTCCAGTGTCCCCTACTTTCCTCACCTGGCCCCAGGGACCTGGCCCCCCGTGACCTCTCCGGCACATCGGACCCATTCGCCCGCGTGTTTTGGGGCAGCCAGAGCTTGGACACTTCGGTGAGTGGTAGGGAGTGGAGCTGGGGTGGCATGGAGGACCCAGTGGTAGGGGTCCCCAGCAACTCTCACCCTCACTTCCTTCGCCCCCAGACCATCAAGAAGACCCGTTTCCCACACTGGGATGAGGTACTGGAGCTGCGGGAAGTGCCAGGCGCCCCAGCCCCACTGCGGGTAGAGCTCTGGGACTGGGACATGGTGGGCAAGAACGACTTCTTGGGCATGGTGAGCATCCTCCCAGCGTCCTCTCTGGCCCCACTGCCTCTAAGAGGGGAGGGAGGTGGGGATGGGCTAGGCGCCCTGAAGGCTAGATGTGAGGTTTTCTCATCAGGATGCCCTGGCCGGGCTGGGGGATGGTGCATCTCCCATGGGTATAGTGAGGAGACTGAGGGTCTCAGGGGTGCAGGAACTTGCCCCAGATCATGGGGTGAACCTGGATTCTTCTTTTCAATTTTACTATTTAAAGGTTTATTTTATTAATTATGCATACAAGAACTGGGGTGTAGGCCAGAGTTGGGGGGTTTGAGAGAATTCACCAGAGACAGAGCTCCCTGCAGGACAGGCAGATGTACTGAGATACACTGTTGAGGGGAGCAGCGGGAAAGACAGGAGAGATCTGCTACGTCATGGGAGTCAGCTTCCTGGCTGGGGATCGAACTCATGCAGCAGTGGCTAGTGATAGCTTGATAGTGCTGAGACTTAACCCCTGTGCCACCAGGGAGGCCCTGGATTCTTCTTTTAGGATGACAGTGCCTGGGACAAGCTTGTACTAGCCCTGTGCTAAGTGCTTCTCCCACATGGCCTCATTTACATGACCCTCATGGCTGCCCTTTGAGGGAGGCAGCTGTTATTCCCATTTTGTAGACAGGGAAACAGGTTCAAGGAGTTAAGTGGCTTTCCCAAGGCTCTACAACTACGAAGTGGCAGAGCCAGTATTTGAGTGATAGTCTTTCCAAATCTAGAGATTAAACCCTTAGTTCCCATTCCTGGAAGTCTGGGCTCAAGAGCTTTCTCTTGGAACCTCCATTTCCCCATCTCAGAGAAATAGGAAAATACATCTATTTTACAGATAGGGAAATGGAGTTTCCAAGAGAAAGCTCTTGAGCGGATGTATACTTGGGCTAACTACTTTTAAAATGAGACAACAATAGAGCATAAAAAGGAAAGCTTAGTTATTCACAGCTGGTGGGAATGCAAAATGGCTGCTTTGGAAAACAGTCTAGCTGTTTCTGGGCCTCCCTGATGGCTTAGTGGATTGAGCACCTGCACTGTGAAGAATCCAATGCACAGCAGCATGAGTTCAATCCCTGGCCAGGGAGGGGACCTACATGGTGCAGCAGACCTCTCCTGCCTTGCCCGCTGCTTCCCTCAGCAGTGTATTTCAGTCCATCTGCCTGTTCTTCTCCCCCTCTGTCTCTGGTGAGTCCTCTTACCTCCTGTGACTATGGCCTGTGCCCCAGCTCTTGTATGCTTAAATAAATAAATCTTAAAAAAAAATTCTAGCAGTTTCTCAAAAGGTTAAAAATAGTTTCCATCTGATCCAGCAATTCCACTTCCTGGATTGTACCCAAGATAAATGCAATGAAATGAAAATTTTTGCATGAAATTCTTTACATATATGTTCATAGCAGCCTTATTCATAATATCCCAAAGTGGAACAATCCAAGTGTCCAACAGATGAATAAATACAATATGTCTATCCAGACAGTGGAATACAATACAGCTGTTAAAAGGGATGAAGCTAGGACAAAGCCTACAACCTACATGAACCTTGGAAACATGGTACTAAGTGAAAGAATCCAGTCCCCAAACTCACATATTCTGCAATTTCACTGATAGGGAATGTCTACAATAAGTAATCTACAAAGACAGAGTCATTGGTGGTTTGCCAGGGGCTGGGAGAGGAAGAGAGGTGGAGGGTTGGGGAGAGAATGCTAAGGACTGCAGGCATTCGGGAGGGCTGATAGAAAATGCTATGAAATGAGGATGATGATGGTGCAATTCTGTAATTATTAAAAACCATTGTGTTGTATACTGTGAAGAGGTGAATTGTATGGGATGTAAATTTTATCTCTATACAATTTTATTTTAAAAAGGAGATATGGCTTGGGGGCCTTTTGCACTGCCTTTAGACCTTTTGATAGATGCATTTGTGTCCCTACACAGAGCTGAAAACACACGCAGTTCAGACACACTGTCTCTAGTTGCTGTGTGTCCACCTCTCTGAGCCTCAGTTGTAAATTAAGTATCCCCTGGAGGTCCTCTGTGCACCCACAGGAGCTAAGAATTTGAGATGGGGAGGGAGTGTCATCACAACGTGTCAAGGGATAGGGCGGGGGAGGAGGAGATGGCTCCTGGTGGCCTCTGCCACTTCTCCTTGCCTAGACAGTCTGAGCTCCCCCAGGGTGGGGCCCAGTTGAGGATGTGTGTCCCCTGCCCCCCACAGGTGGAGTTTCCCCCGCAGGTCCTGCAGCAGAATCCCCCCAGTGGCTGGTTCCGCCTCCTGCCCTTTCCCAGAGCGGAGGAGGATTCAAGGTAGATGTGGGTGCAGAGGGAGGAGGCCAGGCTGGAATCCATGGGGTATGGCCTTCCCCTGGGGGGCAGGTCCTGGGCGCTCACCTTAGCCTGCAAGGTACCATGTGCCACCGCACAGTGTGGCTTTACAGATGCCCAAACTCGCTCACCTTACTCACGTGCTAACATGGCAGTTAACACCAGTTGCTGCTTCCACACCTGTCCATACCGCCCGTTCCTGCACTCACTTGTTTACATTGGCTCTATTTTCCATACTGGTTACATCTGTTCGACACTGTCTGCACGTGTCTATTTCCATTAAACCTGTCAACATCTGAACACACCTGTTCATACCGGCCACACCTGCCCACACCTGTCTTGTGTTGCAAACTTTCAAGCTTCTTTCCTTGGAGTGTCGTATGTGCCCATCCTTATTCATCCTGGGGTCTGCCCGGGCCAGGGGGAACCTGGGCGCCCTGCGGCTGAAGGTGCGTCTCAGCGAGGACCGAGTCCTGCCCTCCCAGCACTACCAGCCGCTCCGGGCGCTGCTCGTGGAGTCTGTGCTAGGGCCAGCGGAGGTGGGTGTGCGCGACGGGCGATTCCACCAGGTGTGTGGGTGTCTGGGTCATGGCCTCCCCTTCCTTGGGGAGCCCTGCTTTGGGGTCTCAGGGCCCCGGGCCACCTCTCCTGCCTCCTGTCCTCACCCAGGAGGATGCCGTGAGCCCCCTGGCTGTGCTGGAGGAGCTGACCTTGGGGGACTGCCGGCAGGACCTCGCCACCAAGCTGGTGAAGCTCTTTCTTGGCCAGGGCCTCACCCGACCCTTTCTGGACTATCTCACCCGGCGTGAGGTGGCACGCACCAGTGAGTTGCTGGCATCTCCTGCATGGCCCCAGACCTCGCCCCCCAGGGATGGGTCTGCAGAAGTGGGGAGAAATGGGAGGTCTCTGGTCTCTTGCATCGTGTGGGGATATGGTTCGGTGGGTGGGTAAGTGCCCATGGGCCGTGCACTAGCCGGACCTCAGTCTTGAGGCCAGGCCCTGGTTTGGCTACCTGAGAGCTGTGTGACCTTAGGTAGCTCCCTTAACCACTCTGGGCCTCTAGTGTGAAGAGACTTGAGGTTGCAGGTCTCCTGGATTCCTGAGGCTGGCAGAATCATGACCCCATACTGGGTGGGTGGGGAGAGGTGGATGCAGCACCACACCCTTACCCACTCCCCTGACAAATTACAGCAAAAACTTTCTTCTGTCCTCCCAGCTGACCCCAACACCCTCTTCCGTTCGAACTCCCTGGCGTCCAAATCAATGGAACAGTTTATGAAGGTGAATGCGGGAAGCGTTGGCGGGCCCAGCAGACACTTCCTCTGGGGGATTCCTTCCCATTGCTCTTCTAGATGTCCCTGCCCCCAGCCCCTGAAGCTTGTCTGGCCTCAGGCAACACTGGGGCACCAAGCTGGGGTACTGGGGACTGGCCTTGCCCTGACCTTCACCCTGGCAGTGACTGCCACCCCAGTCCTCGGGCACATCCTGGCGTCCCTCCCTGAGTGGTCCTCCTGCCCCAGGGCACACCTGGTCCTCCTGCCCCAGGGCACACCTGGTCCTCCTGCCCCAGGGCACACCTGGGCCTCGCCCTCAACCCTGACCTGTGTGGTGCCTTTGCCCCAGCTCGTGGGCATGCCCTACCTGCACGAGGTCCTGAAGCCGGTGATTAACCGAGTCTTTGAGGAGAAGAAGTACATGGAGCTGGATCCGTGCAAGATGGACCTGGGCCGCAGCAGGTGAGCCAAGCCCGAGCCGTCTGAGCGTGAGCCAGCCAGATCTTCACCCTGTAGGGGAGCGAGAAATATGGGAACCAGGCAGCTGCAGATAGAAAAGTGCTATTTCATCATCCACTAAACAAAACAATGGCCGAGCACCTCCTGTGGGCCTGGCACTGAGAACAGCACCAAGTGGCGGCAGGGAACAAAAGAACGCGTAATAAACTAAAGAAGAAGGTCATGGCAGGTGCCGGTGCAGTGAAGCAAGGGAAGGGTGCGGACAGTGCCGGGAGCAGGGGAGGGGTTTGCAATATGCCATAGGCTGGTCAAAGGGTCAGCCTCCCCGAGAAGGGAACATTTACGCGAAACTTTGAAGGAGGTGAGAGGGAATTGTGCAGGGCTCTGGTGGAAGAGTGTCCCAGGCAGCTGGAGCAGCAAGTGCAAAGGTCCTGAGGCAGGGGCGTGTGTCTGGCACATCTGTGCTGAGCATGCCCTGAACCGGGATCTGTGATGATGAGCAACTGGGGAAGGACAACCTCTTTGGAGAGGTGACATCGATGCTAAATGTAGGGATAACAGTGTCCCAGGCAGAGGGAACAGCATGTGTAAAACCTCTGAGACAAGACTGAGCTGAGAGTGTTTAAGCAGCAGCAAGAAGCCTGGAAATGGCAGCAGGGCAGCTTCAGGGGGTGGGATGGAACTGGGTGCTGCCTGAGCTTGGGGGCGGGTGATGGCAGGGTCTGAGCAAGCAGTTGCTGTACTCTGAGACAAAGCTTCTCTGCTGGCTCCCCAGGAGAATCTCTTTCAAGGGCGCACCGTCAGAAGAGCATGTGAGAGAGACCAGCCTGGGGCTGCTGACGGGCTACCTGGGGCCCATTGTGGACGCCATCGTGGACTCCGTGGAGCGCTGCCCACCCACCATGCGCCTCATCTTCAAGCAGCTGCACCAGCGCGTGGAGGAGCGCTTCCCCCGGGCAGAGCACAAGGTGGGCAGACCAAGGCAGGGGAGGGGCAGTGGGCCGGCCAAGGTCACACCGAGGGCAGAGGCAGGACAGCGCTGCCCATGCTGCAGTGCTCTGTGTGCTGGCAGGAGTGGGGCCCTGGTGGTGCTGCCATGATGATAATAATAATAGCAATCTTTTAAAAACAGTAGCAGCAGTAATCATGGCAGCAGAAGCTAACAGCACATCAGCCCTGTTCATGGATGACTTTGTTTTAAGAGCTTGATGTATTTGTTTTCTCATCTAGTCTTCATATCCGCTCTATAAGATGGGTCTTGGCATTATTCCATTTTACAGAGGAGGAAACTCAGGCCCCAAGAGGTGGTGCTAAGATAGGCAACCATCCAAGTAGACTGGCTCCTGCATCTGTGCTCATAATCACCGAATGATAGAGTCTGGCACAAAGTGAGTGCTTCTTAAGTCCCAGCTAGAGAGAAGTAGGGGTATACAGTAGGTGCTTACTACTAGACATCCAAAATAAAATCTAAAAATAAATTCCCCCATGTGCTGGTGCTTCATCACTATTGATTCAAAAGTTAAAAACGTGGGTGCTATAAGGTTTAGGCAGGTGAAGAAATGAACAAAGCAGTTGAGGTGTGGGGCAGTAGAGAGTGGTGGGGACTGTGGTAAGTTGGAGCTCCTACAACTCAAAGGGGGTGACTCCAGGCAATCAAGTATGGCCATGTAGGAATGAGGGCCCTGTATTGCCAGATCTTTTTCTTTTTAAAGCCAGCACTTGAGATTTTATATGAAGTCTCTCACATTTAAAACTTGGTACAAATTCACTAAAAAGCCCACAACCCACCAAAACACCCAGCACAACACTTTGAGCCAATCACTACACATTTGTGGCTAGTCTGGCCTGTGGGTTACCAGTTCGAGACCTCTGGTTGAACACTAAATACACTTTCTCATGGGACCATTGTCCTTACTTACAAATGGCAAGTGAAGCTACGTGGTACAGCACCAATGTGCTAGAAATACAGACTGAGGTTCACTTTGCAAAGAGCTCTAAGGCCTGTTATGTGTTGGCGGTTTAATGGGCCAGTCCCTAGGGCATGGGTCAAGAGTTCTTGATTTATGCCACATCTCTCCCTGCTTTCTGTTTCCAGATGGGAAACTGAGGGCCAGAGAAGTCAAAGAGCCTTGACTGGGGGCTGTGGGCGCCAACCTTAGCCTCCAGACTGCCATCAGGGGTCTGTCTCTTTTGCCCCTCATTCCTTTCTGGGAGTGAACTCTGGGGTGCCAAGCTGGGAAGTGGCTTGATTTCTGCTCTACTTTGCGGGGCTCTCACCCCAGCTCAGGCAGAGGTGTTAAGTGGGACACAGCTGTGGCAGGGAGGAGGAGGCCAGCTTCAGATAGTCTGGTCCATGGGAGAGAGCACCAGTTCTCAGCCCCCACAGTGTCAGAGACCACAGGGAGGGAGCAGGGACTTTCTCAGGCCCAGGAAGGCAAGTGGGGTCAGGGGAAACTAGGGGAGCCCCTTTCTCTGACACCTGTTCCTCCGCCTTAAGAAAGGAGGAAGTGAATGAGTTCACACGAAAGCTAACATTATCCAGAACCTGGTGGATGAGGGGCAAGGGTCTTGGAGCCATTCAGTCTCCAGACTGAGTGGGGACTGGGGCTGGACACCCTCCCTCTGGGCCATCGCAGCTGCTGGCAGGGCTCACAGTCAAGGCTGAGGTGCCCTAGGAAGTTGCCACATCCCCAGGGAGGGCACGGTCTCATGTGTGAACACAATCCTAAATAAACTCTGCAGCGTGTTCCCAGCTAAATAGAGCCCGAGGAGTGTGAAAGGTGGGTGGGGAGTGGTTTGGGGGGGATCTGGATACACCCCAGATGGAGGCACCCCTCTCCCTGAGGCTCCTCTGCTGCATCTGAGGCAGGCAGGCTTACCTACAGCTGGGCCCGGGACGGGCTGCACAGGGCAAAGATCATGCTCTGCATCTTGTAGAGGGCAGGGGCTGAGCCTCAGTTTCTTCATCTGGAAAATGGGGATAAGAACGCCTATCCTCTGGGATTGTTTAAGGATTAGATGTGATAGTTCCTGAGTTCCTCACATTCAGTGGGTGAGCCACAGTGGCTGGTGATGAATGCAGGAGAGTGTGGCAAAGAGCAGGGTTCAAATCTTAACTCTGCCACTAATGGCTGTGTGACCTGGGCCAAGCGACCTTCCCTCTCTGGGCTTTGGTTGACTCCTCTGTAAAACGAAGGTATACCTCTTAGGGTGAGTATGAAATAAACAAAAGTCTAGAGAAGTATCTGACCTACTGTTATCATGAATCACAGATTTGGCTTTGAATCCTGCTTCCTCCACTCAGCAGCTGTGTAACATCTCGGAGCTTCTGCCTCATCTGTAGATTGGGAAGAACGATGGTTTCTCCCTGTAAGGGCTCTCCTCTAACACAGCGCTTGGCACAAAGCAGGGTCTGAGGATTTGTGGCTAAATCTGATTGTGGATTTAGGATTGATACTGTTATTCCACTTTGCAGATGGAACAATGGCCCCACTTCCCACCCCTTTCTTCTTTTCCCTTTGCACCACCAATCTATAGTCCCTTACGCCCTAGGCTAGGGCTTTGGGGGCCCCTCTCATGTGCTGCTCTTCTCACAGGATGTGAAGTACCTGGCCATCAGTGGCTTTCTCTTTCTGCGGTTCTTTGCACCTGCCATCCTCACTCCGAAGCTGTTTGACCTCCGGGAGCAGCACGCGGACCCCCAGACCAGTCGCTCGCTGCTTCTGCTTGCCAAGGTGCCGGGAATGGAGGCCCGCATCCTGGGTTTCTTAGCCAGGGAGCAGGGTGGTAGGAACAGAGCAGGTGTGTTAGGCCCACCAGAGACCAAATGAAAGATCCAGAGAAATCTCAGTCCTCAATACATCCTTAGTCTGTGAAGAAAACAGCCTAGTAGTCATGTACACTTCAGTATGAATTAGACCATCCTTTGTAAAGTGGGTTTCCAATGTGCATGATGGGATTAGGTGGCATCGAGTTGGGGAACTGGGCTTGGAAGGAAATAGAATAAGGGCTCTGGGATTGTAGATCTGGTCACAGGGAGGCTTGGCCAAAGCAGGTGCTGTTTGGAGTTTTCTTGTGTTGAGCACTGACCTGGGAGCCAGGATTCTGGGGGCTCTGATATGGATCTCCCCACCGTGCAGTGATCTTGGTTCTGGCATTCCCCACTCCTTTGCTGTAGGCTGTGCAGACCATCGGAAACCTGGGCCAGCAGCTAGGTCAGGGCAAGGAGCTGTGGATGGCCCCCCTCCATCCCTTCCTGCTGCAGAGTATCTCACGGGTGAGAGACTTCCTGGACCAGCTGGTGGACTTGGATGGGGAGGAGGGTGAGTTCCTGTGGCCCTGTCACACCTCGCTTGTCACGCCACTGTAGTCTTAGGACTTGACCTTCCACTGCCTCTCCCCCACTCTTGGCACTGAGTCTATGGGCCTGTGGGCCAGCTAGACAATCAGCTCACATGTCCTCACATCACACTCCCTGTGCTAGGTTCCAGAGATTGAAGAGCTCAGGCCTTGCCTTGCAGGCCCCATCCCAATCAACATGGAGATGTGGGTGGGACTGTAGCAAGGTGTGAATGCAATCTACAAGCACCTGTTACATGATTACTGTGTAATAGTGACAGATGCTGTTCCAGGTGTAGGGGGAACAATAATGAACTAGACAGAAAAATTCATGGTCTCAAGAAAGTTTTATTCTACTGGGAACAAGATGATTAGCGAATCATAAGGTGTGTTAGGGAATGATGTGTACGGGTGGCTGATTAAACTTTTAGATAGAGTGGCCAGGGATGGCCTCATGAGTGTGACATTAAAGATCTGCAGGAGGACAGAGAACAAGTCATGAGGATCCTGGGGAAGAGGTGTTCCAGGCCAGAAACAGCATATGCAAAGGTTCTGGGGTGGGACAGAGAATAACAGTGAAGGGGGCAGTGAAGAAGAGTGAATGAAGGGGAGCAGAGGAGAGTGAGGGGGTTGAACTGTGTGGGGCTTTGAGATCCCTAGAAGGATTTTAACTTCTACTTGGAATGCAGTGGAGCCTACAGGACAGTTTTTAGTTGGGACTGAGTCCACCACACGTGAAGTCCAGGTAGAGATATTTGGGTTCAAGTCACATAGGAGCCACCTGTTGAAATGTGGAGTCCGGGAGTGCAAGGGAGCGGCACTGTCAGGCTGCTTGAGTGTTACTAGATTCAATACTATCTCTGCACTGCCGCCACAGGTGTGGCGCCCCCTGCTGGCTGCCTGCTCTGCCTGCACATTCCACTTTGGGGAAGGGATCAGGGTCCACTTTGTGCCCACTGTGCCCCTCCCTTCAGGCCTCAACGATGCCATGCCCCGAGGGGGGAGTGAAGTCCAAAGTCCCCCTCTCCTCCTCCTGCCTCTAGGGCAGCAGAGAACCGTGCTCATCCACAGAGGCCCGGGTGCCCAGCGGGGCTGACTGAGCCGGGATGGCGGGGCTTCACCGTACCCTCTCCCCATTTCCCAGAGGCTGGGGGCCCAGCCAGGGTCCTGGTCCCACCCTCAGTGGCGGTTCGAGAAGGCTACCTGCTGAAGCGCGAGGAGCCCGCTGCCCTGGCCACTCGCTTTGCCTTCAAGAAGCGCTACTTCTGGCTCAGTGGGGAGACCCTCACCTACTCCAAGAGTCCTGAGTGTCAGGTGAGGCTCCAGCCCACCAAGGAGGGCTCCCGGCAGTGACCCCCTCACGGTGCTGCCTCTGTGTACCCGCGGGAGAAACCCAGGCCCCGGAAGGGGCAAGGCCCTCGCATGTCCAAGCTCTCAGGCCAGGGTCTGCTCACACTTCGGGCTAGCACCGGCTCAGCACAGGGCCAGGATGGCGCCCCACACTCTGGCCATCAGATGTCCTGCAGGGCGAGCCTGGAGTCCCCTCCCAGTTGTAGACACCCAGGGCATGGGCCGCACCCACTTTCTGGGTGTGTTCTGTGCACACAAACACAACCCAGCTCTGCCCGCTCGGGCACATGGCACAGGCGGCACCTCCGGGCCTTCATGCCCTCCCTCCCGCACCCGTCCATCACACGTTTATAGAGTATGACACTGGGCCAGGGCGGGGCCCCAGTGGAGAACGTAAACCACCCCCTCTGGCAAGCCCGCCATTCAGGTGAGTCCACCGCACGTGAAGTCCAGTATGAACTGACTCGCGAGCGACCCGCCCCTTCTGGGTGTGCACCTCCGTGGAAGGTGACACCGCCGCTGACCCTGGGGAGGGCGTGCGGACTCCTTTTTTACAGTTCAGCAGCCTGACTCCACCAGCTACAGGACCTCAGGAGGGCCACGTGTCCTCTTGTGCCTCAGCTTCCTCACCTGCAAGCTGGGAGGAATAATAGACCCAGACGCAGAAACTTGTTGGGACGTACAAATGAGTTGAGAAATGTGAAGGGCTTAGAGGCACATCCCAAGCGCCACGCAAGGGCTGCTAAGACAGAAGCCAAGGCCCAGAGAATTCGCACTTGCTGGGCGATGGGGCAGGACAGCGGAGGGGACACGCACGCTGAGCACGGACACACTGGCTTGAGTGCTCCTCCACCCCCACCTCGCCCCCAGGCTTCAGCCCCCCAGGCCACCCTGCAGCTACAGTCCTCTCTCGCAGACGCGCTGCCTCATCCCCGTGGCAAACATCCGCGCTGTGGAGCGCGTGGATGAGGGCGCCTTCCAGCTGCCGCACGTGATGCAGGTGGTGACGCGGGACGTCGCGGGGGTGCAGCACACCACCTACCTCCAGTGCAAGGTAGGTGAGGCAGCCGCCAGGATGGGGGGTGGAGGGCGCCCCTTGGGTCCCACCCCACCCTGACCGCCCCCACGCTCTGCAGAATGTGAACGAGCTCAACCAGTGGCTGTCGGCCCTGCGCAAAGCCAGCGCCCCCAACCCGGACAAACTGGCCGCCTGCCACCCGGGTGCCTTCCGAGGTGCGCGCTGGACCTGCTGCCTCCAGGCAGAGCGCTTAGGTGAGAGGGCAGGGTGGGCTCAGGCTCCGCCCACCCCACCCATCAGCGGGTGTCCCCCTCCGCTGGGGCTGGCTGTGCCACTTTGGGCAAGTTAGTTACCCAACCTCTCTGTGCCATTGCCTCGTCAACTGTGAGTGGGTTGGTTGTGAGGATTAAGTGAGTTGATCTACACAGTCTTCAGAACACTGCTCACACACCGTGATGTTCAGTGTGAGGTATTCTTTTTAAAGCATCTGTGGGTACACTGCCAGCTAGCAGGCTTGCTCTCAGGGGAGACAAATGAATAGCCAGATGATTGTTAATATAGTGTTGTAAGTGCCAAGAGGAGGCTTCAGAAGCTCCAGAGAATGCTTCTGACTCAGTCTTAGGGTAAGAGAGCAAGGAGGGCTCCCTGGAGGAGGTGCTGCTTAAATGTCACCTGAGATAAGTGGGAGTTAAGCTTTATTGAAGTTGGAAGGATTTCAGGTGGAGCAATAGGACTAAGCAAAGGCTTGGAGGTGAGACAGAGGGCTGAGGGTCCAGCCTAGGATGGGAGCCTGGACTTTAGGAAGGGGTGGAGAGAGGTGGGGCTCCAGATGAGGGTGGAGGCATGGGGCAGGGCTTGGTGGCTGCCTGGGACTCTGGAAGGGGGGTGGGGGGATCACTGACAAGGCTGTGTCCCCCTTAGCTGCCGGCTGCAGCCGCACACACTCAGCTGTCACCCTGGGGGACTGGAGTGACCCACTAGATCCCGATGCCGAGACCCAGATGGTATACCGGCAGCTGCTCCTGGGGCGTGACCAGCTCAGGTGCGTTCCCACCTCCCACCCCTTTCTGCCTCTGCTCCTGTGACCATGTGCATTTCATCCATTCCTTCCAAGCACATCAGCTGAGTTTCCCAGCCCAGGCCAAGACGAGGACTGGGAAGCTTCCTTGGGTGAGCCATAATCCAGACTGGATTTTGGGTTCTTTGAATAGCTGGTAACTCTTCATACTCCAGAGACATGGGCATAGACCTAGGACGTGTCTCTCCCCTCCCCTGGCCTCAGGATTGCCACCAGTGACAGATTAGACAGAACCAGCCTGTCTGGGTTCATATCCTGGTTTGGGGCACTGACTGGCTGTGTGATCTTGGGCAAGTTGCTTCCTTAGTTAGCTGTACCTCAGTTTTCTCACCTGGAAAAAGGAGATAATAGTGGTATCTACTTCATGAGCTTGTCCTGAGGATGAAATGAACTAATACAGGTAAAGCACATTGTAGATGCTTGGCCACATAGTTAGCTTTCCATCAAAGATAATGATTATTTTGCTGTGTGACCTTAGGCAAGTTGCTTTACCTCTCTCTTTATGATCATCTAAATAATGGAGTTAGTCAGTATCTCCCTCAGATAAGTTTTGTGTGTATGTGTGTGTGTGTGAGATGAAAATGCATGTAAGTGGCTTAGAAGAGTGTCTTGCACTTAATGTTTCCTGTGATGATGATGATGATGGTTAGTGGGAACCTGCAAGGAGCAAAATCTCTGGGACAGGAACAGATTCCCCTTGGGAATCAGGGGCCGCCTTTGCCTCTTCCTCTCTTAACTTCCAGGATGAAATTCCTAGAGGATCTCAGCCTGGACACCACCCTGGAG
This sequence comes from Galemys pyrenaicus, assembly GCA_019455555.1. Taxonomy (NCBI): domain Eukaryota; kingdom Metazoa; phylum Chordata; class Mammalia; order Eulipotyphla; family Talpidae; genus Galemys; species Galemys pyrenaicus. The sequence goes on along the minus strand of JAGFMF010012286.1, from coordinate 792,857 downwards.
GCTGACCCAGGGCAGGACAGCAGAGCCATGGAAGGTAAAGGGTACAGAAGGACCCTCTCTGACACCTTCCCACAACTTGCCAACCCCACCCCTCTGTCTTCCCACCTCATCTCCAGTCCATCAGCGGGTAGGTGGGGGGAGCTGTGGAACGTTTTAGGGTTTTTAGGGCACAAGGAAGCCTGAGGAAGCCATTGGGCGGGTTACAGCAGCCTGGCCTGCCTGGCTGCCCCTGCTGCCCTTTTTCTCTCCCTCCTAGGGGCCTGTCCTGAAGTCCTGGCCCGGCAAAGAGAGGCAGCTGCCCGCCTGCTGGAAGTGCTTGAAGATTTGGATAGAGCCCACGAGGAATTCCAGAAGCAGGAGCTGAAGAAGGCAGCCGCCCCAGGCCCCCTCAGGCACTAAGAAGATGCCAGCATCAGCCTGGAAGGAGTAGAAAGGCTTTGGGCCTTTTTCAGTGTACCCTGGCTTGGAAGTCTCATTGTGACTTTCCTGTATCTCATTGATGCTATGGTTTGGGAGCTTCTGGATATATCTCAGTACCTGGGGCATGGAAACCCTTTGGCAAGGAGGTCAGTCTTGCACTGAACAAGCCTCACTATCTGGGCAGAGGCAGACTGGAAAAGATAGGATAAAGACCCCCACCTCATTGAGCTCAACCTGAGGCCTCTGCCTCACCCCTCCACCCACACCAATGAGCTGGCCTGGCTCTGAGCTGCTGGATACAGCTGTACCTGAATGCCTGATGTCCATGTGTCCTTGTTACCCATAGGCATAGACAGTGACAGCCCTTCCTGTTTTCATGTCTGCCGATCCCTGTAACCTCACTGAATCTCCTGAACCCTGCCTTTGGCCCAGGGCCCCAGCCACAAGCACCCAGAATCAGGTGCCTTTAGGAAGAATTGAGGCTGGGAGCCCAGTGTGCCGGGAGCCCGGGAGACTTTGCGCTAGGCTCCTTCCCTTTCTTTGGATCTGTTTACCCTGTATAAAATGAGGAAGGAGTGAGTCTAGATGTGTGGTTTTCAACCTGAGTTCATAGTTAGCTCTGGGAGCCAGGGTGGGGCTTCTTAGACTGTTGCCCCGAGCCCACTCCCTGGGTGTCTGCTAGAAGCCAACGTTCCTGGACCCACCCAGATTTCCTGAATCAGAATCTGAGGGAGTTGGGGTCAGGGGTTGGGGTTTTCATCAAGTTCCTCAGGTGATGTGGAGCAATATGAGATTTGAGGGTCACCAGGCTGGGCAATTTTATGTCAGGGTTTGAGGTGAGATTTTTGAGAATGAATCACAGAGGATAAAAAGTTGGGGAACGCCCACTGGCAGAACTAGAAGGGCCCCAAGGACTCATTTCCGGTTGTGTGTGACCAGTGAGGGTGGGACAGAGGCTGAAGTTGGCCTGGTTGCCGAGAAGGTGGACAGAGGACGCGGCGCTACGCGGAGCATGGCCAGCAGGGGTCGCCTGGAGCCGCAGCATCACAGCCGCGCACACTCTGGGGAGATGCCGCGAGCGATGCAGAGCTTGTGCAGGAGCGGGTGAGGGGGGGGGGGAGGGAGAGGGGGCTGTGTCCCTCTCCATCTCTCGCTAGACAGATCCCGGTCCTCCCCGCTGAGGTCAGGCTGGGGCCCTGAAGTTCCAAGGAAGTGACCATGGTGCCTCCCGGTTCTTCCATATTTTCCTACAGACTCAATTCCTAGCCCACATTCCTCCTTCCTATTCACTGTACCAGGGAGAGGCTATGTGCTTTGCCCTGTGGCCACGCCAGAAAGGTCCTTCTACCTCTGCCCTCTTGGGGAGCGGATGAGGTCTCATTTTGTTGCAAAATGTCTTTTCATTTGGGACTAAATGAAGGTCCCCTGGCATTGAGCCACCAGCATTCTCCACCCCCCACCGGCAGGAAAAAACTGAGTGAGGAGGAGAAAGACCGTTTATTTCTCCACCCACAGTGGGACTGGTAGGTTTTCAAAAAGAGCAATCGCTGGCATCCCTTTAAATCTTGGCTGACTTCTACCGTGGCAGCCAATCAACAGAGGCGGAGCTGGTGAGTTGCCTGGGCAACAGGCCCCTGGTTGGCCGAGACTATCAGCCACCCCACTGCCCACTGCAGGGAAAGGGAAATGGACTCTTTGCTGTCCAGTTTGCTTTTCAAACCTGCTGGCCTGAGCTAGACCTCCTCCACTGGCTCCCGAAGCCAGGAGCTCCAGTCTCTGGATCTGGACACCGAGAGCAGTTTGGTGGAGAGGATGGGGTGGGCAGGAAGGGAGAACAGTGCCTTTATCTGGGACAGACTTAAGGCTGGGGATGGGAGGGGGGAACGAAGGTCCCAGAAAGATGAAGATACAAGCACAAAATAAGATAGACGTGAGGGGGACCTCCTCTGTCTGGCCACCCCTTTGCAAAACTGCCAAGTGAATAATCTGGGATTTTTCTGCCCCATAATGGCCAGAAGTAGGTGCAGAGAATGGTGACAGATTTGGGAGTCGACTGAGCTTGCCAAGTGCCCCTTTCACCCCCACAGCCCCAGCAGGCTCCTAAGTGCTGGCCCTGAATGCTCTGCTTGCAGACAAGCCTGCACAGGTGCGATAGACACAGATGGGAATCCACATGGAGTGCCACAGGGGCCTTTCTGTCTCTTCCCCCCCAGTTTGGGGGTAAGTAGAGGCACGTGGGTGTGCGTGCTTGTGTTCAACAGGACACGTGTGTTTGTGTGAGGGGTGGGGCTATGTCTTTTGGTAGGGAGGTTGCTGTGGTTTCCGGTGCTCTCTGCGACCCTCTCAGGAGCTATGGTCGGAACTGGCTGTGCTGCTTTCCTGCTGTCCTGCCATCGTCCCAACTGCCGCCAGCAGCCAAATCCCGGATTGCTTCTGGCTCTTTCCGCAGGATCCTCCTCAGCCCCTGGGCCACCAGGGCACACCTGGCAGAGGGAGGCGTGCGCCGGACTAGGGGCAAAGCAGGAGGGAAGGCGGGCGGCCTGGGGCTTCTCAAGCCTTGGTGGAGGCCTCGGACACGCCCTGGGCTGTGAGCTCCGCCAGCACGTTGTCCAGGTAGCTAGCGTCCGGGTAGCCGTGGCCCGTGAGGTTGGATCCAAACTCGGTCTTGTGGTGGATCTCGTTCCACACGACGGTGTCCGACTCGCCAGTGGTGTTGGACGTGCCTATGGTGAAGATGAGTCTCCGCTCCCAGGCTGTGATGAGCAGCCTCAGCACCTGCGTGGCAGGGGCGGAGTCACTGGCAGCCCGACCTACACGCGGAGCCCCGCCCACACGTGGGGCCCCACCCACATCTGAGCCCTCCACTCACTTCCCACCACGTCTGAGGTGAGGTACCTGCTAAGCAGGGGGCAGGCTTCCCTGAGTCTCTGTCATTTCCTTCCCTACCCTGACATCCCCGGGAGCTCCCCCAGTCCTTTCGAAGTTATCTGCTTGTTTCTTCTGGGGTGAAAAAGGGTCTCAAATTGATGGCTCTCAATAGTGCTGAGTTTGGAAAGCAAACTATTCTGAATAGCCACTTTGTAACTTCCTTGGCAAGATTCAAAAATTTGAAATTTCATATGAGAATCTGAATTTCTGACTTTTCTTGAAAAAACAGACAAAATCCACAGCATGGAGGTGACTCACTGGACTGCTTGGATTCCATCCATGCCCCACCACTTACTGGCTGTGAGACCCTGGACAAGTCACCTGCCCTCTCTGAGGCTTTGTTTCTTCACACACTGGGCTCAAGATCTTGACCCCAGCCCTGCTGGCAGAGTTAGGGGGTTACAGTCCAGGTGGGTGTCGGGAGGAAGGTGAGAACAGGGACTGGGGGTCTGGGGGACCATAGGCCTAGGCTGACAGTGGCTGGGGCCCCTGCCTGCTCCCATACCCTAAGTACCCCCAGGATTAAGCACCCACCTTCCGGCCCTTCTCGTTGTTGGGTAGATAGCAGTGGCGCGGGAAGCCTCTTGCAGTGAACTTCTTGCCTGGATTGGGGTGCTCTGGGCCCTAGGAGGGGGGCAGCAGAAGCTTGAATCATAAATGGGTGGGGAGAGGCTCTGGAGGTTTTGGAGGCGTTTGGGGTCAGGCCCACCTGGATGCCTGTGGGGATGTCGTAGACGATGCGGATGGTCTGGGTGTCGGCGAAGCCGGGCAGCGAGTGGGGGATGAGGTGGAACTCCATCTTCCCTGGGGGCTGAGTGCCCGTCTTCTCCCCGTAGATGGCCTTGCACGTGGGGCACTGCAGGCTGCCGTCCTGGGGCGGGAGTGGCCCATAGTGAGGTCCCCAGGTGTCCCGGCGCTGCCCAGTGCCCCTTCCTGCTGCCCCCAACCCACCTTGTTGCCATTGGAGTACATGGCCACGAGGCACAGCAGATGGTACATGTGGCCGCAGCGGCCCAGGCGCCCCACGAGCTCAGGCCGCACGCCCTTGTGCCGGAGCACACCCTCGTAGCCAGAGGCGGTGACCAGCCGCTCCATGCAGATGGTGCAGTCCTGGGGGCACACAGGGGAGACAGCACTGGGGGAGGGGATGTTCCTGGGGCAGCACCGCCCAGGGTGGGCCCCCTAGGGAGCAGACCACCCACATTCGGAATCCAGCCGCAAGAGGGAAGAGCTGCTCCCTCACACCCTGCTCCAGCGGGGTAAAGGCCTCATGTCAAAAGCCAAACTAAAACACACCCGGTGGGTGAAAATAAGATACAAACACCGCCACTCATCCAGATCGATGCACGTGCTTCTACCAAAGAAAGCATCTCCGTTCATCAGAAAGACGTGGAAAGGCAAAGCGACAAACCGGGAGGAGAGCTGGAGCAGGCTGAGGGGGCGGGCAGGCAGGGGGCGGTCGTCTGCACCCGCCTCCGGCTCACCTCATCAGGTGGGTTCTTCACCTTCTGCATGTACCTTCGAACCACATCTTCAGGGTTCTTACCTGCAAGGACACAGGGCAGTGGGCTTGAGGGCACCCAGAGGCTAGCCCTGAGGACGTGATGTAGGATGGGGTCAGGGGTCAGAGGGAGGGGGTGAGAGGGGTTGCTGGAGGTCAGAAGAATAGGGGTTGGGGGTTATAGGGTTGGGGTGCTGGGGAGCGGAGATCAGGAGAAGGTGGGGTCCTAATTCCTAAGAAGAAATTGGAGTGGTGGGGTCTCAGGGTCTGGGGTCAAAGGTCAGGGGGTGAGGTCAGGGGCAGGGCGGGGCGCAGAAGGCCTACTCTTCTTGAGGTGCTTCTTCTTGGTCTTGCGGCACACCCCGGGAACGCCAGGCACGGGCTTGACGTCGCTCTTGCTCACGGGTGGCGGGTGCAGGATGGGCTTGGGGGCCCGCGTCAGGCACACAGGCAGACCTGCCGCGCACAGCAGGATCCCGGTCATCCCTGCGGGGGAGGCGGCCGTCAGTGGAGGGGTGCCTCTCCAGGTCCCGGGACCCCGGGGTGCGTGAGCGGGTGGGGTGCTCCCAGTCCTTGCCCACTCAGCCCCGCCGCGGGTTGAAGCCCAGTGGCTGGCCTGCGACAGGCCCACCCTTCTGTCCTGTCCTGAACTGGACCTCACCTGCCAGGGCCGGGTGGACCGGTCCCGTCCCACTCAAGTTCTTCACCGGAAGTGCGGGGACCCTACAGGGAGAAGAGAAGCGGCTGCAGCTGGACTCCAGTCCCCCACACCAGCAAGCTGGGAGGCCCTAGCTGGCCTTCTGGCCTGGTTGCTAGGCATACTCGGACCCTTGTGTCCATTTGTGTCATCTAGAACGGTCCCTGGGAGCTGTCCTCCTGCGACGTCCTTCCGTGGAGGAGTGGGTTTGACCGCACCCTGCCCCGGTTGAGATGGAATGGACCCCTAGATTCAGTAGTGACCCTTCCGCCACAGCTGTCTCCCCACTCCAGGGCTGCCTTTCAGTGGCTGCTGTGCCTGAACCCAAAACTTAGTGACTCAGCCATTCTAGCACCTCTCAGAGTTTGCTCCCTGCAGCCAGGGTGAAGAACATGCATCCCCAGAAGGGGCCCTGGGGAAGAAGTTAGGAATCAAATATTATAACCACTCTTTCCTGCTTGGCAGTCCAGGACACAAACAAGCTCATAGAGCCTCTGATCTGCTGGGCAGAAAGAACAGGATTAGTGGTGGTAAATCCAGGTTTTCCAAAACCAAAGACCCTGGGAAAATATGCCCTGGGTTCCCTTCTCTCCCTCTCCTCAAAGAGCTCTGGCTTTTGGGCTCAGTGGAGCGGCTTCCTCATCTCAGCTCAGCCATCAGCAGCCGGGTCACCATCGCACTGATCTCCACCTGTAAAATGGGGTAACACGGCACCTCCCTTGTGTGCTGTAAGGAGTTGGTGAGCTTCTGCGAGTCCAGGGCAGAGCGCAGATCCTGGCACTTAGGAAAGACCCTGGCAGCACTGACCTTCGCCCTTGCCATCTGCGGGTTACCCTGGCTGAGTAAGTCCACCCTGAGCTCACGAGGTCAGGATGGAATGTCTCTCCTTCTTGGAGAGGAGAACTTGCAACCACTGCCCGAGACACTTGGGCGAGCCTGCCAGCCTCTGTCACCGTCCATTTCTTCATCTGCTAAATGGGGTGGCGCCCCTGGCCCGCAGCGCTGGTGGGAGGACTGGCGAGGCAGCTGCGAGGTCTGTCCGGGCTGACCTGAGCCTGTGTGATTTCAGGGCTTGGTTATGCTGGTACTCAGGGGAAACTAAGGGACCTGGGGTGTGCCAGAGGGGGTGCAGGAAGGGCGGGGGCAGAGCCCTGCAGAGGAGCTGCTACAGTCCCCGTGCTTGCCTGCTACAGCCTGAGAGCAGCCAGGGCAGCTGGTCACCTGGCCTGGCGGGCGCAGTCGGCTCAGGGAGTTAGCTGGGAGATGCCATCAAGCAAATGGCACGCTTGGCAGACTTGGGGGCTGCGGCTCTGAGTGTGGAACTACCCCACACCCCGAACATGTGCTGTGTTCACGCGCACACACTTGTACACACACAAGCGTACACACAGACACGAACATGCCTGAGCAGGCACACCACTCCACCGACCTGCCCGCTGCACACACAGACACACAAACACCCCCGCCTGGGAACATGCAACAGCACATATACCCACAACACCCCCAGGAAGTCTTCACACAGATACAGACGGAGACGCACGATACTCAGGGAGCATGCTGCATGCATGTGTGCAAACACAAACGTGCACACACTCCAGGGAGCACACCCACACACATGCACACACACGCGGCAAGAACACTCATATGGCCAAGAGGTGCCAGTTCACAGAGTGGTGCCCTGGCCACAGCTGTCCCGCCCAGATGCCAGTACTGTGGAGGAGCAGGGTGCAAGCTCGGAAATGCACCCCGGCCCTCACAGGCACCCAGCATTCTGCAGCCTGCAAAGGGACCCTGCCACCCACAGGCGGGGACACAGGCAGACGTGCTGATTCACACCGGGTCAGCCAGGACACCTCTTCAGACCACTCTGAGGCCCTGGAGGGTATCTGGAGCAAATATTAGAATCCCTTAAACTCTTGGTGACTTGGAGTCACTGAACAGAGCTCCTGAGTTAAGTGCCACAGGAGGGAGGGACTGTGGGGGAGGCCCCATGGCTGATCAGTTGAGGTGTGGGGGGAAGGGTGCTGTGTCTCGGTTTCCCCATCTCTAACAGGGATAGAGTCCCGTGAGGGTTCAAGGACGTCAAGGATGTAAAGTCCACGGTTGGTGCAGGGGCGTGGGAGCAGGTGTCTTGAGTCTCTCCTAGCAGCCTGCTGGGACCCATGAGATGGAGGCTGAACCTTCTTGGGGTCTGTTATAATCCCCCAGGACTTTCCTGGGGGGTAGCACCACCCAAACATCACCCTTCCCCATAATCTTATTGGGAAGCTCAGAGAGATGTAACTCAGGTGCCTCCTCCACCACCTCTAGTGCAGACACACTGTGAAGGCCCTCAACATACTTAGGTCTCCCCTACCCCTTTCCTTCCTTTCTCTCTCATGAGAGGACGTATCTCGCCTTCTCTCCAGGGCTCCCTGTGAAATGGGTGGAAAGAAGAATACTCATCATCATACTACCACTTTTTGTCCCCTACCTGTTCAGACATCACTAATCCATCACAGCACTCTCAAGCTGAGCAGGATCCTCAGCTTCCTCCAGGTTCCCTCTACCTGCCCTAAAGACAGATGCTACCCCAGGTACATGTGATGTCCAAAATCTGGTCCAGCTCATGACTCTGGGAATTAGGGGAGTGAGAACCTCAGAAAAGGAAGGTTTTAGATCTTAGTTCGTTTTAATTCCTGGCACCCCTTAGCAGCCACAGAATCCTGTATTACAGAAGTCAGACTCACCCCTGGGGAGGGGCTGGAGGGGGTGTGACCGAGGGTTGTTTTCTATTTACCTATCCAGGAGCTGGGGGACAGCTTCTTTCAACCTGCAGGCCCCCTGCGAGAACCTGGGGTAGCAGGGTTCTCACGATGCCTGAGCGTGGGAGCCACCCAGGCCCCTTTTGATGTGGTTCATGCTGTTTCCTCCGAATCAGTGAGAACATCCTCCTGCCCTGGACAAGCGGCTGCTGCCCGCAGACCTCCCGGAAGGGGGGCCGGCCTTCACCCTCCGCTCAGTCTTCTCAGGGCCCAGCCTGGCAGCACGTCTAAGGAATCCTTCAGGCTCCTGCTAGCCAGAAGCCAGGCCTTGCTACCCCAGTGCAAGGACGGGCCCACTGTAATGCTGTTCTTCCTGTTGCCTTTCCCACCCCCACCTCAGACCACCTTCCCCTCTGCCCTCAGACGATGACTTCCACCTTGCTCAGAGTAAAACCTGACCTCCTTACCCTGTGGGACAGTGGTTCCAGCCCTTGAACTTCCTTTCCCCTGTGCTCAGCCCTCACCATGCTCCCCTTGATATTCCTCAGATATGCCAGGCATATTCCTACCCCAGGGCCTTTGCACCTGCTAATGCCTGTCCCAAATATCCTTATATTCTACACCCTCACATAACACAGGTCTCTGTTCAAAGGTCATTTACCTTATCAGAGAGACCTTCCCTACCTTTACTCTAGGGAAGGTGCTGCCTTTGTCATTATTTTTTTTGGTCAAAGCACGCATCATGACCAGATAGCATTAAGTCTTTGGCATGATTAGGCCCTGTGCAGTCTGGTCCTTCCTGCTCCCGTGACCTCATCTCCTTCCCCCTCCATCTCTCTATACCGGACACATCTGCTGTTGCTCTCACATGCTGAGTGTGGCCCCTTTTCTAGACCTTTGCACCTGCTATGTCCTCTGCCCCAAAGTCTTTCCCCCTAAATGCTGAATGGTCCACTTAGATCCCTGCTGAAATGTCATCTCTTCAGAGAGATCTTCCTTGACCACCGACATCAACACTAGTACACAACACACAGCAGATGCAGAACAGGCACGGTTGTGGGAATGAAGGCAGGAAGACGGGGGCCCCTGGCCTCCCACGGTGCTGATATTCATTCCCAAGTGAGCATGCTCACTGGGCATCCTATGGGAATGGCCTGAGCAAACGTTCTCAAAGATGCCCCAGAAATGTTCTCCATCAACTGGAGGCAGTTGTTGCATGGCAGGGTTTTGGGGTCCCCACATTTCCTGTAAGCTGTCCTGTGACGTGCCACAGAGAGCCGAGGCATGCTCTCTCAGTGGTAACTCCTACTGCTCGTAGGTGCCAGATGAGCCCCAACAAGTCCCGTCTTTGGAGAGATAAACTGAGGCACAGAGAGGTGAAATCATTTGCCAAAGAGTAGTGGAGCCAGGATTTACTTCCAGACAGCTGGACTCCACAGTTCGTGCTCTTGGCCATTTCATTCCACACCAAACCCTCTTCTCCCAGGGTGGTTTAGAGGCTGAGGCAGGAGGCTCTGTCAGAAAAAACTCTCCTCAGCTTTAGTCCGAGGAAGAAGGATGGAGTATTGTGCTCTCCTCCCTGACAAAGAAGGGCAAAGACAGCCGGTACCTGCTCTGGCTGGAAGGCAGTGTTCACAGGCAGGGTGAGGTAACGTAGGGGAGACTTTCCTATTTGCTGTTCCTCACACTGTTCCCTGCCCTCTCCTGTCTGGGTGCCTTTCCCCTGCCTGCCCATACTGTCTATTCTGCCCTTTGAAGAGAGGTTTGAAGGTCACTTTCTCCATCCAGTTTTTTCTGCTTTTCCTCGAGTGAATTCAGAGCCAGTCCTTTTTATTTCCAAGGGACTGTGTTTATCTTTTTTTTTTTCCAATGAGGACACAGGCATTTTCTGTTTTGCTTTCTAGCTGCGTGGTTGCGCTCCTATCTCTTCCACCAGATTGTGAACTTCTGGAAATGAGCCTGACCCAGCCTCATGACCTGAGGTCTGAGAGTGGGACGATGCACATGGGTTCTCAGTCTGGATGAAGCCGAACCAAATGAGAAGCGGGTTTACCTCTCTGCGCCTCCTCAGAGGGGACCTGGTGTCCTCAGAACAGTGTTTCTGACACTAAATGAGCCCCTGGACTGAGGGTGGAGCGAGTATCCCACAGGCGTTGTCCTACGGCCCAGGGCAAGCCTTGCCAACCGACCCCTGCTCCTTCCTGCTAAGCCAAGATGCAGCTCCAGAACCCTCCTCAGCACAGTGCTGCAGGCAGCTCCTATCATCCAAGCAGAGCTGGCCCATGAGGTGAAGTTTATTTGTCACGTCTTTTGTAGATGATGGGGCTGAGGCCCCACAGAAGGGAAATGACTTCATTCAAGGCGCTCAGGTGGCGAGAGGGCAGCTGGCAGCGGGTCCTGGAGTTTCTGAGTCAGAAGCCAAGCAGACCCCACCAGGCAGATCTGTGGGGCCGCCTGAAGTGGAACCAGCCTTCAAGTCCCCTGTGCCCTGAGGCAGACTAAGGCTTTGACCCGGGTCCTGAGGCGGCCTCAGCCCTGGGCAGGTTGTGCCAGGGAGGGGTGTATGAGTGGGTAGGTTTGCTGGCTCTGGGAGTCCTCGGTGCTGGGCATCCAGGGGATTCAGGACCCCAGGGAAGCAGGACTCCATGTGACCATCGCCTCAGGGCTGCTGAGGCGCCCCCTGGGGGGCCCCTAGTCACCCCCCCCTCCCAATAGCCCCAGGCAGGTCACATGCTCTCATGAGGGATTCCGAGTCCCCCACTGGCCTCAGGTCCCCTCAGAACACCTGGCATCTGCCCAGCAGTGCCTTGGGAGGCCTTAGGCCTCAGTCATTTGGGTCCAAGTGGGTGAGGCGGGCAGAAGTGAGAGTGCTGGTCACAGGTAGAGGAAGTGGAACAGTACCCTGTTGGGGAGAGGTGTGCTCCCTGGGCCTGTTTCCCTCCCTAGCTCTCAGTGCCTATCTGCCTGGACCTGAGCCCCACACCCCAAGCCTGAGGAACCCAGTCTGGGGCGAACCAACCCCCATCCCTGTCCCCTCAATTGAACCCCAAAGGCCGGGGACGTTGCAGCCTGCTCCAGGAGACTGGGTGCCCCCAGGCCAGGCAGAACCCTAGATCCTCAATAGCCACCGCCCAGAGAGGCCCGTCACTTCCCCTTTCCTGGCTCCAGCAACCCCATCTGTCTGGGCAAGTCACTGGGGTTCTATGGGCCTCAGTTTCCTCTCTGCCACATGGAACCTCTCATTCCCGCCCCCATCCACTCCAAGGGACTGAAGGGTACAGAATCCCCTAAAGAGACATTTTGAGGGGGGCTTGCCATTTGGGGCCAGCATCAACTCTCCACCCGCTGCCATCCCATCCCAGCCCACTATGTCAGGTTTGCCCAAGGCGGGGAGTGCTGGGCTGGCGTTCCCACGGCCCTGGGCAACCACATGCAGACGGGAGTGGGTAGTTTGGCCTCCTAGGGGGCAGGGCAGGAAGTGCCTGGGCTCTGAGGGGTGGGGCGGAGTGTCTGTTTGACCTTGCGGGCGAGGGCGAGGGAGGGTGGCGTGTGGTACTGCGCACAGGCCAGGCCAGGAAAGGGGTGGGCAGGCCAGCGGCCAGGGACGCAGTGAGGGGAGACTCGGTACGTTATTTCTGGAGCACTTAAATGTGATACCTGTTTAAGCACTGGGGCAACCAAATATGGATTCTTTATGATAAAAATGTAAAATCACCACTAGAAATTAAAATAACGAAGGAAAACACTGACATAGCCACCGCATCAAAACTACCTCCCTCCACCTCCCGTCCTCTGCCTCTGCCCCACTGCAGCCAATTCTTATATCCAGGGCGAACCTGTTAAAACCAAGTCACACCAGCCTCTCTCCAGCCCACAAGCCCACTGGTTCCCAGCTCACTCAGCGTGAAGCCGAAGCCCTCAGCACGGCCCCAGGCCCTAGAGGACTGGCCCCATTTTATTCCTGGCCTCCTCTACCCCTGCTCACCCCTACACCCCCAGCCACACCTGCCTCCTCTAACACACCAGCCCCCCTCCTGCCGCAGGGCCTTAGCACAGGCTGTTCCCGCTGCCTGGAAAGCTGCTCCCCCAGCTCCCCGTGTGGCTTACTTCACCATCTCCTATCTTGGCTCAAGTGGCCTATTCTCAGTGGCATCTTTCTCATCACTCCCTACAACCCTTTCCTGCTTTAGGTTTCATCCACAGCAGCTAGACACACACTCACATTCTAGAATGTATTTCTTTGTTTACTGTGCATCCCTCGCTAGAATGGGAGCTCCAAGAGGGAGCCAGGCAGGGCGTCTGGGACCTGGGGCCAGGGGTGACCTGTTTTGTTTATTGCTCACGCCCAGATCCCTATGCTGTGCTCGGCATACAGCGGTTTTTTTTTTAACATATACAGATTCACAAGTGAAAGAAACAGACAAACATGTGCTCTAAGAAGGTAAAGGAAAGAGCAAGCTGGGGAAAGATGAGTGATAAGGGTTAACACCCTCAGTGCAGAAAGAGCACCCGCAAATCAAGAAGGAAGCACTAACAGTCCGAGAGAAGGAGAAGCCAAAGAAATAAACAAGAAGTTGGCAAAAGAAGGACATGACCGGTGCCAGTAAACAGGAAGGGGCTGTCAGGCTCACTAGGGACCAGACTAGGAAACTCAGAGGCCTCTCGACTGCACCGATGAGCAAAGCTGCCTGGGACAGGAGGGGAGCAGGCGTGCCCCCCGCTGCGGGTGGCTGCGGGGGCTTGAGGGCGCTTGAACATGCAGACATGGCACATTCTGACCTGACGCTGGATCCTGACCTGTAGGGCCGGCTGTACTTCAGAGGTGCAGAAACTGAGGCCCAGGAAAGGCAAAGACCGCTGCTGAGGCCACACAGGGAGAGGAGGAGGCGGCTGCCTAGGTGGGGCCCAAGTCAGCCGGTGCTGGCCCGTCTGCTCCCTGACTCCCGACAACCTGTGGCAAAGGGCTGGGTCCCTGGGACCATGAAACAGCGTGGCAGGCATTGGGGTGGGACGCCCCAACACCCAGGTAGAGTGGGGGCTTTGAATCAGCCTCAGTTGTGTGACTTTGAGCAAGTGTCAGTACTTCAGGGCTTCATTTTTCTCAAATGAACAATGGGACTAATAAGTCCTGCCACCTTGGGCTTCTGAGAACTAATTGAGGCCCACTGCACAAGCTGGAAACGGAGCCCGAGGGCAGAGTGAGCTCTCAGCAAATAGAACCCACCTGCAGCCGCCCCAGCCGCCCCCACCGTGTGGGGTGGAAACTCTCAGTCTGGCTCATCTGCCCCGCAGCTGTGTTCCCAAGTCCTGGACACTGACCTCTTGGGAGACGGGCGGATCGTCCCCACCCCTGCATGTCCCCAGGCCCGAGCTGCCAGCTGGCTCCCCGCTCAGCCACAGGGGTGGGTGGAAAAAACCCCCGGCCAGAGGACACTCTGACCCAGTGGCTGTGTGACCTTGGGCAGCTCAGTAGCCCTCTCTGGGCCTCCAGGCGCTCAGTCGGGGCTGAGATGAGGATGGGAGGTGAGAGCTGACTGCAGAGTCTGTTCCTTGCTCTGATCATCTGACTCACTACTGGCACTGCCGGCCTGCAGGTGTGAGTGGGGGCTAGTTTCAGCTCCGTTTGGCAGATGGGTAAACTGAGGCAGGGAGGAGCGGAGGAGAAGCCGTATGCCCAAGGTGGCCCAGCTGGAACAGAGGCAGGACTGACCTTGAGTCTGTCTGGGTCCTGCAGGGAAGAGAGAGTCTGTGGAGAGATGGGACCAGAGAAGAGATAGAAAAAAGGGGAAGGTAACAGAGACAAATAGAAACAGAGACCCAGAGAGGGAGGAGACAGAAAGTGAGAAATTGACACTTCTGGGGTGTGAACTGCGTCCCCCAGGTCTCACAGGTGGAAGTCCTCAAACCCAGCGCTCAGACAATTCGGAGACAGCGTCTTTGCAACAGTGACCACATTAAAACGGGGTCATGAGGGTGAGCCCGACCCAAGGTGGCAGGTGTCCTTGGAAAGAGGAAGTGGTGACACCCGCACCGAGGGCAGATGGTGGGCATCACAGGGAGGAGATGGCAGCCTCACAAGAGACCAGCCCTGCAGACCTTGATCTTGGACTTCCAGTCTCGAAACTATGAGAGAATCAACTCCTGTTGTCTATGCTCCCTGTGGGGGGCCGCCCAAACAGACTGAAAGGCCTGAACTCAGAGCAGAGACTCCCCCAGGGCAGGGGCACAGTAAAACAAAGCAGTGGGCCTGGCTGCCTGGCTGCTGCCTTAGCAATGGGGAGCTTCAGCCAGGAGGAAGTGGGGCAGGCCACTCCATCTCTTCTTCCTCCCAGCTCCCTAACCTTGTCGCAGAATCCGGGGTCATGTCCCCACCCTGCTGTGAGCCTGTGATATTTTTGGTGGGGCTCCTTAGAGAGGGAGATTGGGGGGCCTCCACACAGGCCTGTTTGGTAGGGAGACTTCAGAGCTGAGACGCGGCAGGGTCTGCATGGCTGGGGAGGGTTGAAAGAGTCCTTGTCAGTTCCCCAAGCCTTTCCAGACCAACTTCTGGACTCAGAGGCTCAGAACCGATGTTTGCACTCAGAGAGGGTCCAATACAGCTCCCAGGGAGGGGGGAGGGGAGCGCTATAAACCAGATTAAGGGCACATGCCTGGGGGGAAGGGAGTTGGGGCAGGTCAGAGGAGGACACATGTGCAGCACCCCCAGGGAGAAGTCTTTCTTCTCCCCAGAGCCCTCTTGAGCTTTAACACACTATAGCTCCCCGCTGCCAGCAGCACCAAGCCCAGGCACCCCTGAGGTCCGCAATCTAGCTCCCTACTCCTAGTTGGAAAAGCCTCAGTCCCTAGGGTTCCAGCAGGAAGCCTCCATCCCCATTTGGTCTCCAGAACCCACTGTGCATTCCCTCCTCCACCCCTTGCACTTGCAGTACCCCGGCCTGGGGTGCCCGGCCCCTCGTCCTTCCCCCGTAACACTGGCCCTCACACTGCAGCCTTCCTCGCACACACAGTTCATCCCTGAACGTTCCATGTCCTTCAAGCTTCACTGAAGTTGCACATGCTGTTCCCTCTGCCTGGAACAACCTTTCTCCAGATATGCCTCCCCCCTCCTCAGAGAATGGGGTGTCCTCGTACCTCATTCCCTCTCGGCCATGCCACCCCAACCGCCACCATCCCGCCGCTTCCCACGCTCCCGCGGTCACGTTCATTGACTCGCTAACTTGCTAAACATCTCTCTCCCTAGCAGTCTGGGCCCCGACTTGCTGTGGCCACGCACCCACGGTATGTATTTGGGGAATCACATTGAGCAATAAAAGCTGAGTAATTCCGTCTGCCCTAAAAAGACTCCCACAAATGTTATCAGTGACTAAGAAACTCATTTCATCTGGCAACCCACTAAACACACTTGAAATGATGGAAAAGTTCGCGGAACAGTTCCGACCATTCCCATGTCTGCCATGCGCCAATATTTTCTTTCCTATTCCAACTATTCCATTCCATTCTATTACAATATGTTCCATTCCATCCATCCATCCCATTCCAAGAAAACACTGGTTGCAAGCTCCTGATTTCATAATTCACTACTGGGTTACAATAATAGAGCACAGAGAGAAGGTTCTGGAATTCTCACTGCAGAGGTTGCCAGGGTTTTCCTGGCCTTGCCCCCCACCCCCCACTCTAGCTTGATGTTCTGCTCTTCTTGTCACTCCTAAGCCCTCTACCCTCCCTGTTCACCAGGTTGCTGAGCCAGGTTCTGTCTACAATGAGCCACAACGAACACGCCTGCCCCTGGGGCCCTAGAGACTTCCCTGACCCCTGGGGTCTCACCTGTGTTGGCACTGGGCCCACCTGAGAGCAATGGCCTGGAGGGAAGGGGGAGGGGTGGGGAATGCAGGCAGGTGCAGTCTCCGCAGTCCTTTCCATGGAAAATTCCAGAATGCCGTCCCCCACACCAACCCTCCTCCTGGATGACAGAAGTTCCAACTGCCACTGATGAGCCCCGTGACCTGCAGATGCTGTGCTCCGGCTCATGTCATCACCGCACTGGGTGTCCTGCTCCCATTTGACAGGTGACAAAACTGAGGCTCAGAAGGGGACTCGGCCTCTCAAAGCAACAGAAGGCATACAGCCTGGTTCAGGGGTCCTTCCTTCCTTCCTGGAGGAGGGAGGCCCTCGAGAGCTGCGTCCAGCTCTGACTTCGGCTGGTCTCAGGTCATCACAGTCACTCCCAGGCCCTGCCACCGTGACAGAAGCAGGGCTGGCGTCACGTGCCCACCCGGCTCTTGGACACCCTGGCACACGCCCAACTGGTCTTTTCGCTTCTGGTCTAGCCTAAGGTCAAGGTCTTTGCTCCTCCCCCTCATGGCCGCTCTCTCAGGCCTGGTCCTTCGCTGAGACTGGGCTCCAGGGCAGGGCGGCCGACAGGCTCACTGGGGCCCCATCCTTGGGTCTAGGTCCTGCCCCAGGATCTTCAAGTTCTGTATGCCCACTGTCCCTCCCCCCCAGAACCCCCAAGAGTGCAGCTCTGGTGCTCTCAGTGCAGAGGGGCCACTCATGCATGCTGACCTGGCATGGGCTACCCCTCCTGCCGCTCTCCCAGCTCTCCCCAGGAAGGGCACAGGCGTGGCGGCCATGCTCCTGTTCAGGCCGGGCACAGGCGGACTGAAAGGCCCTCTAAAAGCCCACAGGCCATCCAGCTTAGACTTGGGAGTGCTGCAGCTGGGGTTCTGATCCCTGTTCTCCCAGGGGCCACCTCTCCCGACCTCAGCCTCCCATCTGTAATATAAGCATGCTAGAATCATTTGGGGGTGATAAACGAGGTGACACAGGCAGAGTCTAGCAAATAAGCATGAAACACCCCCATGATTATAGATGCAGTGGCTTGTGAACTGTGATCCTGAGACTCTGTTAACCTTCCCGATCAGTTTTCTCACCCCCGCGAAATTGGGGGGGCGGGTGGGGTGGGGGGAAGGCACCTACCTCACAGGGTCAAGGATATACATGAGCCGGGAGCCAAAGTGCTTAATGCTTGGCACAAAGTGAACGCTTAACAGATACAGAGTAAGATTCTCATTCTTAGAAGCCGCGGTTGGGGGTAATGGGGGGAGGTGTCAGCCGCCCCAGCGCCCTGGGCCCTTCTTACCCCGGAGGGATGGAGGCGCGTGAGGTCACGGTGGTGGTGCGCTGGGGTCCCGGCCGGTTGAGGTTGTTCTGCCCTGGGGTGGGCGCGCCGCTGGGGGCGCTCGGGCTCCGCGGGGGCGCCCCGGTGGGCGGCGCGGTCTCGGCGGGGCCGACGGCAGGCGCTGCCCAGAGCGCGGTCCCGGCGAAGGTGGCGCTGGGGCGCACGGCGAGCGCGCCCGGGGGGCCTCCAGGCGGCGGCGGGAGCGGCTGTGCGGGCGCGGGCGCGGGGGGCACCTTGCGGCGCTGCGAGGCCAGGATGGCATTGGAGGCCGCGCGCGTGCTGTTGACCAGCAGGCACTGCTGGCACGAGCAGGGCTGGCCCGAGTTGGCGCCCACGGGCCACGACTGCGACTTGGGGATGGAGCCAACCGTCAGCGGGTAGGCCAGGTCCAGGCGGCGGCGCAGGCGGCGGCGGCGGCGCGTCTGGCGGTTCATCTGCGACATGCTGTTGAAGTAGATGAGGTAGCAGAAGCCCAGCGACGAGAGGTCGAGCCACGGGTGCTGCTTCTCGTAGGCATTCTGGATGGTGATGCAGATGTCCATGTCGTAGGCCGTCCACGCGCCGCCGTCGTTCTCCCACTCCCACACGATGCCCTTGCCCGGCGCCGAGGACGGGTCGTAGAAGTTGCGCCGCACGGGCCGCATGGTGCCTGCGGGGACAGATGCCCACAGGTCAGGACCCCGGTTAACATGGGAGGGAATCGGGCCAGGGAGGGTCAGCACAGGCAGAGGTGAGGGTGAGGAGGGGCAGGAGGGTCAGCAAAGGGAGGGTGCGCCAAGATGGCGAGGAGACTCAACTCAGCAAGACGCTAGGCTCTGTACCCCCTGTCCCCCCCGTCCCCCCGCCCCCCCTCCCTACTCAAGGGTCAAGAAGGCTTGAAGCAGTGGTCCCGGCTGGCCTGGGAGGGTGGGGGCAAGGCCGGGGAGCAGAGGCCCTGGGTGAAGGTAGGGAGCACCAGTGGTGGTGTGCAGCCCCTCCTTCCTTCATGAGTACATGCATTCCATAACTCCTTCATCAGCCATTATCCAGTTTATTCACTGACCCAGTAGTGCAATCACACAATCATTCCTTCATGAGTTCACTCCGCTATTCACGCCTTAGTTCACACCTTCGTCTGTCCCTGCTCATTCATTCCACACGTCTTCCCTTAGTTCTCTCGCCAGTGCCTGCAGTCATCCATTGGGGTTTTTAATTAATTAGCTAATTAATTAATTAATACCTTTATTCCTTCTTGCTCCTCAACTCTTTTCCCCTCTCTCCTGCCCCACTCTGCCTCCTCCAGCTGGTATATTTGATCATTTACCCGTTTATCTTGTTTTCATTGAGCTGTCACTGCCCCAGGCAAGGGCTCTGTTTCAAGGGCTCTGTTTCATTCACTGCTATGGCCCCCCGTGCCTGCACACAGTAGGTGTTCAGTAGATATCTGCTCCAGTATGAGTGGATGCATTAGTTTAGATGTTGACCCATTTGGGGTTGGGCTTTTAAAAACTCTTCCACACCTATGGCTTATCCCCGCACCGCCCCTTCCTCCATCCACTTGTTTGCTTTTTCATTCATCTGTTTGTTAGTGGTTCTTTCCCTAACAGACAGACATCTGTTGGCTGGCTGCTCTGGAAGGCTCCACACTGAGCGCTCATTAAAAATCAAGATCAGAACCACACGGTGACCTTAGCCAGGTGGGGGTCATGCCCGTGGTTTAAAACAAGGGCACGGGAGGCTCTGCTCACCCCTGTGGCCATGTGATCCCCAAGGTTCTAGGCACTCCCCAAGAGCAAGGCTCCAGGTAATTCTGGGCAAAAGAGGACACCCCATTGCCAAGGTTTCAGGCCTTGCCAGAGGCTTGGCCAACTCTGTGTGCAGGACGGGCTCTTTAGCTGGGTTTGTCGGGCTCCCCTGCAGAAGGTGCACTGGTGGTCGGTCCTCCGGGTGGGGGGGTCTTCTCCCCAGAGAGCCGGACTTGTGACTCCAGCAGTGGCCTGGGCACCTGCCCCACGGAGATCTACCAGACATCTGAAACTCAGCTCTGCCAGAGCGAGCTCTCCTCCTCCTCACTGCCACACCTGCCCTCCTAGAGCCCTTCCCACCCCAGGGCTCCACTCTGCCAGCTGCTCGGGTCCCAGCACTTCAAACCCAACACCCAATCTCTCAGTAAGTCCCATCACCCCACCCTTCACCTCTTCCCCCACTGTTCATGGTTCTACTGGTCTAAGCCGTGGGATCTCACGGGACCGCTCCCACCTGGCCTGCGGTAAACTCCTGATTGGGCTCTGCTTCCGCCCTTGCCTTCAGCCGTCTGTCCCCAGCCAGAGGATGCTGCTCACAGCAAGTCAGATCACATCCTGCTGTTCCGAATCCTCCAGGGCTCCCTGCTCACCTGGAGTGAAAGCCAACATCCTGACCCGGAGCCCCGCGTCCTCCACACGGCACCTGCTTGCCCACCGCGCTCAGGCCAGCCTGGCCTCCTGGCCAGCTCTCGTCATCCAGACGGCCCAGACCCGGGGCCTTGCACGGGCAGTTTCGTCCACCTGGAGTGACTTCGCCTCGCCCAGAACAGAGGAGAATTCGGTTCTCGTAGACTCGGCCCGCCTTTCTTCCTGGTCTCTGCAGTGTCGCCTCTTTGGCGATCTTCTCAGACCACCCTTCTAAAGTGCCACCCTCCCGTGCCACCCTCTTCCCTGGCTTTAGCTTTCACCTTGGTGCTCGGAGCTCCCTGATGTGCTCCATTCGCCTGCCTCCTCTCTTACTCTCTGTCCCCTCCCGTCGGGGCTGCCAGCCCACGGGCTCAGGGAGCCGACCCCTCCCAGCGCCCAGCAGTGCTTGGCCCCTCGCGGGTTGTCACTTTTTGGAGGGTATTTCCATGGTTCCTTGGCATCTCCCCCCCTCCCCCACCAGGGTGCCCAGCCCAGGGATCTGCAGCAAGATGGGTAGGGACCTGCCATGCGTGTCTCCCACCTTGCTCAGGCTCCTCTCTCCTGACCACACATCTGACTGTTCTTTACTTGGGTCCCTCCTCGGGGGTCAAGGAATCTGTCCCTTGCCCTCTCTGTTACAGACCCCCTGGCTGCAGACCACCTCTGCCCTGGCCAGTGCGAGACCCCCAGACCAGGGAAGTCAAGGCGCAGAGCTGTTGCTGTTGACATGAGAGAAGCAGGGTGGCCTGGGGGCCTGGGCTCCTGTAATGTTCTGTCGATCATGTGAAAACTCCCCCCAGGGCCTCTGGGGCAGTCTCATTCTGATGCCCGATTTATCATTTTAATTGAGTGTGTGCATATTGATTTTTTTTCCTTGACAACAGTGTTCTTCCATGCAGCCCTGAGAGGGGAGGAGTTTGAGGGAAATCTCGTATCCTACTGCTCTGCTCCTGAGTGTGTCTTTCCTCTTCTCTGGACATCAGTTTCCCCTTCTGCAAAATGAGGGCACGATGGTCATCAGGTCTGATGTGCCTCTGGCCTCCTGATGAGGCTAAAGCGTGGTGTTACCTGGCAGGTGTAGTCCCTGGCTGGGAAGGGACTGTTTCATTTAATTACCCCTTGAGCCAAGTCCTCTGCTGGGCAGGACAGGGTCGAAGTGGGAGGTGTAGAGTGAAGCAGTTAAGAGAGACAACTCAAAAGTCTCATAGATCATGCACAAATTCTGGCTCCACACAAAGCCTCAGTGTCTTCATCTGTGAAATGGGAATATTAAAGCTTACCGCTGTCCCCCAGTTATTGTGAAACAAAATAAGGAAATGTATGTCCTAGGTGCTTAGCAGAGGGCTTGGCCATAGTAAGTGTTCAGTGGAGGTTAGCCAAGATGATTGTTACTATTAAATACATGACCCATACTCATTCTCTCCTAGTCTTTCTTCAACTGGCAAACTCCTATTCATCCAATAAAACCTTCTTCCAAGAAGTGCTTTTCAACTGGCAAACTCCTATTCACCCAACAAAACCTTCTTCCAAGAAGTGCTTTTCCTGTTCTTTGCTGTAGCTAGCATATGCAGCTTTTTATCACAAATCTACCCTTGCACTGTCATTAAATTATTTGCTTTTGTTCTTCATCTCCCTCATTAGTGGGTGATTTTCAAGCAGACAAGGGCCAGGTCTGAGCCATGTCTTCCCAGCACCAGGCACAGAGCCTGTTGCAAAGAAGGCAGCTGCAACCTACTTGGCACAGGTCAGGGCTCAGAGCAGGATGTCAGAGAGGAGGGACTGGTCTTGATGGAGAGGGAGTGGAGACTGGAGCAGGAACCAAAATGTACTCGGGGTTGAGGGAAGTGGGTATAGGACTCTAAAGGTCAGCGTTGGCCAGTTTTGCAGCAAAGGACTCTGGGAGCGTCTTCTGGCCAGGTCAGGGCCAGCCAGCCCAGGCATTCCTCTCTCCAGGGCTCTATTTACCAGGTATCGATTTTCCTGCCTGTTTACTGGTAGTTATTAAAGGCTGCGTCCCTGGAGTCCTTTTCAAACGAGATTGGAACCTGGAGAGCTGGAGTAATTAGGGCAGCGGCCATCCTCCCTGCTGGGCTCTGCACCCCGCTGCGCTGCCGCTGCCCGCCTGACCATTTGTCCATCTCTCTGGTTGACGCTGGCAATGGACCAGGCCGAGGGGGACCAGCTGGTTCCCTGGTGACTTGCCTGAGTTGCGATCTTGAGATTTCTAAGGGAGCTGCAACGGAAACACTCCTTCTCCTCTCCAGCGGCCTTGGCCTAGATTTTTGGCCAGAACAATGGGTCTAAGATGGGGCTGGAGGTTCTTCAGCCTGGGAGACGGGAAGGAACTCAGACTGGTGGCCCCCGAGATACGGCTGGTCTTTCTCATCAACCCACACTGCCAGGTGTCCTTGGGTGGCCAGCCCCTGCCCCAGACTCCAGGGCACCCAGCTGCCCCAGCCACCAGTCTGTGTCCCCAAGGCAGCTGGGGACCTGTGTCAAGCACGTAGCATTGCTAGGTCTGTTTTTGTGTGTCTGCTTTTGTTGTCTGCCCCTCACCCCCCCCCCCCNGTCTGCTTTTGTTGTCTGCCCCCCCCCCCCCCCCCCCGCCCCTTAGTTGCTTAAGAAGGTTTGGTTGAAAAATTCCAATGTTGTTCCAGCTGAATTAGGGGGATCGGCCAAATGTCAGCAGGAGGGCGGGAAGGGGGGCCGAAACCGGGTGTGGGGCGGCCATGGCCACTGAAGCCAGTTACCGGTTCATGCCTGGGGCAGATGATGAGGGAGAAAGATGGAGATGGGGGGGGGGCGAGAGGCACAGAGACGGTCAGAGAGGCCAAGATGAAAATGGGAAAGCTGAGGTAGACAGATGGAGAGCTCGGGCCGAGAAAGAAAAATTGGAGAGACACAAAAAACCAAGACCCAGAGACCTAGAGACTGAGAAGTGAGGTTGGGAGACCGGGCTGAGCTGAGAGGAGAGAAAAATGGGAGGCGGCAGCAGCAATAGCAGAGATGCATTGGGTGAGCCCCTGCACGCTGCACGTTCGTTGCACCGACTCACTTGATCCTCACCTGCTTTCTTCCACAGGCACCAGACTCATTCCCACTTTACTGATGAGGCAACTGAGGCCCAGAGAAGTAAAATCTTGGGAGGGTGGGAAGAGAGGGCTCCATTTGTGAAGGAAAGGAAAGGCCGGGTGGACTGATGCTAAGGGAATCAACTCAGCCAAACGGTAATGCCACATAGGATGCCGCCAGTGGCGGGGAGCTCACTACCTCAGTTCTGCCCTCTGTTGTTTCACGGTGAGCATTTTCCACCCTGAGAAGGTGGTATTGATTTGACCTCTCCTTCGTCCTTTGGCCTGGCCATGGGGGTGCTTGGGTATCTAAGCCCCCAGTTTGGGGCCTGACGAAGCTGACTCCACACAGACAGCAGAGTACCCTAAGCCCCTACCTGCCCCTCAGCCTCCAAAAGTTTCCTCCCAGGGCTGGACTGGCCCCAGGGCCCCCTCCCTAGGCTGTGCTGGCCCCCTCTGGGGGTGGCTTCCCGGAGGGAAGTGATCTCAGTTGGGGGCACCCAGAAGGGAAGGGGGGCCATGGGAGGCAGTCATGGGACATCCTGTAGGTGGGGGAGCCCCACTGTCCTGTGACTGGGCTGGGCAGTGGGCCGAGCACAAGTTGACAGCCCACTGAATGCCAGGCCCTCAGGCACCTTCACTAACTGTCCCGCCCCCCACGCCCCAGAAGTCACCATGAAAACAACGCGGCTCGCACTCAGAGAACACACCTCTGAGTCCCAGGCTCGTGTTAACCTCACTGCAGCCCACGAGGCAGGATCAGGTCAGTTCAGGATCAGGCCCAAGGCCATCTACAGTAGCCATCTAGTCTGACCCGCCTGGCCGCCTGGATTCAGGCACCGCTCTGCTCTGCATCCACCAACCCATGTTCCCCAGGGGGAAACGGACATGGAGGTTACACAGGCATGGAACACGGTTCAAACCTCAGACCTTCCAGAATGGCGGCTCCTGCCCTTCGCCTGTCCCACCCCTCCTCCTGCATGTCTGGCTCACACATGGGCTGCAGCAATAACCCTTCACCAAAGCGTCTGGGTGCCAGCTGCCACGCCCAGGGCTTCCCCACATGCTCTGGTCCACACTGCAGTCCTAGGAGTGCTGAACACTACTATTAGCCTTGGTGGGTAGATGGGGAAACTGAGGCTCCTTGGGACGAGTGAGCTCTGGCTGAGAGAGTAGCAGGGCTGGGATCTCCACTGCAGCTGTGGCCCCAGGAGCCTGCCCCTCCCACCCCAGATCAACCATCCTGCAGAGTGTTGTTTCCCCTCCAAACTCTCTCAGGGGACTCGTCAAGCTAAACCGCGGCCCATTAGCGGTTTCTGCACATTTGAGGCTGGCCCAGGCTCCCGTGGTCTGTGGGCAGCCAGGGCTGTGGAGAGACAGGGAGGGGGTCTCTAGGACTGGGGAAGCCTAAGGTCTGCTCAGCACTCAGAGAGACTCCCACCTTCGAGTGGGCTTGGTAAGGCTCTCTCCCTGGAGGTTGCCCGCAGCTGGTGGTGGCTAGGCCCACTCTTTGGGCTGTAGCTGAGGGCTTCCCAGTCAGCCAGCTTCCAGCACATTGGGGTTCAGATCCCAGGGCACAGCAGCAACAGCCAAGGGTGGGAAATGCTGGAGGGGGCCAGCTAGGGAACAGAAAGGAAAGACAGTCTCTCATCTCCTGGAGCCCTGGGTCGGCTTGGACAGCTGACCTGGACTTTCCAAGCCTCTCCTTCCTCACCGTGACATGGATGTGATGATAGTAGGCGCCCACAGAGCCTCCTGCGTGCCAGGCACCCGTCTACGTACTTCACATCTGCCAGCTGTCAATGCACATAACACTCCAGAGCAGACATCATTACCCGTGCCTTGTCCAGATGCCAAGGCACAGAGAGGTGGAGTAGCTTGCCCAGAGTCACATAGCCTCTAACCCAGTCAGATGTGAACTCCCTATCCCACCAGCACCATGTAGGTTGAAGCCACCTTTTCTGCTGCAGTAGCCTCTGCCACTGTCCCAGCGCCCACACTTTTTGTTCCGTATTCTCACACAGCAGCCCTCTCACAACCACATCAATGCCCTGTTCAGCACCCATCAATAGCTCCCTAGTGGGGCCTCCCCTGGTGGCGCAGTGGGTTAAGCAACGCACTACGAAGCAAATCGCAGCCACTGCAGCACGAGTTCGATCCCTGCTGCCGGCCAGGGGGGGGACCCACATGGTGCAGCAGACCTCTCCTGCTGTGCCCGCTGCTCCTCTCAGCAGTTTACTTCTGTTGATCTGCCTGTTCTGCTCCCCGCTCTCTGTGGTGAATCCTCTCACCCCCCCACACCTCTGGCCTGTGCCCCAGTGCTTGTATGCATAAATAAATAAATCTTTAAAAAAAAAATAGCTCCCTAGTGCCCTTAGGAATCATTTTAAGCCCTTTAGCTCATCTTTGGGGCCCATCACGAGCTGTCTGCACAGCTCACGCTCAAGCTACACCAAACTTCTAGCTATTCTCTGAGCAAACTCTGTATTTGCACATGCTGTTCCCTCTGTCTGGAATGTCTTTCCTCCCACCTTTCCCCCCCCACCCCCACCTTCCTTCTGGCTGAGGATTGTCCTGGCTTGGCTCCAGCACAGCCCTCCTAGTCCTCTCTGTCATCCTTCCAGGGAATCACCCCCTACCTGAGGTTTCCACCTTGCACCTGGGGCATCCCCACTGAAGCACATCACAGCTCACTCACTTGAAGTGCCTGTGTTCCCTCTAGCCTGAGTGTTTCTCAAAGGTTCAGCTTGCTTTCAGCCACCTTAGCAACTCTCCACAGCTAGGAGCACAGAGGGCAGGCACTTAAAAAACATGCTAGCTGAATGAATGAATGAATGAATGGCCACATGCACGTGAACCTCACTGTTACAAATGACTAGGTCTGAGATTGCAAATTAGTGGTAGAAGTGATTTTTGGTTCACATGCTGCTTACATTAAAGCAGTAGAATGAAGAAAATTTAAAATTTGAAGTGGTCGAATATAGTATTTAAAGAAGGCAAACAAGCAGATGAGCTATATAAAACAAACAAACTATTGGACCAAAAAATTATGCTGGAGTGGACTCACTCAAGTCTGGATTCCAAAAATCTCTAAATAGCCAAAGTTGTGGAAGGACTGACCTCCTTGACAACAGTCCGCAGAAGGAAAAGCACCTCAACTCATGCTTTCAAGCACTTATTGAGCACCTACTTGGTTCCAGGTGCTATAGAACATAACAGTTAAAGACCTTCGACTTCCGAGTCACTGCACACCCCTCCCTTAGCTGCCCAAATCCTGCAAGCATCTGAATTCAGCCTGTCTAGGGGTGAGGAAAGGGACTTGGCTCAAATCACCCGCAAGTTCCAGATAGACTCTGAGCTCCTTGACTTAATTTCCATAGCACCAGGTGACCGACACCTTGGATGAATGAACCTTTGTTCCCTAGAAGAGAGGAAGCTGGGGCAACTCCATAATGGTGCAATTTCAGGTAAACTCTAATCTTTCATTGGTGAGTTGCGCTTTTGGGGGGAGGGAGAGGGGACAAAGGCTGAACACGGTGGTGGCCAAGCCTGTCATCAGAAGCGGTGGCCAGGCTGCGGCTGTTGGCAGGACGACCCTGGCTCCCGGTGGCCAGCGCTGCCTCCTTTGATTGTCTCATCCTTTGTTCTGCATTTCAGGGCATTCAGCTCCTGGGCCTCATGCCAGACTCCCTCCCGTACCCGGACATTGGCTGCCACTACTGCCCAGGCAAGTGGAGGTGGCAGCCTGGAGCAGCTCCAGAGGAACAAGGGGAGGAGCCCAGAGGGGGAGAGGCTCCAGGATGGCAGAGTAGGGATACAGCCGCTCAGGACCTGGTAGAGACGCAGCCCCTAGCCTGGCAGCCCCTGAGTCTCAAGGTCAGGAACAGCCCTGTAGGGGCATCCTGGTGCCTGGCCTCCCATCACCCCCCACCAGAATAGAAGGGCCTTGAGGGCAGGGGTTTGTGTCTGTCCTGGTCACTGCTCCATTCCTAGTGCCCAAGAGAGCACTGGCACACAGTAGGTGATCATTAAATTCCTGCTAAATGAACGAATGAATGTTGATCACAGCCCCAACAGATAGGTACTGCTGTTGGACACATAGGCCAGGAAAACTGAAGTGCAGAGAGAGTCGTTTGCCCAAGGTCACACGGAAGCCTCCTGCCCTCACAATTACCCGAGCGCTGCTAGGAAGGGAACCTGAAGCTTGCGCATCACCAACGAGGCTCCCCTGTTTCCCGGTTTTGGGCCCCATGTCCTCAGCAGGTATCAGAAAGAGAGCAGGGTCTAGTTGGGGGACCTATGTCAACTTCAAGACTGGTGGGCATGGAGCTGCCTTGGGGGAGAGAGGTCCCCCTGCGGTGTGCTGCGAGGGAGAGGCCCAGGGAGACCAGATGAGTAGGCGGGAGATTGG
Organism: Galemys pyrenaicus; assembly: GCA_019455555.1. NCBI lineage: Eukaryota > Metazoa > Chordata > Mammalia > Eulipotyphla > Talpidae > Galemys > Galemys pyrenaicus. Next base: position 765,496 of record JAGFMF010012286.1, on the reverse strand, counting down.
AGGGGCCCTGGACATCCTCCAGACCCTGAGACCTCACACTAAGGAGGGGCCTAGGACCCACTGCTCGTGACCCAAGTGTGCCCAGTCCTGTCCAGTCGCTGCGCCTTCAATCCTGATCACTCCTCATTATCCTCCAGCTGCCTCGGTGACCACCGCATTGAGCGCCATGGCTCCCCTCTCACCCTTTATCACCTTTTCACCAGCCTCTCCCAAGTCCCATCACAGCGGCCCATCACTGCCCGTCACCTCCCCTATGATAGCAGCTATGACCCTTCCCGTCACAGCCCTTTTGATGATGCTCCCTCTCCACCCTTCTGTCAGCCCCATTCCCCACCCCCCTTCTTTGCCACAGTTCTCATCACCTTCCCCATCACCCCTCCTCATTGCAACCTCCACACCTCACCCATCACACTCCTGTCACCTCCTGCATCCTTAGGATAAGGCTGGTGGATTGGGAGAGAGCAGGAAAGGTGGAGAGGGGAGGAGGGGGCTGGGGACAAGAGGTGGATGACAGGGTGTGAGTAATATCCCTGACCCCTGCAGGCAAAGCTCAGAGGTACTGTCCAAGGTGCTGGGCTGCGAGACCTGGAGGCAGGAGACAGGCTAGCGCTGCAGACATGGATCTGAACTCTGATCCATCTTTCCCTAGCTTGTAACAAGGGGAGATGCTGGCTGGTTGGAGGGAGGGGGCCCAGGCAGGCTGTAAGAAAGTGCCTGTATCAGCAACCACCCAGCCACCTAGCCTGTTCCAGCTCTAGCCTCTGAGGACCTAAGATTAATGAGGCTGGGCGTGCAGCATGGCTCTGGGTCCCCCGGGGACCAGCTGCTAAAGGGCAGCAGCTGGCAGCCCAACCAGGGCGGCTGGGCCCCAAGAGGCTTCCCACACCCCTCCCTACTTCCCCCCTTCTGTCACAACCTTCCTTTCCCACCCAGGCACGGTGGTCTGCATATACTTCTATTCCAGGCCCTTGCTGATACTGTTCCTATCATCAAGTAGTGTTTCTCCAACTGTTCTGTTTCTTCAAACCATATAGCTCCTAGGAGGACTCCTCCTCCAGGAAGCCCTCCCTCTCATATTCCTCACCTCAGTGAAGGCAACCTGTATTTCCCTATGAGGCATTCCCATCTTTTTCCTGTTCAAGCATGAGTGCTAACTATATGCAAAGTAATAGTCATGCTTTTACTTACATTATCTCATTTAATCCTCACAGCAACAGAAGGGACAATTCTTATTCCCATTTTACAGAGCAGGAATCTGAGGCTCAGAGAGGTTAAGGGGCTTGCCGATGGTCACACAGCCAGGAAAGGACGGAGCTAGAATTAAGATCTATATTTAATTTGCTGGCTTCATGAGTCAGAGGGTTCAACTACTATTCCCATGATCTATATTTGCTTTTTACCTCCTCTGGACTCAGAAATGAATTTGGCAAGAATCTGGTCCTTCTCTCTGAATCCCCAGGACCTCGTCCAGGGCCTGGTAATGCGGCACCATTAACAATCAAATAAAAGCGGTGATGAATTTATGGTATCTGAGAGGCTCTTGAAGCCAGACAAGTTGCCATAGGCCAAAGGGTGGTCTGCGATGGTGGAAATGTGGGCAGTGTGACCTGCGTTAGTGGGGGCTCGGCTGCCGCCATGGATGGGCCCTGCCCTTCCCAAACACACGTCATCTTCTCGCCTCTGGTGTCAGCCCCAACCCCAGGGGTCTCCCAGGTTGCTAGGAGAGGGTCCCAAAGGGTCCTGTAACCGGGAAGCTGGCCCTGGAGGACTCTGGGGTTGTATGAGCTGTTCCTTCTGTGGTACGGACTCTGACAAGGAGCCCCAACACAGCTCCTAAGGGAGAAGGGGGAGGGGATGCTTTCAGCCTTGGCCTTGACTGTCACCTTGTTCTCCATCTGTTAGACCTGTCTGAGGACTGGGGTCGAGCTTGGGAGTAACTGGCTGTGTGACCTTGAGCAAGTCACTCACCCTCTCTGGGCCTCAGTCTGTGCAATGACCTGCCTAGCAGTCTACATTCTGGAGGTGCTCTCCCTGGAGGTGTCTGCTGCTCCCTCTGGGCGTTCCGCCTAGCCTCCAGTAGCCTAAGCGTGGCCTCAGACAGGACGCGCCTATAAGGAGAGGCAGCATGGATGCATCCTGTTACCCAGAGAAGGCACACAGGCTTGGGAGATGCTGAAACCAGCCACCACCTGTCACTCCAGCCTGCTAGCTTGGTAGCACCAGGCACAGCCAAGCTTAGGCCCGGGGACAGCAGTTGTGGTTAGTCTCATCCTGGCGTGCATCTGCTGTCCCATCTACAGAATGGGCAAAGGGTAGCCAGAGCCTCCCTGGCAGTCCAGAAAGACTTGTCTGGCTTTCTAACACCAGACAGTCTCACCTTTGCCTCCTGCCACCGGCACTCAAGGAAGAATCTGGAAGTGCCTGGGAAGTGACATTGCAACTCATCTTTCTCCAGCTCTGGGGACAATGTGGATAGGTGTCAGTGTGGCTTGGCAGGGGGCAGAAAGCATTTCTCAGAGCTACCCCCCTCTGCTGGAGGGAGCTGATCTGCCCCCAACGCCCCTGAGGGTTTCTGGGCCCAGCTGCTGTGCCTGGGTCATCCCTTAGTCCTGGCTTCCCAAGATTTGCTTGTGGTGGGGACAGCTTGAGAAAAAGGAATAGGAGGAAAGTTTTGGGGGAAAGAACATATGGTACAGAGGCTGCAGAGGTACCCCATTATCCCTTGCCTACCTCTAGCCCTTCCCCTGCCCTCAGCCTGACCTGGGATGCCACTGTCTGATATCACAGGGTCCAGGTTCACAGCAGCCCCCCTCCACATGGGGCGGCTCTAGTTTCCAGTCCATACTCTAGGCTTCAAAGAGGACCTCGCTCCCTATGGGGAGCCATGCAAACAGCCCATCAGGGGAGAGGTGAGGGGCACCGGCTGAACAAACAGCAGCCCCCATGGGACCAGGCCTGGCCTCTCCCTGGGCTTTGAGCTGCACGCGGGCTTCTTCTGTGGCTGCGTGACCGGGGCATTTGGTGCCAGCGGCGGGTGTGTGAGCAGGCTGGGCCTCATGTACACACTGCACCGCACCACACGTGGGTGTTCCTGGTGCCGCCAGACTGGTGTGTGGCACAGGCTTCCCCCGTGAGCAGGCAGGGCAGGGGTCGCCCCAACCCACCCACTGTCTGCTCTTGCACAGCTCACAGCTAAGAAAGGTTTTTACAGCTTACATTTACATTTTTAAGTAGTTGGGGAAAAAAAAGAATAACTTATGACCTGTGAAAATGATATGCAATTCAAATCTCAGCCTCACAAGTGTCATTAGAACTCAGTCTCATTCACTCATTGCCTATGGTCTATGGCTGCTTTCACCAGCAGTTACGACAGAGAACTCAGGGCCCACAGGGCTAAAGTAGTCACTCTCTGACCAACTGCCAGCTCCCCTGTGAGGGCACCGGTATAGCTGGGGCACATGGCTCCCCTCCCCCACCCACCGCAAATGAGAGTTCAGCTTCAACGAACTTATCAAGCACATTACAACTAGAAAAGCTGCATGAAGCTGTGTTCATTTCAGTACATACGGGCAAGTTTTGGGTTTTATATTGTTTTTAGTGTGTGTGTGTCTTACTTTTTTCAAGATTTGAGATCTGCTACTCTTCTCTGGTGTATCTGCAGTATCAGGCACATGCCAAGCACATGGAGAACGACTGCTCATGGTTGGTGGGGTGAAAATCACCGGCTGGGTTCTCTCCATCAATGGGACCACCCTGCTGCGGGTGATGTTCTCACGCCCGTTTCATAAATGTGGAAACTGAGGTCTGGAGAGGAAAGGAAATCCACCTGAGGCTCTTTCCTGGGCCATTACAGTGAGGATGAGCTGTCCTTTCTTGCTTCCAAGAACAGAGGGGTCTGCAATATGATGTGTCTGGTGGGAAACTTTTTGCCCCGTCCCTCCTGCAGTTTCTGGGCATCCAGGTCTACTCTCCTCCAGCCCCATGGGTTTCTAGTCCTCAGTTCTCACTGGGAGGGGTAGGGGAGGTCTTGGCAGGCTCCCAGGAGTCTGATGAGGAATGAATGTTTTTTCCTTTTTCCAGAAAATAGGCAAGTGTGATGTGAGCAGCTCAGGGAGAGTGAGGGGGTGGCTGAAGTTGAACTTCTGGGGGACCTAGGGAGGCTGAACCATAAAGAGAGTGCCATGGGGAGTTAGGAGCCTGCTGAAAGGGGGTGGATGGAGGGAGTTTGGGGAGCTAGGAACCCAAGTGGGCATGCTGGGAAGAGGAAAGGGAGGCGAAGTGGTCAATGTGGCAGTCTTGGGTGGGGCTGTCCCAGCTCTGAAGGGCCCCCCATGTTGGGTGCCAGAAGATGGCTACCCCCAATCTTCAGAATGGCAAATGCCAAGTCAAGGAGGGGCCCCACCTCCTTCTGCTGTCGGACCCCTGCCTTCCACCAGAGGAGCTCTGAGGATAAACCAGAGCGAATGGGTGGGAGAAGCCGCCCTCCTCAGCTCTCTGCAGGGACTCGTGCCTCTCTGGAAGAAGGCACACAGGACTCAGTGGGGATATCTACTCTTAAGAAAACCCCAAAGCCCTTTTCAGGACTACCTAAGCCTATTGTCAAGTCCCTGCTCCAAATTCATCTTGCACCATCTTCCCTTCATTACTTTACCCAAACACAATAGACTGTTGTACTCTACTGTTTTCCACCACAGGGCCTTTGCACTGGCTGTTCCCTCTGCTTACAACTCCATTCCACCCTCTGCAATCTTCAGATCTTGGTTTAGACATCACTTCCTTGAATTAGCCTTCCGTGACCACTCCCAGTCAGGTGTATTTTATGTTCTCATACATCCAGCTGTTTATCTCTGTGGTTATGTGTCTTCTTGCTCCCCAGCTACACCAGGACTCCCAGCGTGCCTCTGGAGGAGGACTCTACTAAGGCCTCATCTGTCTTGCCCTTTGCAGCATTCTTTGCACAGGATCTGACATGCAGCGAGAGGTCAACAGAAGGCAGTGTGATGGCACGCACGAGTGACGGGCACCTCCCATGCGCATAGTCAATGCCCAGAGTTACAAGAACATAGATGTACAGTAAAGTATCATCAGCAAACCATTTGTTTCAGATTTTGCTCATGCTTCCACCTGTGGCGATATCTCTACAAGCAATAGCTGAAAGCAGAGCTATCCACTAGAACTTTCTGCAAAGATGACAATGTTCTGGATCTACCCTGTCCAGTGCGGTAGCCAGAAACACAGGTGGCCATGGAGCACCTGAAATGTGATTAGAGGGACCATGGAGCTGAACTGTACTCTTTACTTAGATTTAATGTAGACTTAAATGGCTACATGTGGGTCGTGGCTCCCATTCTAGACAGCGCCACTCTGGAGAGAAGGAAAATGTTCTGTCTCCAGTTCTGTCATCCAGCGTGTCCATGGACTCCCCAAACCCCCATCATCGGACAGGCCAAGGATTTTCTGGTGGCTTCCGTGATGCTGGGCCTCCTCCTCCCCCACTGCCCAACCATGATTGTCACAGAGACCACCATGCAACAGCGACTCTGGGGGATGTCCAGAGACTGCCAAGCTCCAGGACAGAACTGCTGAGCATGGACCTCACATGTTTAACACCATCCTCACCTATCACACAACCACCAGCCTTCTCTACATCGCCACACCCCCAGGACCACCCCAACACAATGGTCAGCAGCACCCCAACTAATCCCACTGACATCACCACTGATACTCTCCCTCATCATCACCATCCTGGCCCCACCATCAACACCCCCGACACCCCACCCCCATCCTCAGCACCCCACACACTACCCCAATACCCCCGACACCCCACCCCCATCCTCAGCACCCCACACACTATTCCAACACCCCTGACACCCCACCCCCATCTTTAGCATTCCCACACACTATTCCAACACCTCCGACACCCCACCCCCATCTATGGCACCCACACACTACCCCAACACACCAACACCAGGAGTCAATTTTGGATGCCATCGTGAGTTCTGGGTCTGGAAGTCAATGGCCTGGGCTTGAATTCCAGCTCTGAGTTTCAAACACTCAGCTGCTGGGACACTCATTTTCTTCATCTGTAAAACGGGGCTCATCATAACCATACAGTAATAAGAAGGGTTGCCAGTGACTACCAGAAAAAATCAAAGGAAAAAGTGCATGGCCAATGCTCTGACTAAGAGCGCTCACGCTCTTCTGGGCACTGTGCCGGGTGGGCACAGTTGTATTCAGTCCTTGCCCAGGAGTGAGAGGCCCTGCTCTGTCCACCTTACTATGAGGAAGCCGAGGCTCAGGGAGGCGGTGTATCTTGCCCTGGATCCTACACATGTAAGAGGCTGGACTGGAACTGGAGTCTTGAACTGGACTGGTCTAGGCTGGCCCTTTGGGGGAGGTGGGGGTTGGGGGAGCAGGAGGGTGTCAAAGCAGATTGGCCTTCCTGCAGCTCCAGCCTCCCTACTCAGGGGAGACTGGGGGTTCCTGCACCCCCACAGGAAGTGGAGGTGTGGCAATGATGAGCGGTGTCTGTGGCTGGCGGGATCAGAAGGGGGGGGGGCAGTCCTCTCACCTGTATCCTGGCGAAACTGGTGCATGGACTGCAGGTCAATGATGTAGGGCACCAGCTGGGCATCCACCTGCCCTAGGACCACCGAGCCGCGGGCGTCCTCCTTGAGCACGTTCTCGATGTGGTGGCACACGGTGGCCGTGTAGGGCCGCCAGCGGCTGTGCTCGTTCAGCCACTCCCACACCACAACCCGGGCCACGTTCTGCGGGGGGAAGCCCAGCCCGCTTACCGGCATCATCACCCCCGGGCCTGGCCGAGACATGGCCGCCGCTGTCTCCGGGGCCAGGACCCCGCGGGTACTGGCCCAGCGGCTCCCGGGCCTGGAGGCGGGCAGGGAACTTCCTTCCTCCCCAGGGGGCAGCGAGGCCAGTCAGGCCCCCTTCCTGGGTCTCACTCAGTCTTCTCTCGCCCAGAGGCCTCAGGGAGGGAGTGTGGGCTGCTGCTCCGTCTTCAAGGACCCTCTCCCCACAGAGCTGTCTCAGATTAGGGGCGCTGTTCTGGGAGCAGGTGTCTTTCTTCTGGCCGGGCAAACATCGCTCTAAATTCCTGGGTTTCCTCGGTGTGGGTCAGGGAGTGGGGCAGCCGCCCCTACTCCGAGTGCGCTCTCCGGCGGGCGGCCGCGGTCCTTCTTCCCGGCGGTGCTGGTGCAGGGCCTGTCACTCGGGCAGCCGGGCCCCAGCCTGCTGCCCTCAGGGGCGCCCAGCCAGCCCTCTGCGCTTGCCACTGAGTCCTGGACCCTGAGCTTGGCTCCAGCGGGCGCTTGCCTGGCCTCGGGTCCGCCCCTCCGACGGCTCCTGCTGAAAGGGGCGTCCCAGTTCCCTTCGTCCCCACTCGTCCCAGCTCCACGGTGTCCTGGAAAGCCTGGGGAGCTGAAGAAACCCGGGGGAGGGGTGCGGCGCTTATCCCCGGCCGGCCGGCGCGGGCTGCGGCTGCGGACTTGGGCGGGGGGACGAGAGGGGCGGGGGCCCGTGGGCACGCCCCACCCCACTCGTGCTCGAGACCTGCTGGGAGACAAGAAGGGGAGAGGGCCCTTTAAGAAGAGAGCGCAGCACCCCCTCCCCCTTCCCGGGAGAGCGATCCGTTGAGAACAATGGGGAACCGATGGGGGGGGGCAGGTAGGGGGGCTGAAAGGGGTCGCCCCGCCGCGATCCCCTAGGGCAGGCCTGAAGGAGGGCTGGCAGTGGGGACCCGGTTTCCCGAGACTTCTCGCCAGACCCTTCCTTAGCAACCCCAGCGCTTTTCTCCCCCGGGCACGCGCCACGGCTGGGGGATGCAGGGCGCGCAGGATGAGCCGGGGTGAGCGAGGATGCGCGGCGCTGCAGGCGCGGCCCAGGGCCCCTCGGGGGTCGCGTCACCGAGGAGGCGAAGCTGGGAGCTGGATCCTCATCGCCTCTGGCCTGGGGTCGACAGCCCCTCTTCCCCAGCGCGGACATCCCCAAAGCGCACGGCGCCCACCCCCCTCCGAAAGAGTCGGGGGTGGGGTCCCTAGGAACCGGGCTCTCACCGCCTCTCCTCTGCTCTGCTCCTTCTCCAGCTTAAGCTTCAGCACTGCCGCCTCTCGGGCTCCCCGCAGAGTGGGAGGGAGCCGCGGTCCCGCCTCCGCGCCCTTTCCCTCCCAGGCCTCGCGGCCACCCGGCGCCCGCCCGCCCGCGAGCTGGTCTCTCCGCGCTGGGACAGACTACCCCTCGGACTGACGGATGCTTGAGCAGGCTGCCCGCCGCCGGGATCCCGCGGGTGGGAGGCGGCAGCGGCCACGCTCAGGGGAGGGCAGGGGGAGGGGGCGGAGAAGGAGGAAGGGGAGGAGACAGTTTGGCCCTGAGCGACACTGGCTGGCGCTGGCGCTCGAGTCCCGGGCTCCCCAAATCCTCGGCTAGGCCCACCTGGGACCCCACGAGGTCTCCTGACCCCAAAGTGGACGCCAGGCGCGTAGTGAGGGGTGTCTAAGGGTCGCCTGCTTGAATCCTAGTCATCGTTACATGTCAGTTGTCCAATCCAGGGTCCGCACTCAGTAGGTGCTCAATAAATACGTGTATAAAATCCAGAGATTGTCTAACGGAAGATCTTAGAGTCTGTGGTTGCCGTCTTTGCTCCTCCCCCTCTTCTGTTGGGTGAGGTGAGACTGGCAAGGCCCAGGTCACACGAAATTGCAGAGTCTGAAGTCTACATAGGAACACAGAGGCCCAGAGAGGATAAGAAATGGGCCCCAGCTGGCACAGCAGCTTAGAGAAGAGTCCAGCCCAGATCCCACTCCCCCAAAATGCCCAGACTCCAGGTGAGGAAGACCGTGACAGCATCCTGCTTCCCAAGGGGTTTGGGGCTGGGGGACACAGGGCTGGAGGTAGAGGCCTTGAAGGAGGGCATGGGTAGTTCCTTACCATCTCAGTTGCAGATATCTGCAAATAGTAGGTGCTCAATAAATGCTGGGTGAGGGTTGGCTGGATGGAAAGGCAGCACAGGGTGGCAGCAGCTCAAGTGTTAATGGGGGGCTGTTCTCCCCCCTCTCAAGGCTGGATGCAGCTGAGGACACACAGCTGGGGGGAGGATGGACCACCAGGGGCCAGGGTGTTTAGATTAGGGAAGATGAAGGATGAGCACAGAAAACCCCAGCCTGGGCGGCAGGCGGGGGTCAGCGGCCGTTTGGGAGGCTGCCCACAGCGGCCCACAGTCCCTTTCTTCCCAAGGGCAGATGGTGATAAACTAGGTGAGGTCAGGGCAGGCTGCTCAGAGGCGCTTTCCCAGAACTGAACTCCAGTTCCCCAGCCAGCTGGAGCAACCTAGCTTCCCAGCCCCTGTCCTGTCCTGCAGCCTGGTGCCTGATGGACTCTTTCAGACTGGGTCAATGCTTCTGCTCGTGCCTGCTGCAGACTAGAGAGAGGCACTGGAGAGGACAGCATCTGATTGTGTCACTAAGCTCTCAGTTTTAGCCTGGGGTCTGTGGAAGGTGAAGACCCTCCTGCCCGTCACAGACAAACTTACGTGTCTGTGCATTTTTCTGGGAAGAAGAGCTCCTGCTTTCTGCAGCTTCTTTTCAAAGGAGGCCGTGACCCAAAAGATTCAGAGCTGAGTGAACAACCTTGTTACGGGAGATCTGGGACCCGAGAATGGGTAAGACATGGGCTGAAGGTCACAAGGTAAGTGAATGGGGAGTTGGAAAGAAGAATTCAAGATTCCAGGCTATTGAAGGGCTGCCTAAATGGCACCTCCTCTGGGAAGCCTTCCCTGAACGCATCCCGTCTTTATGCTTCTTCACCCACACTTTGATGTGACCCCCTGAATATCACAACAAGCCGCATCAGCGGAATTGTCTCTGCTAGAGTGAGACAGCCTGAGATCAGGGCCGTGTCTTATTCATTGCTGTGTGGTGTGACTTCTACCTACTGAATAATAGTTATCGTGCTTGGCCCTGGCGTGGGCCAGTCACTTACATAATACTACTCTTCACAGCTGCCTCGCACGGTAGGCAATGTTGTCCTCATTTTACAGACAGGGGAACAAACTCCTGAAACTCAAAGAGGTGAAGCAGCATGCCTGAGTTCCCAGAGGGGGTCAGTGTCAGAGGCTTGAACCCCAGGCCCTTTGCACCTCCCCCAGCTCCAGGTGGCCTTGGCACTGGTTCAGGGATAATGAAAGGCATTCCGGGGTGTGGCCCGGAGGACCCCTCTCTATTGGGCTGGGACATCCGGAAGCACACAGCTCTGCCCTCAAGGCACCCTTGGAGAAAGGGACTCCAAGGCAGGGGAAGACCTTTGTCCTTTAAGGAAACTCCCCAGATCTCCAGGGACCGGGCTCAGCCGCCATTGGAGAAGCCTTAGAACAAAACCAAGCAAACATGAACTTTGTTTTTTGTTTTTTGGTTCCTAGAAGAAGAATCCCAGAATGTTCTCATCTGTGTTTTTGCCTTGCCCCTGGAGACCACACCAGCAGAGTTCATCAGTGCAATGAAATTGAATGGAGCTGGGAGCAGATTATTCCGCCTCTTGCTAGATCTCTGAGTTATACATCAAATCTGGGACCGATCACACTGATTTAACCCATGTGTGAGGTTCACCGTGATTTTCTCAGCTCTGTGATCATCCGTAATTTTAAATTTGCCCCTGTAACTAAGCTTCATCATCTCAGCCATCTGCTGTTCAGTGCTCCCAAGCATGCCACAGGACACATTCCCTTGCGGTGGTTTGACTGGGCTTCTGTTATCCGTAAGCCAGTACATCCCATGTGGTTTAATCACCGACCCCTTGGCCGGAGGATCATGGGTTTCTTCAAAAGAGGATTCTTAAGAGAAAGTACAAACCAGGGAGGGGATGCTGAGCAGGAAGCATGGGAGGTGGGTGTGCCCCAGGCCAGCATGGAATGGCAGCCCCTTTAGTGAGGGCTCCCTGGGTGCCAGGGGTTTTATGAAGCATTTCCAGTCCTTCCGAGTATAGTGTCAGAGGTGTCCCAGGCTTGACAGATGAGGAAACTGAGGTCCAGGGAGGTCAGGATGAACACTGAGAGATGGAGACGGGAAAACCCAGGTGTGGTCAACCCTGAAGCTCCTGTGCTAGGATAAGGCATCTCTGACCCATTTCTACGGTGGTGCCCTCTGTCTTTGGGTAGTGGGCAGGAGATCCTCGCCAGAGCTCCCTTGTCCCCAGCCCCTGGGTGATTGGGAGGTCAGCAGGTGCCAGGCCAGGTGGACACACCCCACCCCAAGGGCTACAACTCTGAGGGCAGGACCCAGAGATGGAACTCAGGGTCGGACGTTGCTGGAGGCAGTGCAGTGCCGCTCTGGGGCTTGCCCAGGGCAGGTCCATTTAGGGGACGTAGGAGCTCTAACTTCCTCCAGGACCCGGGTGCTCTCTTCTCTAGAAACCATCCCTGGTGGCTGGGAGCGAGAAGCGCTGAATAAAATGGGAGCAGGTGCATATCGCCCTCTGGTGGCCTATTTCACCATTGCGCTAATATTGGCGGTAATTCATTTTTATTTATTATTTTTCTTGAAGTAAAAACACATAATATACAGAAGTTACCATTTACAAATGTAAAATTCAGTAGCGCATATTCACACCATTGTGCAGTCAATCTCCAGAACTCTTTCTTCCTGTAAAACGCTGTGCTCGTTAAACAGAACTCCTTACCCCCTTTTGCCCCAGTGCGTGACATTCACCATCCTGCTTTCTGTTTCTAGGAATTCGACTACTCTAAGACCCTCCTATAAATGGAATTGTACAGCATTTGCATTTTTGTGGCGTGTTTATTTCACTTAGCCTAATATCCTCAAGGTGCACCCATGTGGTAACCCAGGTCAAAATTTCCTTCCTTTTTAAGGCTGAGAAAGACTCCCTTGTACATGCGTACAATGTTGTATGCAACGCTGCATACCTCCGTTGTGTGCATATGCAACATCTTGTTGGTCCACTCCATCCATCAATAGACACTCTTGGCTGTTGTGACCGGTGCTGCTAGGAACACGAGCTTGCAAATCCCTCTTTAAGGCCCTGCTTTCGATACTTTCCTGCATAGACCCACAAATGAGATTGCTAGGCTGATATGTGCTACGGACAGGATTTTGTCCCCTCCAGTCCGTGTGCTGAAGTCCAATGTGACTGTATTTGGAGACATAGCTTTTAGGAAGGCATGAAGGATAAATGAGGTCGAAAGGGTGGCGTCTCACCCAATCGGCGGAGGCTTTCAAAACAGGGAAGAGACAGAGTGTCTCTCACCTCCCCTGCTTCGCTCACACATTGAGGAAGCGTCACAGGAGGACACAGGGAGGAGGTAGATTTCTGCGAGCCAGGAAGAGAGCCCTCACCGGAGCCCGAGCAAGCTGGCGCCTGATCACCGAGAGAATGAAGTTCTGTTGCTTGCACCACCCAGTCCCGGGCATCCTGTTATGGCTGGGCTGACTCAGACAATCTGGGGATTCTGCTCTTAAGGTTTAGAGGGGGCAGACTGTGTCTACAGCAGCTGCACCAACTTACATTACTACCACCCATGGACCAGAGCTCCACTTTCTCTGCATTCTCACCAGCATTTGTCATTTTCTATTTTTCCTTTATGATAGTCATATTTGATGTGTTTTTCCAGGTAATTTTTTCCCTGGCCATTCAGCTGGTCACTGTGACCAGCAGGGGCCCAAATGTGTCACCTGTTCTCCTTTCAGCCTCACACTTGCCTGATGGGAGACGTGTCAGTTACTGTTGCACACACTGAGAATGGGGAGGACAAGTGAGTAACTTAAGCAGCTAGTAAGTGCTCGGTACCGCACGGGCTCAAACCGGGGTTGATGTGACTCCACGATCCAGGAGCTTGGCAGAAACCCTACCCATGCTGGTGATGATGGGGTAATGATGAGAGCTGGGGGCCAGAGCATTGTCCATGTGCCAGGCCCTGTACTCCTTTCCTTCTACATATTTTAATCATTTAAGCTTTATTTCTTTTTTTTTTAAGATTTATTTATTTACGCATACAAGCACTGGGGCACAGGCCAGAGGTGTGGGGGGTGAGAGGATCCATCAGAGACAGAGTGGGGGACAGAACAGGCAGATCAATGGAAGTACACTGCTGAGGGGAGCAGCAGGTGAGGTGGGAGCACTGCGCCATGTGGGTCCCCTCCCTGGTCGGTGGCAGGGATCGAACTCGTGCTGCAGTAGCTGTGGGTTTGCTTCACAGTGCGTTGCTTAACCCTTTGCGCCACTAGGGAGGGCCCCATTTAAGCTTTCTAACCACACTAGTTGGTACACACCATCGTTATCCTCCTTTTACGGGTGAGGAAACCGGGCACAGAAAGCTCAAGTTGCAGGCTCAAGGTCACATGACTGTTAAGTGGTGCAGCTGGGCCAACCCATGTCCTATCCTGCCTTCACGTGGGCACACAGCTTCCAGCAAATCCTGCCCACAGGAACCCAAATTCCCCCAAAGTAAAACTGAGGAGGGAGTATTTTCTGAATAAGGCACTAGCACCAGGCTCTCCAGGTGGGTGCTGGAGGCTGTGGGCTTTGCAGGGACTTTGGGATAAATTCTCATCCACCTGAGTGAAGGAGGTGCTGGTTCCCATGCTAGGGGCTGTGATTGACCTGAGATGACCTTGGGCTCCTGGAAACTGGTATTCCAACCCTGGGCTCCCAAAAAAGTCAGGCATTTGCATCAGATAAAACAAGCTTGAATCCTGGCTCCTCTCCTTTTTTTTATTTTAAATTAATTTAGGGCTTAGAGAGAAGTTGCCAAGAATGCAGTGAATTCTTGTGTACCTTTTCCCAGATTCTGCAAATGTTAACACTTTACTATATTTGCTTTATTCTTCTCTCTCTTGCTTTGTATATATATGCGCATTCTTTCTAAAAACTTCAGTACTTTCCTAATACAAAGGAATTCCTCTCCCTAACTACGGTACAATGATCAAAATTGGGATATTAAAAATACATCATCAAATCTACAAACCTTGTGCAGATTTTGACTACTATTCCTGCAGTATCCTCTACAGATGTCTAAAGAACAAAATCCTGTATTTAGTAGGAAGGGTAGGTGATCTCAGGTCATCAGCTCAGCCAACCTCCCCAACTGAGGCAGATAGATGCCTGAGCAGACTCAGCCAAGATCTACAGACTGCTCAGCTGACCCAGAGGTTTATAAGAAATAATAAATGGCTGTAAGCTTAAGTCATTGTGTTTTGGGTAGATTTTCACGCAGCAATAGAATTGATAAAGCAGCTTAGGGTGCTTTGAGCTGCAAGTAACAGAAAATCCAACTAAGAGTGGTTTCAACCATGGCTTAGACTTTAATTAAGGAGAAGTTCTAGGTCAGCAGTCCATTAAAGCCATCGTGTTAGGAGTCTCCTGGGAAATGGAACCAATAGTGTGCATGTGTGTGTAGATATTTAATTAGTTAATGACTTAATATGTTTATTTTAAGAAGTTGGCTCATGTGATTGCAGAGGTTGGCAAGGGTGAAATCTGCAGGGCAGGCTAAAGACTGAGGAACAGTTGATGTTGCACCTTAAGCTGGAAGACAGCCTGAAGACGGAATTCCTTCTTCCTTGGGAGATGTCAGTCTTTTTCTCTTAGGTCTTCAACTGAATAGATGAGGCCCACCCTCATCATGGAGGTCAGTCTGCATACTTGAAGCCTACTAATTTTTTAATTAATTAATTAATTTTTACAATGCTTGTTTTTTTTTCTCAGGTGTAGTCCCCATTGAATTTCCACCACCAATTCCCCCGTGCACCATCACCATAGTCCCTTGTGTTCTTTGCACCCTCGCTTTGGTCTCTTTCCCTCTCCTTCCTCTTCAGAATGTCTCATAGTTATCTCTTCATTGTTGTTTGGTTTTGTTGTGGTTATTACTGTTGTTATTTTTTCCTCTTTGGTCCCTTATTTGGTTCCCCTATATTCCTCCTATAAGTGAAACCATCCAGTATTTTCCTTTTTCCTTCTGACTTATTTCACTGAGCATGATCCTTTCTAGCTCCATCCATGTTGCTGCGAATGGCATTAGTTCATCTTTTTGATGGCTGAATAGTATTCCATCTTCTTGATCTGGTGAATTCCACTAATTTAAATTCTAATCCACATGGAAATATACCTTCACAGCAATGTGGTATTTGACCAAACATCTGTTCATCTACTCAAGGAACCTAAAATTAGCCAGCTATTAAGTCTCTTCTAGTCTTTTCTTTTATCCCCCTGGACATGTTGCTATTATAACTTTAGCACTGTCACCCCAAGATCATGAGATAACTGCTGATTTTCCAGAAATCACAGTATCAGACAAGAGTGCTCAGAGCAGGATGGAAGAAAGAAGATAAAAGGAGGTATTTTCCTTGTCCATCTGACTCTTAATAGGAAGACAGTTTTCCCAGAATACTTCAGTAGACTTTTCTTAATGTTTAATTGGCCAGAACTGGGTCATGTGCCCACCTTGAGACCTATCATTGGCAAGAGGGTACAGGATGTTGGGATTGATTTAGACCAATCAGGGCCCATTCCCTGGGGTTGGGTGAGTTATGGGAACAAGTGGAAAGGGGCAGGCAGCCAACAGTGCAGCCATGTACTTGATGTTGTTTAAATACTTGAGGAACCAACACAGGGGTGATTGAACCTTGACAGGTGCAAGAGTTCTGCAAAGGAAGATGAGTGTGGGGAGAGTTGACTTGGGTCACCTTAACTTTCAAGGCTAGCCCTGTGCCCTTAATGGTTAACAGGCTATTTGGGGGACTCCATCTGATCAGGTAGACAGGGAACCCTTGCGACGAGGAAGTAGTCACCACCAGCTGTGTCTTCCCTGATGTGACTTTCTGGTTCTGTCTCCCGGCCTCTCAGCCTGGGTTCTGGCCAACCCACTGACACCTGCCCAGCCATCTGTTGTTCATCTAGAACCTGAGTCTGCAGGGGGAGGCCATGAAGGACGTACCAGGAGACATGCAGCACAGAGGGGAGTGGCAGCAGAGAGGGAGGAGCGGCAGCTCTTGACGCCAAAGCTTACAAGCAATGAAAGAGTTCAAGGACTTGCCAAAATGGACGGAAAATCCAATCCTTACTTATAGGTCACTCTAGAAGCCTTTTCACATTCTTTCTCTTGTTTAAGTCTCCCCACAGGCAAGAGAAACATAAATCATTTTCTCATTATATAGATGAAGCAACAGAAGCCCAGAAGGAAAACTGGCCCAAGGCCACTGGATGAGTCTCCTCTGGCTGCTGTAATAATTACCATAAACTCAGTGGCTTAAAACAACAGAGATCGACTATTTTACAGTACTGGAGATCAGAGCTTCTAGAACCGAGGTGATGGAGGCTTCAAGGTGGAATCTGTTCCCTGATCCTTTCCAATTTCTAGAGGCATCTGCATTCCTTGGCTGTGGCCCATCTTCCACCTTCAAAGCCAGCATCTTCCAGCCTCTCAGCTGGCATCATCTCGTGGCATTTCCTCCTTCTGGCCCTCCTGCCTCCCTCTTCTTGGACCCTCCTGGACAATCCAGCCTCACATCTGCAAAGTCCCTTTTGCCATAGAAGGGGCCATATTTACAGTGTGTGGGCACCAGGGCGTGACCTCGTTGGGAGCCACTGTTCAGTTTATGACGGCTACTCAGCTGAGGAATGACGGGGACCGTCTGGGCTCCCATGTGCCCCTGTGGTCTTCCCCTGGAAACCCTCACCATGACCACCAGAGCCCATCTGTGCCTTGCATACCTCTGTGGCAACATTTCAGTGGTTCCTGCACTTTCCCTTTTCAGGTAAGGGATAGACAGGTGGGGCTGCTTGAACTGAAATCCCAGCTCCAACCCTTCCTCACTGTGTGCCCATGGCCAACCTACTTCATGTCTCTGTGCGCCCATTTTCTCCATTTTAAAATGAGAATGAAGCTAACAGATCCTTGTCCCATGGGGTGGGCCACGAGGACTGAGTGATTGAACAAACGTTGAGTTGCTAGGACAGCGCCTGGTTCACTGTAACTTCTCCAGCAACTGTCAGCTGTTTTTTCTTTTTTGAATTGAAAGCTGACGTTCCACCCCTTACCTTTTCCAGGAGCTTTGCTGTCTTCTAATGTGGATGTGAGCGTGCCAGGAAACATGATGGCAGGTGCCACAGCAGACACACTGCAATTGCAGTGGCCAGACCCACAGTCTCTCTTCTCACCACCTGGAGGCTGGTTTTTGGGGGCAGGGGAGAGCAGTCCTCCTGCACTTAGAGCAGGTAGCCCCGGGATCCCTGTGGGGAAGAGCGCGTGGAGCAGTTCTGTCTCTCATCACCAGCTCCTATGGCCTCAACTTGGAAATGACATATTCCACTGGCTGGAAGAAGGCTGGTGCAGCCCAGGGTGGGATGGTCAGTGCAGGCAGGGGGAAGACAGAGCCTGGGAAAGGCACCAGGTACAGGCCCACCAGTCAGGGGGGGCTTCAGGGAGGAGGTGACCACCAATGAGGCTTAAACAGAAACTTGCCGATGACAGTGCTCCTGGGCATGGCTGTAGGGGAACCCTCGTTGGAGGCAAAGGTTTCAACATTGGGAGGGAAAGTGAAGCTGGGTCTAGAGAAAGAAGGAGGGGGCCGAAGTGAGCACTTCACTGAATATTTAGTGGACATGGGGACTCTAAACTGTGGTTCTTCGCCTGGGGTCTGCAGACTCCTTGAACCTGGGGAGGCGAGGGTGGGGGAAGATATGGTCTTCTTATTAATCGTTAACTGAAATGTGGGGTTTCCTTTCACTGCACATAGGCAACCAACCATAGAGGGGGGGTGTGTGCCTGGCATCATGAGAAATCACAGATTGCATCACATTTTGCATATTGGAGCTACTTCAAAAATACCACTTTTACTCATCACTGCTTCGAAATCATGATAGAACGAGACTGGAATCTTCATTTTAACCGGCACCAAGACCTGGGTTAATCAGTTGTTTTAAAGTGTACAATTACACTTACATTCACAATATGGTGTAGCGCTCACCTCTATTTCCAAAACTTTTTCAGCATATTCTGTGTAATACAGTTACTCTGCAACATTTCTTCCCTAAATCCCTTGTAAGCTTTGTTAACCTAAAGATTCAGGAGGGCGTTAATAGCTATGCTTGTTTGGCATCAAAGAACTACAATTTGGGGTACGCAGATTTAGGTAGAAACCTAAAATATGTCCTGAGCAGGAGAGACAAAGTGAGAACTTTTATGGCAACAAAGGAGGAAGACAACAGCAATAGTTAAGGATGAGAGTTAACAAGTAAACACTTTGGAGATACATAATTAGTTACAGATCCTATCCGTGGGCAAAAAGTATTGTAATCATCAGTTCCTGTGACTAGGACAAGTTCGATTGTTCAATGATTTCTTTTTTTTAAAAGATTTATTTATTTATGCATACAAGCACTGGGGTATAGCCCAGAGGTGCGGGGAGGTGAGAGAATCCACCAGACAGAGCAGGGGGCAAAACAGGCAGATGGACTGAAACCCACTGCTGAGGGGAGCAGCGGGCGAAGCAGGAGAGGTCTGCTGCACCATGTGGGTCCCCTCCCTGGCCGGCAGCAGGGATTGAACTCGTGCTGCAGTGCTGTGGTTTGCTTCATAGTGTGTTGCTTAACCCACTGCGCCACCAGGGAGGGTCCTGTTGGACGAATCCTTAATTACTTTTTGGCCTAATCCACTTGGATCCAGACCACTGTTCATGGCTCTTGGGTTCGTCCCACCTCTGGCCAAGGTGACTTGACTGCTTCGAATTTTCACAAACAAGTATCTGTTCGCGTGCCTGCTTTCAGTTCTCTTGGGTCTATCCCCAGAAGTGAGGAGCTGAGTAACATGGAAATCCCATGTGCGACACCTTGAGGAACTGCCAGAATTTCCACAGTGGCTGACTCCTTTGACCACCCCACCCGTGAAGCAGAGTTCTCATTCCTTCACATCCTCTCCAACAGCTGTTACCTTCTATTAAAAAAATGATAGCTTTCCTAATGGGGGCATAAAGTGGTCTCTCATCTAATTCTGATTTGCATGTCTCTAGTGATGAATGATGTTGAACATCAGGTCACGTGCTTATACATTCTTTGGAGAAATGTCTGTTGCCCATTTTCCATTGGCTTTGGTCTTTCTGGTGCTGAGTTGTAGGAGTAAGTTCTGGTTTTTCTTTTTTTTTTTATTAAAATATTTTAAAATTTACATATACTTGCCATTAATTGTAATCCCCATGTATTCCCCATCACCATCTCACCAGTGCACCATCACCTCAGTCCCTTGTGTTCCCATCTTCCCTCAACCCTCCCCCACCCCTCCTCACCAGGTGTCCCCAGTCTGTCCTTGTGTTTTTCAACTCCTGTCAGGTAGATGGCTTGCCAGTGTTTTCTCCCATTCTATGGGTTTTCTTTGCCCTTGTTTGTAAGTGTCTGTGGATGCCCCAAACTTTTAAATCTTAATGAAGCCATTTATCTCTTTTTTTCTTTTGTTTCCTGTGCTTTTGATTTCATTTTTAAAAAACCCATCGCCAAAGCCAAGGTCATGCAGATTTTCCCCTATTTTCTTATAACAGTTTGATAGCTGTGGTGTGGAAATTTTAGCTCCATGTTGAGTTCGTTTTTGCATATGGCGAAAAGGGTCCAACTTCGTTCTTTTATGTGAATATCTAATTTTCTCAGCATCATTTATTGGCCAATCTCCCCACGGGTGAGCTTGCACCCTGATGAAAACCCATCACGGAGGTGAAGGCTTATGCCTGAGCTCTCAGTGCTAGTCTGTGGCCTCTAGGTCTATTCGTGTGCACACATACTGTGGTGACTGTTGTGACTTGGTACCGCGTTTTGGAGTCAGCAAACGTGAGTTCTCCAATTCTGTTCTTTTTAAAGTTTATATTGGTTATTCTGAGTTCCTCCAAATTCCATATGAATTTTGGGATGAGTTTTTCATTTCTGTAAAAACTCCATTGGGCTATCGTTAGGGAGGGTCATCACCCTTACATTGCTCTGGGTAGCATTATCCTCTTAACAATATTGTGTTGGGATGAGAATTCCCTGCATTCACCATTTCATAGGAGATTCTTTTCTTTTTTTTTAAAGATTTATTTATTTATGCATATAAGAACTGGGGTGCAGGCCAGAGGTACGGGGGAGGGGGTGAGAGGATTCACCAGAGACAGAGAGGGGAGCAGAACAGGCAGATTGACTGAAACACACCGCTGAGGGGAGCAGCAGGTGAAGCAGGAGAGGTCTGCTGTCCTATGTGGGTCACCCCCCTGGCTGGGGGCAGGGATCAAATTGGTGCTGCAGTGGCTTCAGTTTGCTTCATAGTGCGTTGCTTAACCCACTGCGCCACCATGGAGGCCCTCATAGGAGATTCTTGAAGGTAGGAATGCTTCCAGAACTCAAAGACTTGAGTTCCTAGTGGTGAAATCTGAGGTCAATGAGAAAGATCTGTTTCTTAAATGTAGAGCATAGAATGATTTCAGAAATACTACAGTGGACCAATTCTATAGCCAAATTAAAAGAATATTTTTTTCAGAGTCATTTGTTGGCTTTTCCTTCTTTCCCCCTATCAGTAGTCAGAGAAGAACATGGGAACAACAGGTTGCTTCAAAAAACTTTTTGCAGGGATCACAGTTCAAAACAAACCTCCCTCCCATAACCAGAATGAGGCTCCCACTGCTGCCCGAGCTGGTTGATTCTCTCAAGCGCCACAAGGTGGCAGCAAGAGCAGGGTTGCAAAGAGCAGAGACCAGACCAGGCACAGAATGAGGAGGGAGATGTGGGGAGAAGGATGAGGGTGCGAGCAGAAAAACCACCCCATGTGCAAGGTGCCCAGAGCCACACATGCGGTGGGCACTGGGCACTGACCACGGGAGGGAGCCACCTCATGGTAAGTGGCTCACTTGCTTTCAAAGTGAGCATATACTCATTTCACTTAATGAAATTTTATGTGAATATCTAATTTCAAACATAGTTTGAAACGCAATCTCTTGCCTCCTCTTTTCGAGGGAGATTGAGGAATGAGGCTAAAACTTTCAAGCTTTTCATCATATGCTTGCCATTTCTTTGTCTTTGTCTTTCTGGCATCACCCACCCCTCCCTTGAGACAACTGAGGGGCCCAGACATACAAAAGTCTCTCCAGTGGGAAATCCCAA
The DNA here is from genome assembly GCA_019455555.1 of Galemys pyrenaicus. NCBI lineage: Eukaryota > Metazoa > Chordata > Mammalia > Eulipotyphla > Talpidae > Galemys > Galemys pyrenaicus. Next base: position 744,361 of record JAGFMF010012286.1, on the reverse strand, counting down.
GGGTTTTTGAATCTCTGTGTTAGAACTGGAGACAAACAGCAGCTGCACTCTTTATTATATGCGTGCACAACAATAAAACATCAGGTGGACATTTGAAGCTAAAATGCTTAGACCTTCAAGTCGGAATATGAAGGCTTCAGATTTGGGGAGAAGATACTTGTGGGTGGAAGGGGGTAAAGTAGGCTCAGCAGGAAAGGGTAATGCAGATGAGCCCTACTCCGAGCTGGAGGGTAGCAGCTCTAAGAGACTGCAGAGAGTTGTGAGGGTGTAAGAAGGAGTTGGCTCCCATTGACTTAGGAGACCGTCCGCTCTGCAGGGGCAGACCAAGTTTTGTGTATAGACAGAAAGAGAAAAGAGGGAGGGATGGAGGATTCAGGGGGCAAGATCACAGAATTATGGGAACCCAGGGGCAGGAAAAAGCCTTCACTGGGGATATATAGAGAGTCTTCTGCTGTGAATGAAGGAAAAAGAAGTTAGCAGGAAACCTTCAGAATGCTTGGCGGTGCCGGAGGCACAGCTAGCTGGGCGGGAGCGGATGCGCTTCACAAGGTCTCTTGCAGAGTGGAGCCCAACATGGCGAGACTTTAGGAAGGGCTTGGCAGCCCTGGCTGAAGAGGAGTCAAGGGAGTAGCAGGGACTGGCCAGAAGAATGGGCCTGCGTTCCTCTTCGCACAGCGAGCCGACTCTTCCGGGGCACTTGCCAAAAACATCTAGAAGTGTCTTCCAGCCATCTCATTTCCACATCCTATTTCTGAGCGACACCATCTCGTTGACAACAGGATATATCTGCGCCCCACAACTTCCTGGTGTCTGCACTGTCTGGAAAGAGATTCGTGTGAGCACAAGACATTCCCTCAGCCGTCCAGACCACTGGCTAAAAGACTCAGGGAAAATTTTTAAAAGAATTAAGTGTATTTGGGAGAGTATTACCAGAGATAATTTTTGATACTTGTTAATAGGGCAGACCTTGATGATTGGAGGGACCCCCACATTGTGGGTGTGGGTGTGGGGGCTCTAAAACTGGGATTTTCACCCTGGGGGCCATTTTGCCCCCATGGGACATGAAGCAATGAACGTCTTGAGGTGTTTGTAGTTGTCTTGACAGGGTGGCCCCTCAGCATGCGCACACCCAGGACGGCCTCCATGACTAGGATGATCTGGCCCCAAAGGCCACCAGGGCCAGGGCGGAGGAGTCCAGCTTCCAAAGAGCCTCGAAGGAGAGCCAAGTGTACCTGCTGGCAGGTTCCTGGAGGTACCCGCAGGTACCGGGTGTACCTGGAGAGTAGGCTCGTCACAAGCTCAAGGAGGAAGGAGGAGGAGCCTGGCCGGGGTGGTTGGCTGACCGACTCTCGTCCACACTGGCCCCTCCACCCCCTCCTTTCTGGAGCCCCTTTTAGTAGACGTGGCAACAGGATGGCACCATTGCGCTTGGTGGTGAGGTCGACCTGGGCACTGAGGATGCTGAGCCGTGTCCTGACCCCTGTCGACCAGGTGCCAGCTGCACCCCTCCCCAGGGTGACAGCAGAAAGACACCCCCAGAGATTGTTCCCCAAAGGGGGCAACCCCTCCCCCCAGGTCCTGCTGACTTGAGACTCCACCTGCTTCAGTCCTCGTGGAACTGAAAGCAACTGGTGTGTCTCCAGGTGGAGGTCAAGGTCCAGGCAGAAAGAACAGAAGGGGGAAGTCCCAGGGCCGCGGACCCCGGGTCTGAGGACAAGCCTGCGCACCCCAGCCCACGCGGCAATAGCCCCCAGGGGTGGAGAAATCTGCTCCCGGGAAAGCACGATGGCCAAGCCAGTGTGGGGGTCCTGGCCCCCCCAGCCTTGGAACCACTTGCAATCAGCAGGAAAAAACAACAGTTTAAGCTCCTGTGATTTGGGCTTTCTTCAATTTGTGACCAAATGAATTTCAAGTTGCTACAGCTGGGGAAGTGCTTTGACTTAAGCCCATCACAGGGCCAGCTCCAGAAGACCCTTCCTTCACCTCCTTCACATTACTCTTACTGGCACATTCCACGGGCGTATTGCATTTCCAGCCCCGTCCCTGAAGCAGAGAAAGGACAGCCATTGCTTAGCTTCTCGTGCTAGAAGACGCCAACACCAACGGTCCCCTCCACCCACGTCGCCAGTGGGTTCAGCTGGGTCCAAGATCACGGGCCTAAAGGAGAGGTGAGAGGCATTAGAGGTGTGTCTTTTACAACCAGTGGCTTCAGATTGGGGATCCACTCTACTCTCAGCAATAAAACAACACACCCTTATTCCTTAGACATTAGTTATTCCAACATACTAATGCCGTTTGAAGTAATTTCCTAGAACCAAATTACATGTGTCAAAAAAATGTTTTGAAGGTGATGGTGCACGGGTGAAATGGTGGTAGAAAATCCATGGGGACCACAATTGATCTCAAATATATATAAATAAAGAAAAAAAATGTTTTGAGAGCTGTTCCTTATAGCACACCTGGAGGCATAGTAAGGTCAGCTCCTCTAGGTGAGGGCAACTGGTATATTTTGTGTAAAAGAATTGGGGTGCAGGTCAGAGGTGCAGGGAGGTGAGTGGATTCGCCAGAGACAGAGTGGGCTATAAAACAGGGAGGATCTACTGAAACACATGGCTGAGGGGAACAGCGGGAGAGACAGGAGAGGTCTGCTGTGCCCTGTGGGTCAGCTCCTGGCTGGGGATTGAACTCAGGCCATGGAGGTGAGAGCGCTGAGACTTAACCCCTAGGGAGGCCCCTCACTTCCCTTTTCTTTCTGTACATAGCTTTGTTCCCTGCCCTGGTGCTGAGCAGATTCACTGAGATCCCCGCATAGTCTTGAAGGATACAGGTTTTGTGGACTGGAGGGCTGAGAGGTGAGACAATAATATATCCCTGCAGGATAATCAGCCATGAATGATAACTATTTCTCAGGGACCCACTTCCACCTTCACTCCTAGACCTGCTAACAAATCCACACTTTTCCTCCCGACCCAGAAAAGTGAAAGCAAGTCAGGGGCCTGATAGCAGGCCCCGCCTCTCTATTCCTTCTGGGCGATGTTTTTGGCCTGCCTCCCGAGGCTGTGGAGGGGCCTGTGGGCCAGCACGTCCCTCTCTCAGCTTCACACAAGGACAATGATCATGCCACATGGGGAGAACCCAGGTCGCTGAGGGGTGCTGGAGGGAATGGGGTGAAGAGGAGGGGCTGGGCTTGGGGCACCTGGGTTTGCAGATCTGGGCCATCAGGAACTTCCTCACAGTCTCATTCTGAAAGTTGTAATAGACCGTCCAGAAGATGCAGAGCTCCTGATACTGTGTGACCAGCTCCAGGACCGTCCGGAAACCTTCAGCGGTGTCAAAATTTTCCTCCCCACTGCCGTACTCCCAGGCATAGATGGTGAGCAGCTCCAAGGCATACTTTGGGGGCAGGGACCCCAGTTGCTTCAGCTTCTTTTCACACTGAGGGAAGAGGGGGGCATCAGGTGGCATGGCTCACATATCTGGGCTCAGTGTGGGGAAAGGTGTCCTTATGCCATTTTGTCAGCGTGCAGACTACACCTTGTGTGCCTTCGCCAGTCTTAAGGGCCACAGTGACCGAACTACACAAGAGTAAGCCCAGCAAAGGGAAAGTGATGCTGGGACAGAGGGATAAGCATCGCTGTGGGAAGCTGCTGCCATGTTGCCAGGGCCATGACTTCGCCAGGCCACGGGAGTTTGGGCAGTGTCACGCAGACGTGACCTGCCATTGATTGGGATGCCACTCTGCTACTGGAGCCGCAGGGCTGAGCTTCTCGCCCCTGTCATTCCTGATTCAGCATCCTAGATGAAGACCTGAGGACTGGGGTCCTGAGGTCATGCCCTCTGGCCCCTGGGAGCAATTTCCCGGGGCAGGAAACACAGAGCTCTGCCTCTTACTTGGCTTCAGCGCTAGACTCAGCACACATCTCAGGGAAGATCCGCCTCTGCGCTGGGTGCTTGTCATGATGAAGATACTCAGGAACTACCCCGAGTATGAGATACTTGATGGAAGTGCAGGGAGACAAACCAATCAGGGAAATGCCAGCCTGCCCGCTGGAAGCCTGCAGCGTCCACTGCCTCCCGGGACAGTCAGAGCCTGTTCATCGTGGGCCCCGAGCAGCAGACGAGCCATAGAGGCAATGCTGGGCACACGAATCTCAGTTTCACCTGCCCTGGCAGGCCAGACTACTTGAGTTCCTGCAGAGTTCTTTAGTTGTTAGAGCAAAGGCCAAAAAAATCTCAAAAGCTGCTTTAACAATCCGGTGCTCTACACCTGTCCCAACTTAACGGGGTTTGCGAGTGGAACTGCACCTACCCACAGGTGACCCAGCCCCTGGCATGGGAGGGTGTGGGCACGCAGAGCTCTGCACCCAGTAAGCTCTGGTCACATAACATTGATAAACATAATCCCCAAGAGCCAGACTAAGAGCTGGCGTACCAGCTTGTACCAGTGCTTCACCAGACGTATTAAATCCTTCAGTTTGGTGGGCCGCTCTCTGATAAAGTCGCGTTGCAGCTCTGTGAAACAGGTAGAAAATTCACCCCCTGGGACATCTGAGGATTTACACAGGTGAATGAGCTCAGCATAGACATTGGGGTCAGGTGTCCACCCAGATCGCAGTTGACCTAGCAAGAAGATGTTTACATTATGTCCTAATATGCATAAAAAGCAACAGATTTTCAGGCCTCCCTGGTGGCACAATGGGCTAAGCAATGCACTATGAAGCAAACCACAGCCACGGCAGCACGAGTTCGATCCCTGCTTCTGGCCGGGGAGGTGACCCACATGGCGCAGCAGACCTCTCCTGCCTCGCCCACTGCTCCCTTCAGCAGTTTTATTTCAGTAGATCTGTCTGTTCTTCTCCCCACTCTGTCTCTGGTGGATCCTCTCACCCCCCACACATCTGGCTTGTACCCCAGTACTTGTGTGCATAAATAAATAACTTTAAAAAAGCAACAGATTTCGAGACGTTTTTGTACAACTCTCATTTGATTCTGGGAAGTTACTTTGAATTCTAGCAGTATTTGAAATATTGATATCTAAGATGTTGGGAACATCTCCAGAGTAAGCGATGTTGAAAGATGAATATGGGTTACGTGAGTACCGCTCGTATTACTAAAGTATTCTCTAGAACTATACTGTAATGTTGAATGTAACTGACAGGTGGTAGCCACCTGTCAATATGGCTATTTGCATTCAAGTTAATTAAAGAGAAGTAAAATTTGAAATTTACTTCTGTCACATTAGCTGCATTTCTTGCTCTCCATGGACACAGGACACAGAGATAGTACATCTCCATTTATCCCCGTGAAGACCTTTTGGATGAAGCTAACCTGGTTTGCATACTAAGGCCCCCAGGCTAAATCTGGCCCATTGCTTGTTTTTGTAAATAAAGTTTTATCAGAACACACCATGGCCATTTGTTAATGTGTTATCTGTAGCTGCTTTCAGCTTACATTGGCAGAGTTGAGCAGATGTGACAGAGACCTTGTGGTCCTCAAAGCAGAAAAAAAAATTGCTATTTTGTCTTTTACCAAAAAAGCTTAACTAACCTCCAGTCTATACATCGCTTCCTCTCCTAGAGACAGAACCATTCAGAGGGAAGGTGTCAGTCTTCTTGATTTGATTAGGAAAATGCCTAAATTAGCCTTGATTTCTCCTGAGAGTACTACGTAGCTGCCGCCCATGAATTTAATTTTTCAGAGACATTTGCCTGCTTTCCTGTCTTTGTCTCAGAATTCTTCCCATAGTGTGTTCTTTAACTTCTTCCCTTAATCCCTAAGACATTTAATCTATAAATATGGATGGAACTCAGGGTATCCCACTCTTTAATAGCTACTATAATGATACCATAGTTGTGTAAGATGTAGGGGCCGGCCTGGGGATCCCAACATGACAACGAAAAGCGTACAGGTGTCAGGCCACCTGCTGGGAGCCCTGGACCCATGGCCCCCGACTAAGCCACCCCCCACCCCCTTCCCCCTCCAGAAGTGAAAGCCTGTGGAGCCTCACCTAGTGGGTTATATGCAGGCAGCACGTCGAAGTCAACACTTTCCTTGAGTTCTTTGGATTTCAGAGAGAAGCTCAGCACCCTGGGAAACTCCCATTTTGAAATCTCAAATTTCACTTCAAGCTTCTTCTCCTCCTTGCAGATTTCAAGCTGTTTTCGGATTTCATTGATAATGTCCCTTCTCTGGTGTTTTTGGGAGCCGTAGTGTTTGATTGAGCTGGGGAACACCACCAGGTCAGCATCAGAGCCATGTTTTAGAGCCGTGCCCTTGGCTGCGGAGCCGCCCTAGTGGAGAAGCAAAGCTGAGGTCAACGTTTCCTAGACTTGAGGCCCTCCCCTTGTGCCCTGCCCCCCAACCCCCCAAGTCCCTTCAATGCAGTGGCCTTTGTCCTGGGTACCAACCCTCACTCTCGTTGCCCTGGTCACCCCCAGAAAGCGCACTGGGCTACTGCAGAGAGCATGCCGATCCCGCAGTACACGCCTGACTCTAGGGCCTGGGGGCAAGGAGAGCGTGTTCTGTTTCCTGGAAGTTCTCGCTCAACCTCATCCACAGGGTCTCGGAAACTGACTTTAAGCCAAACCACACGGGACAAAGCCAAGAATCGAATAACCGACGTGGTTTTCAATGTCAGTCGAGATTTCTTATTTCTCATCAATGTTCAAATGAAATAATGTTGCACAAAACCATGTGGTTTAAGGGCTCCCTTAAAACAGAGTCTCCACGGCTCCCTGTTCAGCCCAGTCCATCTGCAGCTGGTCCGTGAGCACTGGCCTCCGGGCTCTGAGGCCCCTGCTCATGTTCCCAGCTGGCACCTTCCTCAGTGGACCGCCCTCTGTAGCTGGCAGCCAGGGCCAGGGCACAGCAGCTTCAAGACATCTGCTGACAGCTCTCTTCTGATTTTCTTCTCTGAGCGTTATGCCTTTCCCTAGTTTTTATATTGTTAACAGACGGGGTTCAAGAAGGAGAGGGGACATGGCTCCACCACAGCTATGAGATCAGCCTTGTTTTCCTTTTACAGATTGCTGTGGGTGTGGGTACCGCCCCCCAGCCCCTCCTCAGCACAGCACGCTCATGGGTCTGGGTTGGCAACAGGGCCGATGTTTCTGCACACCGCCCCCCCTTCCTGGGATCGTGGGCACAAGTTACCTGACTGATGGCCAACTAAAGGGAAGCATGGCTGCTAGTCATGGACAAGAATGACCCAGCTGCTACCTTGGGGGTGGGCTGCCCCTGGCTCCAGTCATTGAAACGAGGAAGAGGACACTGGTGGGTCCTGCACACACAGGGCCTGGACTCTGCGGGGCTGTGAATGGTGACCCCCCAGAAAGCTATGTTCACCAGGAGCATGGGAATGCCACCTTATTTGGAAAAAATATCCTTGTAAGTTAAGTACGGGATCTTAATCCCTGTGACAATCTAGTGACAAGTGTCCTAAGCCACAGAGGAGAAGGTGATATGGAGAGAGAGGCAGAGGCTGGCGGATGCAGCTCGAGCTGAAGAGCATGGGGGTGGCCAGCTCCCCAGGGACCTAACACAAATTCAGGGTGCTGTAGATGACCTAAGGAGAGAGCACCCCCAGGGGAACTGATGTTTGGTTGCCCATCCCCCCAGGTCCCCCTCAGCTCCCTTTGCCCTCAAGCTTCTGAGGCTCAGTAACCTCAGCTGCCCGTGGGACAGGGGCCAAGGTTTACCTTGACAACCTTCAGAACCTTTGTAGCTGAACCTTGAAAGCAGTTTTCTTTAAGGAATGTACTGATGATATCAACAGCTCGAAGGATCTGTTCTATGAAGTCCTTGTTGGGCTGCAGAAAGTCCTTGATGTAGCGGTCGAGAAGGTGGCCTGGGGTCTCGGAGAGAGGTGCTGGCTGGGGGAGGAGGACGAACTCCAGGTGAGTGATCCCTGCCTGGCCCCTGCTAGCCTCTCCCTCCTACTCTCTACCCCTCCCTACACTGCACCCCTCCCTACTCTTTATCTGGCTTCTCCTAATAGGTTCATAAAATGCCCAGGCCCCAAACTGCTCTCTGGTTTCCACTCCCAGCCACAGCGTCACTTGCTGATGGCCCCTGCCCTTCAACTTCTCCCACTCCCACTCTGTTCCGTTCTTAGTCTTGTAAGTGTCGCAGACTGCAGAGGGTCGCATCCATCCCTTTCTCAAGGTCAAGCACACACTGCCAGAGACACTGGTCTCTCAGGGCTGTCATAGCATCACTGCAATATTGGGAAAGCCCACTCACCAGAACATTCCAAGATGCCCCCTCTGGCTCACTCAGGGTGAGAGATGACAACCAGCTCTGAGCTTCTTGTTTCAGCAGTTGCCAGCATGACTTATCCAGGCTCAAATTATTGGTTGGGTCTGTTGGATCCAAGATGACCGGCCTGTGGGTTCCATGTGGTTCAAAAGCAAGTCAGTAGGACAGCTTGTGGAAGGAGAAATCAGTATTGGGATCTAGACTGGGCAACCTGGATTTTAGCTGCTGTGATTCCTCCTGATGGCTGAGGTGCTTTGTCTAAGACCTCTCGCCTTCCTGGACTTCGGGTCCTATGTTCTTTGCTTTGCAGAGATGGTCCATGACTGATATAATGAAATAGTCTCTCCCTGCCAGGCCCTCCTTCTTCAGTAGCGCCTTCATTCTATAAGAGTAAGCACTCTTGGGCCTCCCTGGTGGTGCAAGGGGTTGAGCACAGTGCTGTGGGGCTTCTCCAGCTACTGCAGCACGAGTTCGAGCCCCAGCCAGGGAGGGGACTCACATGGTGCAGCAGACCTTTCCTGCCTGGCCCGCTGCTCCCCTCAGCAGTGGGTTTCAGTCCATCTGCCTGTTCTGCCCCCCGCTCTGTCTCTGGTGAATCCTCTCACCTCCCACACCTCTGGCCTATACCCCAGCTCTTGCAAGCATGCATAAATAAAAATATCTTAAAAAATAAAAGAGAGTAAGCACTTTGAGTGTTTGTTAGGGGGACAAAATGTGAAGTGTTTGGGAATGTGAAACGCGCTGGTCTGGCTTCTCATCTTCCAGACACACCTGTTTGCCGCCCTACCCGCTGCCGCTGCCGCTCTTTGGCACGCCTTGGCTGGGGGAAGCCAGGGTGAGCTCTTATTCTCATTCTTAGGGCTAGGCCGGTGAAGAGGTAGAAAAAGGGCCGTGGGAAGCTCGGTACCTCGGAGAGTAGATCTGGTTCAGCAGCGTGTTCCGGACGGTCTCGCTGTCAAAGTTGTAGTTGACCGTCCAGTAGACACACAGCTGCTCCTGCTGCTCGATGAGCCCCAGAACACTTCTGAGCCCTTCTTCTGTGCTGAAGCGCTCTGTGCTGCTCCCCTGCTCCCAGGTGTAGATTGTCAGCAGCTCCAGAGCGTACATGGGCTTCAGGGATGAGTTTGTCAACTTTTTCTGGCACTGAGGGAGAAGAAAAAGCCAATGGTTAATTTGAGGACCCAGTTCCTCCCATGCAGGGGACCTGAAGTCAAGAACCCAGAAGTCTATAGAAAGCCAATATCCCCTATCAGCAACGAACACGGCACCAGGCCTGAAAGCTGACCCACCATCAGTTGCAAGACTGTGGAGATTCTGAAACTATTTTAAGTTGCAGATGGGAGAACCATTTGGTACAGTTATTTGGGGAAACCATTTGGAAATATTTGCCGAAGTTAAAAAAAGGCATATTCCATATATTCATTATGTTGCACAAATACACATAGACTATCTGTACCGTGTGTATATACATGTACATATTCATATACCTTCAGTCCTGCAGTCCCACTCCAGTCTATTTATCCAAGAGAAATGAGCCTCAAATTCATCAAAATAGTAGGACACTAGCCAGAAGAACCTGGTTCATAATAGGCCCAATTTGGGAATGACCCAAATGCCATCATCCTGGGATGGACAAAGGCAAGGCATATTAACACAACGGATCCCACAAAACAAATTAAAAACCACATGGACGGAGACCTCAGACATCATGACAAATAGTGTGATCACATTGACGTTACGTTTAACAATGTGCAAAACGAACTCGAGGTGATAGATGTGAGGAGAGGACAGTGTTTGTTTGGGGGCGTATCATCCCCAAGTGTGTTTCAGGCAGCTGCTGGGGATGCAGGAAATGTGCTCAGACTTGGCTTGGGCGTTGCTTCAGCGGATATAGAAAGTGCATTGAGCTGTAGAGTTAACCTGTTTTACTTGACTGGGTGATGATGTCCAGGGAAAGGACAGGGCCACAGCACCAGACTGACAATTTGCAAGTTACCTTTTCATGCCACCAGTGCTTTATCAAGAGGATGAGGTCCTTCAGTTTTTCAGGACGATTGTCAAAAAATTTCCGCTGGAGTTCTGTGAAACACACCGAGAACTCACCGGGGCTGGCTCCCGTCTTACTCATGGAACGTATGAGGTCTTTGTAGATCTCGGGGCTGGGCTTGTCACTGGCGCCTGGTGTGAAGGAGAAGCCAGAACTTTGGGTGTTCATGTCACCTGGCCTTGGGGGGGCCAGGTGTGAGGGTTTTTGAGGTCTGACAGCACATGCCTAGCTGTAAGAGGCTTGGTGTGTTGGCATAAAGGCTGAGGGTGGCTTGCCCTATAGGTCATAGACATGGTTGGTAACAGGATCGTGCCAGCTTAAGAGAGGATGACAGGACGCAGTGTGGGGATGAAAACACAATTACAGATGAAAAAGGGGTTACTAGGGAGAAGATGGTTTTTTAAAAGCACAGCTGGCAGGTATCTGGAAGAAATAAATTTTATGTACTATATGCTATCGAGACTGCCATTGCGCTCACCCAGAAAATGACCTATTTTGGAGTCAAGGAGACAGGCACTTGGAGGCATATAAGCCAGGTATAGACATGGCCTTGGAGACTGCATAGAGGCCAGGGCACTCCCTGTAGAGCTGGACCCTGGGGCCGGGAGCTGGTGGTGGTGAAGCAGAGCAGTGGTTCTCAAACTGGGGTGCTTATTGGATCCTGCCGCACAGCTAATCCGGAGCACAGCCCAGGCAGCCTCACAGCTATGAGCCTGGACCTCTGAGTTCCAGATTAACTCTGTGGGAGATCTGGCCCCCAAGCAGAGAGAACTTGGACGTCTGTCATTTTTACTAAGTTCCTCAGGTGATTCTGACACCCTTTTAGTGGGAGAAGGGCTGGTGGGGGCGTTGAAGGAAAACATGTAGAGTTTACAGAATTTAATCAAAGGGACTCTACCTTTGCGAGCTGAACTCCATTTAGAAACACATTTAGATGACCAGGAGACAGCAGCCATCTTGTCTTTCATTTAGTTGACAAATATTTACTGACCTCCTGCTATCAGCCAGGCATAGTTCTGGGCATTTGGCATGCAGGGAAGCTGAAGGAACATTCTAGCTTCCTCAATAATGGTAATGATACAGCCAAAGTTTACTCAGTGCTTACTCTCTGCCAGGCACAGTTTTAATCTCTTTAGGTACAGTGAAATGCGTGAGCATCACTGGACACTTCTGCAGTCAGGGTAATTGTCGTTGCTAATTTACAGACAAGGAAACTGAAATGCCAGGAAATCAGGGAAAACAGAAGGGGCCTGCTTTGGCCAAAGACCCGTGAGAGAAAGCAGTTGGGGCAGATAGCCACGGAAAGAGACGTAGGGAGAGTTGAAGGAAGTCAGCCTGGACCTGGTGCGGAAAGCCCAGGTTAGGGAGACTAATATTTCCTGTAGAAAGCAACCCGAGATTCTCTGGGTAGGCTACTTTTCTCAGAAAGTGGTCATCATTGTTTCCTTTTAGAAAAGCAATCTTAGTTTGGAATGTGCAGCTGATATGTTCTCACACCATCCTTGCATAATGGGGTCATCCCAGCAGAGGGCGCTCCTGTCCATGCTCTGGAGGACAGGTGAGAAGGGATTTTCTAATTCTGCATCATACTGTGTCTCTTCATCTTGATTTTTTGCCTGTTTGAGACAAGCCTGCACTCTCAATCCTTAGTGTCCTAAAGCCCTGCTAGGTAACTTTTTCTATCCTAATCTTATAGTTAGTAGACGTGCATGAGTAATGGGACCAGGATAAGGCAATTCAGGATTGCCTGCTTTCCAGAGGGGTGCATTTTACTCTGAATTAGGTCACCTTTCTGTGAACATGACTCATCAAGGTGTGTGTGTGTCTCCGCCTTGGAGACATTCTGGCCTGGGGCTGTAAAGACCTAGAATTTAATTTTAGTTATGTCAGGAATTGGCTGTGGGCCCAGGAATGTTCCTTTTCTTTAGTTTGCCCACTTGTTTAACAAAGGGTTGAATTTCAGCTCTAGGATTTAAGTTTGTGATATATGTGTATATGACATACTTGAAACTAAGTTGTAACTATATTGAGTCTTATCAATCCAATCAACCAACCATCCATCATCCACCGATCTGTCTGTCCATCCATCCATCCATTTACATATCTATCCATCCATTCACCTACCCATCCATCCATCCATCCACCATCCAGTCATCCATCCATCCATCCAGCCATCCACTGACCAATCAACCAACCATCCATCCATCCAATCATCCATCCATCCATCATCCACCCATCTGTCTCTCTCTCCATCCGTCCATCCATCCATCCATCCACCCATCCATCCATCCATCCACATATCTATCCATCCATCCACACATCCATCCATCCATCCATCCATCCAACCAACATAGTACTAAAGACTACAGGAGAAAAGTATAAGACAGTCATGGAACCTATTATATGAGGCAGAACTGGCAGGTCTTGGTGACAGGTTATTGGGTGAGGAGATGGGGCATAAGACATATGATCCAGGTTTAAGTGATAGATGGGCCTGTGGGGACTTTAGCTGAGACAGGGAGCACAGGTGGTGGGGAGGCCTTGGAGAGACAGAAACTAGGTTTGAGGTACACTTCAAGCTCTGGTAGGCAATCACTCATGAAAGGTCCTTGCCTTGACATTGACCTTGTTGGGAGGTAGACTCCGAATGCCTAACTTAGCTGAACTTTTCCCAGATTTGGACCCATCCTCTCCCTCTAACCAACATGGTCTTAATCCTTAAGTGTGGTCCATGGGTCAACATCAACATTATCATCATGATACTGGTTAGAAACACAGAATCTTGGGTCCTTCCCCCATCTCTGATTCAGCACCTGCGTGTACAAGGTTCCCAGGTGATTCTTGTGCATGTCACAGTTTGCGAAGCTCTGCTCTAGAGTCTAGAGCAATCCCTCCAAAGTTAATTAGGAACGAGGGAGGAGTTCTAGAGAAAAGAGGAAGCCCGGGATAGGAGAGCCCTCCTCTCGTGACGTCTGGGGCCACCCATTCCAGAAAGCACAGTGGTACTACCAGCCCCAGCCCAGAGAACCCACATGGAGAGAACCCACATTGGCTTCGCTTGCTGCCAGCTCTCTACCACCTGCACGTACCCAGGAGCACTCACCTAAAGCGTTAAAGGCAGGCAGCACCTCAAAAGTGATTTTCTGCGTTTCTGTGGACAGCTGGATGGTGAGTCTGTCATTGAGTGTCTGCATATTTATGTTAGCTGCCCGCAGCTTGGTTAACAGGCATATTTCCAGCTGCTTCTGGATTTTGTTAAGGATTTCATGTTGATTTTTCTTCAGATCCTGGAATTGTGTAAAATCACTGATGAAGATGACAAGGGTGCCATCGGAGTTGCCTCTCAAGACTGTTTTCCGTCCATAGGAACCTCCCTGGCAGCAACGGAAAAGCAGATATGAGATTATGGATGCCTGGGGTCACAGGGCACCTGGGCAGGTGATAGCATTCTCAGCTCAAAGGTCACAAATTTCACCGCAGTCTTGGCAGGTGTGAATCTGCCTACCTGAAGACCCAAACTGGGGTGCTCCTAGCAGATTTCCCATCTGAGCTTCAAACTGGAGGCAACTGAAATGGGCATCAACAAGAGCATGGACAAGTGCGGTGTGTTCACACCACACAATGCAACACAACCAGAGTGTGTTCACAGCACACAATGCTACATAACCAGAATGTGTCCACAACACACAATGCTACACCGCTGGAGTGTGCTCACGCCTCACAATGTCACACAACCAGAGTGTTCACGCCACACAATGTTACACAACCAGGAAACAACAGACGAGGGTGTACATTTTATCAGTGTGATGATCACAGGAACCACACTAAATCCACAAAGGGCATCATTTCCTGCATACTGAGCTGTGGTTTACCCTGGACATCCTGTTTTTGCACTGAAAACCCCATGTCCAGAAAACCCTTTGATCCTGGGGGAACTGGGGTAGTTGGTCACTTTATAGGAAGCTGAAAGAACAGGTAAAACGAGTCACCTCTGCTGTTAGAGGTCAGCAGAGTGGCTGCCTGGGGCTGTGATTGTGACTGGAAGTGGCCGCAGGGACCCTCCTTGGGAGACAGGGAATGTTTTGTTTCTCAGTTTGGGTGTGGGCTACACAATTTGTTCTTCACGGGAACCCACCAGGCTAGCTGATTACTTTTGTGAACTTTTCTTTTTGTATTTTTCACTAAAACTAGAAAAAAGTGGATAATAGGAGAGCCAGGTGGTGCAGGAAGTAGGGTACGTGCTCCCAAGCGGCTTCCCTGGGCCTCAATGCCAGGTCTGCTGCCAGCTACTAAGTAGCTTTCCCAGGCCTCAGTTCCTTCATCAGGGCCGGGACAGGGGCCACCCAGTGTCCAGGCGTCTTCAGGCGAGGCTCTGGGCAGAGGGTGTGCGTCAGGACAGACAGAAGAGAGCACAGCGACTGTAGAAAAGTGGAACACCAGCGCTGGAGAACATGGGGTGTGGGTAGGGATCTCAATGCCCCACCCCACCCAAGGGTCCTGGCACCTTCCTGGCGCCCTGACCTCCCTCAAAGTCTAGAATCTTCAGTTTCAATCTTGGGATGTGCGCGTAGCACCAAACCCTTCTAAGTGCTGTTGAGAAGCCACAGAGTAGCCTTGGGGAGTTTCACAGACCCCTCTAGCTTCGATGAACTCCTGTAATATGCGAAGGGTAAAACCATCATAGTAATTTGTGAGCCTATTTGTGGAGCGCTAACTACGTACCAGGCCCGGTGCTAAGAACATGCCTGTCTCACAGTACTTTGAGAGGGGAATTATTCCTCTGCCATTTTCTAGAGTCAGAGACTGAGGCACAGAGAGGTTGAGCAGCCTGCCCCGGATCACACAGTAGCTGGGGCAGAACCGGCCCCCCAACCAGTGCTCCTAAACTCTACACCACATCCCGTCACCTGCTCCAGCATCGGGAGGATGGGCCCAGGGCCCTCACGCAGTAGCCACTGCACCAAAGCTCTCCGCTCTCCTGTGGCCCCTCGGTGTCTAGGCCCCACAGGCCCGGCCCGGCCCTGCATTCACTGTGACTACACCTCTCTCCAGGTGCAGCTCCTTGGCTTCCTGCAGGAAGGTGCAGAGGACGTCCATGATCCACTTGAGCCTCTTCTCACAGTTTTTGTAGGGCCTCAGGACAACCCGGACGAACTCATCCAGTCCGTAAGTAGGCTTTGGGGCCCCCTGGAGCCCCCAGTATGCCATAGCTCCGTGGGCTGCTGAGTATCGGCGGGTGGCAGAGCGGGAGAAAGAGAACTGAGCAATCCCTGAGCTGAGAGCTGCGAAACTGAAACTCAAAGCTCCCAGCTGACTTCTCCGGTGCAGGGTGTGGCCGCAGTTCCATGCTCGTCTGGTTCCTGGGCCGGTGCCAAGAGTTCCGGGGTCAGACATGCAGCTTTGGGCCCGTGCCTGGCCTAGGTCCTTGAGCACGCCAGCTGCCCTTTTGGCGTCTGCATTTCCCCAGCTGTCGTCGGGACAGCCCCGGGAGGACTGACGTGGAGATTAAAGGGTCCCTGCAAGGGCAGAGAGGGGCAGGTGCTACAAACACATTTCCATGAGCAAGTAGCGTTTACAAGGGCGGAGGTCATTTTCAGAGGCACTTTCCCCTTCCCCAGTTCCCAGTGGGCTGGGAACTCAGACTTAGGGAGAACAGGGAGGGAAAAGAGACCCAGAGAGGACAGGACTTTCTCAGCAACACACAGCAAGGATGGGCAGGATCCGGTGATGCCAACGCTGTTCTTGGAGCAGTTGCCTCATCCCCGGTCATGTGTGATCATGTGTTTCTGAAAAGTGGCTGGGAAGGGGACAGTGACCTTTGATTTGGGGAAATTCCCCAGTGTCCTCAAAGTATTCTGATGTGTGGATAGGGTGGCTCCCGGCTGGTGGCCCAGGACATCTGTCCCCAGCGACACCAGCTCCGTAACTGGTCAGGGCCCACTCCTGAGAAGGTGTGTCTGCCTGACAGGTCCTGGTCTTGTGGCCTCTGTGATTTGCTTCCAGGCTGGACCATTCAGGGTTATTAGGGAGGCCGGGACAGCGTGCCCCAAGGAGGAGGCCACCTGAGCTCAGTGAGGTGGTCTCCCACCGGCGTTGACCTGTGACTGGGCCTCTCTGCTCTTCCAGGGGACAGTGTCGCCGGCGACCTTCCCGGCCCTGGGCGGCACGCCCACGCAGCATGTCACTTCCCTGCCTCGCACGCCGACCCCCTGTAGTATTGGCATTCGGCTCTCAGAGTATCCATCCTTTCAGGGCCCTTCCTATTTGCAGGCTTGTATTTTCTGGGGGCTTTTTTCAGGGTGTGAAGCCTCAAATTCCAGGAGAGAGCTCCTAAGCCAATGAGCCCAAAAGGCTTGTGATACCCCAGTCAGAGCCCCATCTGCTGCTGGGCAGCCAGCAGGGTTTGCCCTGACCTCTTGGGAATGTGCGTGGTGGCAACTACGGCCAACCCACAAGGTGCAAGGGGGTCCTGAGCGCTCCAGCCCCAGATTCCCAGGCAGGTGGCAACGCGAATGTAAAAAGACTTTATTATGAACACCGCATGCCCTTGGCTCAGCTCAGCAGCAGGAGGGTGGCACGGGAGTGGGCGCAGGTGGTGTGGGGCTCAGCCCTCTGAGTCTTCACCCTCTCTAGTCCTGTGGCTAAGCCAAATTGTACAGACAGCTGAAGAATCACAGGTAGGAGAAAGGCAGGAACACAGTGAAAATTCAGGAAGGTGAAAGGGCCAGGCATCAAGATGTGCAGGTGGGTGTGATGGGAAGGGCGAAGGCAACGAGGTCTCCATCATAAAGGCATCTGACCAGAGTCCAGTGAGGGGTTCATGTAGCACGTACATCCCCATTCCCTCTGACTGCTCTGGGGATGCTATCCTGTTCGTGGCTTTGCTCGGCTGTGGACCTCAACAGTCCAGACATACACTGTAGACTGGTGAACACCTTCCTGCATCAAGCTCAGGCACTGATAGTCGATCACAGCACTCATACCATCAATTTCCTGGACTGCATCCATGGCAGACCACCAGTGGGTTAGGTTGCTCTTCTCAGCTAAGCCTCCGTTCTTTGGAATCCTTCAGAACACAGGGCTCCAGTGGCCACAAACAACTGATTGTAGCTGACAAATGAGATGGAAACTCTGCCATCTTGTAAAAAGCTCTTGGGTTGGGGAAGAAGAGAGGTTGGGGATGAGTTTCAGTGGAATGGATGGTGTGTGCTGGTGTGGGAGAGAGGTCAGGATGAGGAGGACATTCTTGGCAGGGTTTTGGATGCCATGTGGGAGGTAAGAATCATCTCCAAGAGGCGTCACATGTGCGCTAGGAGAAGCTGAAAACGCAGGCTTCTCTCAGCCTCAGGAGTCTGAACTCCAGTGTGTAGACCTTAGGGAGCAGACCTTAGTGGGCTAGCGAGTGCCCATCTGATACAAAGTGTATTCAGAGAAGCTCAGTCAGGCCAGGTAAGCAAAGTGGACTGCCTGAAGGAGAGGGCAGAGTTGATAGGTAAGGACATCAGTTGGGAGAATGGATTGAGGAGGAAAGCAGGTCCATTGACTCTCGCTTGCTCACACACACACAAACACACACGCACACACACACACGGCAGGACCCTGAGTCCTCCATGTTGAGGGCCGGTGTCTATACGTTCATCCGTTCATCTGGTGTTACTGCTGACTTTCTGGGCTTCATAGAGCAGCCTGGGGAGGGATATAGAAGATGTTGGTTACTCCTAAGCCAGAGAAGCTGAGGCCACATGGAAATATGAAGGCACACCGAGGGCCATCGCTGGACCCTGACCTTTGGAGAGGAGACAGGCCCTCCCCTGCTTACACTTTTCCCTTATACCCCCAGAAGGTGCTCCTTGTTGCAACACATGTCTCTCACCTTCACTGGCCATGGCTCAATGGGGGTGCCATCCCTGTCCATGCAGCACAGGGAAGAAACACAGGTTGCAGCTTCCTTGGCCAGCAGGTCCCAGCGGGCGTTGTGACCCAGGTTGCCTGTTGGGTCAGCTGGATCCAGGATGATGGGCCTGAAATTCCCATCCAAGGTCAGTCTTTCCCAGGTAATGTCTCAGTATCCACCTGTGGGGTCAGCTGGAGCATTCTCCTCCCTCACCCAACACTCTGCAGGGGGCAGGCAGGGCTCAGAGGCTCCTCTGTGCTCCAGGCACACACTCAAGGTGAAGGATAGAAAATAAGCCACACAAGAGCCTGATCTCCTTTCTGCATCCAGGGCAGACATTACTAATCAACCACAAAACTCAGGCCAGGTGTGGTTAATTGATCACAGCACCAGTTCACTCACTCTATCTCCAGCATCCATGGTAGATGTCACTAACTGATTAGACTACTTTTTCATTTAAGCCAAGACAAAGTCAGAGTCTTCCAACACATCACCCCAAGGAGCTATTACCTACAATAGCTCCCAGAATACCCACAATAATAAGTGGAGATTCCTTAGGAACTTGTCAAAACATCTCTGTCATTTCTGTACACTTTTGGAGGTAGGCAAAATCCCAAAGAATAAGAAATGCTTATATTACCTGGGGTGGGGGGTGGAGATGGCAGGTAAGGTTGCCAGATTGAACAAATACAAATAGAAAATGCCCAGTTAAACCTATATTTCAGATAAACAATGAGTAAGGTTGTTGTTGTTTTTTAAGCATAAGTATATTCAAAGTACAGCATGTGAAATACTTATACCAGGATGTTGCTCATTATTTATCTGACATTCAAATTTAATTTGGAGTTTTGCATTTCATCTGGCAACTCTATTTATAAGTGACCAAGAAACTGACTGTCTCTCAGGTGCTAGGGATAACGCTTCTAGATGGAGCCCAGTTCTAGAAATAATTTTCCTGTTTCTGCTCTAGTTATACTCTCAGGACGGGGTGAATGACTCTGGATCTTGGACTCTGGGGCCTTGGGGGTGAGCCAGAACCTGGGTTTCTGAAGCTGCTGTTTTAGGAAATCTCCGACGGTCTTGTCCTTGCCGGAATAGTTGATGGTCCAGTAGACACAGAGCTGGCGGTACTGGCTGACCAGCTCCAGAACTGTGCGGAAGCCCTTCGCCATGTTGAACTGGGGGTCTTGGCTGCCCTGCTCCCAGGCGTACACCGTCAGGAGTTCCAGCCCATGCTGGGGCGGCAGGGAGCCTTTCCCTTTGGGCATCTTGTTGCACTGGAGGACGGAAGGGAAGTTGTGTTTGTCCAGATGCACAATGAAGAGGCACAGGAGGGATTTCTGAGGTCAGGAAGCCACCCCCAAAGTCCATGGTGCTCTTGCATGGCTGAAGGCCTGGCCTGGCATAGTCCTCAGATGTAGTTATATCAACCCTGTTTGCAGACAAGAAAACCCAAGCCCCATGCTGGGAGACAGCCCTCTCTCTGCTCCAGTACCATGACCTGGATGGAAAAGTGCTCAAGGCCAAGTCCCAGGTGGGGTGGCCCGTCCCGGTGCCCACCTGCTGGTACCAGTGCTTCACCAGCCGGATCAGACTCTTGAGCTTGGTGGGGCGGGAGATGATGAAGTCGCGCTGCAACTCTGTGAAGCAGCAGGAATACTCGCCCGCATTGTGGTAGCTGTGGATGAGGTCCGTGTAGACACGGGAGCTGGGCCTGGAGCCTGAGGTCAGCTGACCTGGGCGCAGGAGGGGGAGGTCACCATCACTTCATTTCCCAGAATGCCATGGGGCCCACTGAGTGAGTTGGAGCCCTCCTGCCTGGGCATTTCCGGTGAGTGGCCTGGGTTCCTGGGGTGTGGGTTGGGGGGGAGGTGGGCACTGGACTTTGTGGGTGGAATGCTTGACCAGCTAAGGCCCTGGTGAGATCTTATTCTCCTCCCCCATTTCAACCTGCCTGCTCACCCAGCATGGAGAAAGTCGCTGCAGGGAGCTGGCCTGTCTCTAAGAGCGCCCAACCTGCGCTCATCTCTCTAACGAAGCGGGAGCAGGTGTCCTAGTGTCCTAATGTCCAGCAGGGAGCAGGCCTGTATGTGGCGGGAACCACCATCTCCATCCTGGTGTGATCCAGCTCAAAGGCCTTCCTTACACAAACACACACACACACACACTCCCCTCTCTCCCTCCTCTGAACTGAGGAACTGCATAGATTCAGGTCTCCCTTGCTGCTTGTCTTCCAAAACTCAGGAACCAAAACCATTCATAGAGGGGATTTCCTCACTCTGCAAACTCTCCTGGCCCAGCCCAGACGTTCGTGCATCCCAGGGGGGTGTGTCTGTGCTGTTCCCACATGGGCACGGAGCAGGTGTATTTACTGAATGGACAGTAAAATGGATCTGTGGCAGGTGGGAGAGGTGGCCAAGTACTCAAAGCTGGGGGAGGGGCGTTAAGGCACCTTCAATGTCCTTGTCTGAGGGAGACACTGTGACGCTAGGCGGGGAAGTGACTTGACCCTTGCTCAAGGTCATCTAGTATGCTGGTGGGACTGTGATTCAGCCCTGCTCAGTGGTGCTGTTTGCCCAAATAGCACTGTTGTGTCAACAAAGGGAACACCACGTGGGAGGCGGCGGGGAGCGAGGGCAAAGGCTGGGATGAGGGCAGAAAGAGCACAGGGGACTGAGGTGATGGTGCACAGGTGAAATGGTGGTGGGAACTCCCTGGGGACTACAAATGTTGTCAAATACAATTAAATAAATCTAATTTAAAAAAAAATAAAAAAGAAAAGGCGCCTTTTTCTCCAGACACTTGGCAGGAAAGGCGCATGAAAACGCATCTACAAAGCTGGCACGCTAGCCACGCCTGAGGCATGCACTGCAGAGCTCCGCCCAGCCGGCCCCCCACCCCCACCCCCGGCCACCCCTGCTTCTCCCGGCTCAGGCCTGTGACTGGGCGGCTCACCCAGGGCGTCAAAGGCCGGCAGCACGTCGAAGTCCACGCTCTGGTCCGGAATCGTGCGGGACGTCAGCGAGAAGCTCAGCACGCGGGGATTGTCCCACTTGGGGATCTCGAACTTCACCTCCAGCTGCAGTTCCCGCTGACACGCCTCCAGCTGGGCGTGGATCTCAGAGATGACCTCCGTGCGCCTGTTCCCTTGGTCGGTGAAGTGGTTGAAGCAGCTGAGGAACACCACCAGGTCGGCGTCGGAGCGGCCTTGCAGAGCCGTGCCTTTGGCTGAGGAACCGCCCTGCAGAGGACAAGGCAGGTGCATGGCTCTGCTGGCTGGCCCGGGCCAGATGCCATGGCTGTGCACGCTGCGTTAGGAGCCTGCCGTGTGACCCTGGGCAAGTCACCTAACCTCACTGTCTTAACATCTTTATTCATTTATTTACTATTAAAGATTTATTTATTTATGCATGCAAGCACTGGGGCACAGGCCAGAGGCAGAGGGTGAGAGGATCCACCAGAGACAGGGTAGGGAGCAGAACAGGCAAGTTAACTGAACCATACTGCTGAGGGGAGCAGTGGGCGAGGCAGGAGAGATCTGCTGCGTCATGTAGGTTCCCTCCCTGGCCAGCGGCAGGGATAGAATTTGTGCTGCAGTGGCTGCGGTTTGCTTCATAGTCTGTTGCTTAACCCACTGCGCCACCAGGGAGGCCCCTTAACATCTTTTATATATAATCAGTACACAGCATGACTGTGAGGAAAAGGCATAACAAATGCGAAATTTCTCATTTCATCATGTTTTGAGTATTTGAGAGGTTTCTCTTAGGCCTGAGGTTCTCAAGTCTGTCTGTACCAGTTTTTAAAAAATGACCTGGCTCATATAGTTCTGAGATGGTGATTTAATAATATAAACAATATATTATTTTAGAGTCTCTTTGTGATTCTAAGGGAAGCCATGATTGGGCCCGGCTACCTCCTCAAGTGTCATGGATGAGGAAGGAAAGGACCGCTGAGGGGAAGGAACCAGCCTAGGGGCACACAGCAAACCACCAGTCCTGGAGATTTTCATTGGCTGCCATGTGCTGATATGTTCTAGAACTGATCTGGGCCTGATCATACCTGGTGAGAGAAGAATGTGACTTTTTGTATAGCCCATCAACTCTCTACCTTCTGGAATCAGCATTCTGCTCTTTGGAGGAATGAAGTCCATGGAAGGTTGAATCTACCCTAAAACCCATCCTTGGCCAACCAGAGCTTGCTGTCTACCAGCCCCAGTGATTGGTTCAGGGATGGGTATGTTACCCAAACAGGCCAAAGAGATTCTATCCCCAGATTTTTATTTGAATGTTGAGAAAAGAGAATTCCCCTTCTTGGAGGCTTGGCATTGTCAAGGGCTATCCTATGGAAAGGATCTGTCTTAGGCAGAAGGCAGAGCCAGGAGCTGGGGAGGAAAGCTGAGTCCTGATGACCCTTCATGGGCTCCTGGGTGTAGCTGTGCCTGAAGGTGTGCTTATTCCAGGGTTTTCTATTTACTTACACCAATACATTCCCTTTGTTGTTTGTTTTGAGTTGGCTGTCGTGACCCAAAGAGACTCGGTGGGCACAACTGGGCCCTCCTTCTGCCATCCACCCACAGCTACATTCTGGTTTCTCCTCCATGCTTCGTCCATGATGGTCACAGTAAAGGCCACAGAAGTGGGTCAGGACTGGACCTGGCATGGGAGAGACCATCCACAGGACCCTCCTTGCCCACATGTCTCTGGTGCTCACCTTGACAACCTTGAGCACCTTGATGGGAGAATTCCGGAAGCAATTTTCCCGCAGGAATGAGCAGATGGTATCGACAGCCTTGTTCACCTGAGTCAGAAACTGGTGGTTGGGCTGGAGAAACTCACTGATGAACTTGTCGAGGTCCCCGGCTGGGGTTTGATAAAGAAGAGCTGGCTGCGGAGAGAATTCAGGTGGGACCAGCTGGAGACGGGATTCCCTAAGAGCATCCAGGCCTGGCCCTTGCTATGCTGGGAGGCCAAGATGCCCACCGTCTCCCCTCTCTCTTCTTGCTCAGCTGGCCGGTGGATCCTTGAAGTAAGCATCATCAGAGAGAACTCAGTTCAAGTTCCGCCACCAACACACAGCCTCAGTTTCCCCTCTTGAATCGAAATGATGGCTTGGCCCAACCTCACTAGATAGACTTGAGTGTTAGACACTGGTTAGTAGATGCTGTTGCCAAATAGCAAACACAATAAAATCATATCCTTTTGGGGCTGCATATGGCTATCGTCTTAAGTGGGGTTCCCTTGAAGAAGGGCCTGTCACAGGGATTCGTGTGCATGCAGTGAGCTGGGGCAGTGTTTACAGGAGAAGGCAATGCTATTTCTGATCTCACCGGCAGCTCTGGGGCACAGTTTGCATCCCAGAGCTGGTCCTGTCTCATGGTGAGGTGGCCTCGGCCTGGCTCTTACCATCACATCCCAGGGCTGCACGGGGGTCCCCTCTCCGCTCACAAAGCAGGCCTGTGTCCCCAGGGTGGCTGCTTCCTGGGCCAACTTCTCCCAATTCCCCCGTCCCACATTCCAGGTGGGGTCGGCAGGGTCCAGGATCAGGGGCCTGGGGGTGGAATGGATGGGCAGGCAGGTGTGGAAGGTGGGGGTCAGCACAGAGGCAGGGACTTGGGAGGGATAGGGGGCAGGGAAAAGAGAAAGACTGTCAGAACCTAGAGTCAGCATACTCTCACCTGGGCCCGGTAGGACACCTCCCCGCCACACACACCCCACCATCACCTGGCTGCCTTGGTCAGGAAGCTCTTGGGTGATCTCATAATTCGAGAAAAGGTTTTTGACTGTATTAGTAAAACTGGCCTTGGTCTTTGGGGCTGCTGCTTCCACACTTCCTTAGCAGAGTCCAGAAGGAAGCAGTGTGAAAGGGGGTTGGAGGACCCAGACCTCACCCTGGACCCCTCCTGGAAACAGTGACCCCCAGGGTGACCCTGGGGACAAGGAGATGCAGGCAGTGACGGGGAAGCGGGCATGCACCTGGGTTTCCGAAGCTGGCCAAGGAGGTACGTTCGCAGATCTGGGTCCTCAAAGCTATAGTTGACTGTCCAGTAGACACAGAGTTGCTGGTGTTGCTGAATAAGTCCCAGAACAGTTCTTAGGCCTTGGGCCATGTTGAAACTGTCCTTCTTGCAGCCCTGCTCCCAGGCGAAGATGGTGAGGAGCTCCAGGGCATAGGCTGGGGGCAGAGTGGCACAAGCTGGCTGTACTCCTTTGGTCTGCGCTTCCACCTATGTGACCAAAGGTCAATCACATAGTCAATGGAGGTGAATACCTGCTGTGTGCTAAACATGGCCCTACGCACTTGGAGGAGGAGGGAAATACAAAATCACAGAACAGAAACTTGGAGATGGCCTGGATCATACTTCTTATTTGATGGGGAGATAAACTGAGGTCCAGATGGGGTTAGTGACCTGCCCAAGATGCACAGTGAGGCTAAGAAGTTCGGACTTGGCCTTGGCCTAGGGTATATGGGGTCACTGCATAGGAATGGGGGTGGCAATATACTCATCTTAGCTACCCTAATACTCTGCATAATAGTCAGCAATAGTGGGTGCCCAGCGGATAAATGTTTGTAGAATAGGAATGAAAGCATGTCGGCATGTTGGCATCAGCATTTAGTGAGGGCACGCTAAAGGATGTGCAGGGTTAAGAAGATGGTGGCTGGGAGGAACAGCACAAGCAAAGAAAAAGACAAGGAGAGCATTAGCAGTATGAAGAGAGGAGAAATAGATGGGTTGGAGAGGAACGTCAGCTCAGCAACAAGAAATGCAAATTTTGGCTTTGATGGAGGAAAAACTGGTCTTGGAAAGACATGGAAGCTGGAGGAGGTGGTCCTTCCACTTGGGATAGCCAATAATATGCCAAAGAGGGAAGATGTCTGCTCAGGGGAGGAGCCGATTGGTGGAGGCAGTTGCCATGGCACCAGCTGCATCCAGGGAAGGGCCCTGGAATTTGGTGGCCTCACCTGGCTGTACCCTCACCTGGCGGTACCCTCACCTGGCAGTACCCTCACCTGGTGGTACCAGTGCTTCACCAGCAGGATCAGGTTCTTCAGCTTGATTGGGCGAGTTTTCATGAAGTTCCTCCGCAGCTCTGCGAAACAGGCCGCGTGCTTGCCTTCCCTGCAGTGGCTGAGGAGGAGGCTGGAGTAGACCCGGGGCTCGGGTTTGGCGCCAGAGGTGAGCTGCCCTGTGGACATTGAAACATTCTTGGTGCACGAGTCAAATCAAAGACAGCAGCAGAATTTCCCAACCCAGGGATGTCTAAGCCCTTATAAACATTTTAGCACTAATTACAAACAATACAAAATCTGTACCATAGAATCACAATCAAAACTATTTTTTTTCAGCCCCAGTTGTGTGCTGGGTGCTTTTCAGCAGTTCTTATGAATCTACCCAACAACTTTGCAAGATGGATAATCTTGACCATAGACAAGCCATGTACCATGATGGTTAAGGAATGAGCTTTGAGACCTGGATTAAACCCTAATGGGATGACCTTGCCTCTTAGAGTCTCAGTTTCCTCATCTGTAGAAGGGGGATAATAAATATCAGCTACCTCACTAGGTAGAATGTGAAAATCAAATGAATGCTACATGTAATGTGCTTAGAACATGCTTAGAATGTACTAGGTGCTCAATAAACATAAACAATTGCTATTATTAATGCCATTATTTCCCAGAAGAGAAAAACCAAGGCACAGAGAGGAAACTTCTCCTTCAGAAGGCTGGTGTCTGGAATAGATACCTTCTCCATGAAAGGCGACAATATTCAAGGCGGTCTTAGGAGACTTTTTCGCAAGATTAAAGGAAGAATTGCATTTTCACATTCAGGCAGCATAACACACTCCAAAGAGTATAAATAAAGAGAAATTCATGTACAGATATATGAGAAACTGAAGAATACTGTGGGAGCGATGATACATTCTTGGTAGTCTTAAAAGCTGCCAAAAAGGAAAGCAAATACAAAACACACAGAAAAAGACAGAAATGCAGAGACATTTGTAGACAAAGACACAGAGACAGATGTAGAGAAAGAGAGAGCTTATCAACAAAGAAATGAACAGACAGCTGATATTTCTTGGGCAACAGGAGATGTCAGAAGAGAATAGAGGCCGAGGAAAATGAATTGTCAAACACTTCATTATAGAGTCAAGGTGAGGGTGGCTTCCCTGGTGGAAGAGAAAGAGGTTAAGTCTCAGTACTATGAAACTATCGTCAGCCACTGCAACATGAGTGTGATCCCCAGCCAGGGAGGGGACCCACATGGTGCAGCAGACCTCTCCTGTCTCGCCCGCTGCTCCCCTCACCTGTGTACTTAAGTAGATGCGCCTGTTTTGCTCCCCACTCTGTCTCTAGTGAATCCTCTCAACCGCCCATCTCTGGCCTACACACTAGCTCTTGTATGTATAAATAATAAAAAAAAATCTAAAAAAAAGCTCAAGGTGAAACAGAGTTTTAAACAAAATCTGACAAAATTTATCGCTCATAGATCCTTTCTGAAAAAGTAGTAAAGGGTATATATTTCTGTAAGAAAAAAATGAACGCAGAAGGAAAAAGTGGAAATCAAGAAGTAATGGTGAGGAGGGGAAAGCATTATGTTCAAAGATTTTAATTTGCACAGGCTGTGGAAAACAAAGCAAAATTTAAAAGTCTTCCTTATTATTAGTGTCTAACATATAAGTTCCAATGTATCACTAGACTCTTCAAAATTATTGTTTGCTCCATTTTTGTCTTTTAGCTTTATACTACTTATAGGAGTTACAATCAAAATTGAATTGCATATGGTTCAAAACAAAGGATGTGAAAAGGCTTTTCACTAGTCTTGCTAACAAAAGACTAGTGGGGCTAAGTATCATAAGGCAAATAGAATTTTTAGAAATAATGAGGGTGATTAATGATAAAAGTAACATTTCTTTTTTTTTAAAAGATTTATTTATTTATGCATACAGGCACTGGGGTACAGGCCAGAGGTGTGGGGGGTTGAGAGGATTCACCACAGAGAGTGGGGAGCAGAACAGGCAGATCAACTGAAGTACACTGCTGAGGGGAGCAGCGGGCACAGCAGGAGAGGTCTGCAGCGCCATGTGGGTCCCCTCCCTGGCCGGCAGCAGGGATCAAACTCGTGCTGCAGTGGCTGCAGTTTGCTTCATAGTGCGTTGCTTAACCCACTGCGCCACCAGGGAGGCCCGATAAAAGTAACATTTCAATCAAAAATGTAATTATGTACTTACATGTTACAAATCACAGAGCCTCCAAACATTAAAAGCAAAATTTTACTGACTTATAGAGAAAAATTGACACATCTCCATTGGAAGTGGGGGATTGGAAGGCTTCCCATTTAGAAACTGATAGACCAGACAAGCAAAAAATAAGTGGTACAGATGTGAAGGTAGCAAAGTAGATGGAAAGGATCTAAACATGTACTGGCCAATGCAAAGCTACCCTCTTCAGTCATTAGCAACCTAGGAAGTGCTTACAAATTCTAGCGAATTGATATCACATAAAGTATATTTTCCATTAGAATTCAAAACAGAAGGAGAACTAAGACAAAAGCAAGTGAACACAATCCCAAAACATCCCTTTGGAAACCGACTTCCAAATATCTATGGATGAAGGAATATACCATACGATCATACTGAGAGTACGGACTAGTTAGACTTGAGTGATAAGAAATCAGACACAGGAAACATTTTTTCAGACACCTTTAGTGGTACTTCAGAGAGAAATGTACACAACATTTATGAAGACTGTACTGCCCTGAGATTTAGCTCAAAAAGTTTGATTGGCTATAAAAAGCAAGTTAACCTAAAAGTAAACCTCTTGAAAGGAGGACATTGTGACATGTAATTAAAAAAAAAATCCCAAGCAAGCAGACGCAGAGAATAGTTACATTGTAATGGGGGTACATGGGTGTATGTATAATGTCTGGTTTTCTGTATGACTGAAACATTTCCTAATTAAAACTGCCGTAAAGTTACAAATCACTAATGGTCACGAGTTGATGACTTTGGTGAGTCAAGAGTTTCCAGTGCTTGGTGAAGAAGGGGAGTTAGGGTCACAGAGAAGATGGCAGTCACCTCTTTAATTGCTCCCTGGTCCCTGGGGTCCCTGTTACTGTTCAAGGCACAGGCTGAGCAGCTCTTACCCACGGCATCAAAGACGGGCAGCAGGCTCACATCCGCCCAGCTTTCTAGGGCAGTGGACACCAGCTGGAACTGCAAGGCCTCAGGTGCATTCTGCTTAGGAAACTGGAGGCTCAGCCCTGGGACTGGGTCTTTCCAGCAAGATTCCAGCTGTGCCCGCATCTCAGTCAGGATCTTTGCACCCTGGGTACCCTGATCCTTATAGTCCTTGAAGCAGTTGAGGAAGATGATGAGTTCGGCATCACAGCCACCCCTGAGGTCAGTGCCCCGGCCAAAGGAGCCCCCCTGCAGAGGAAAGAACATTCCAGACCACTGACTCTGTCTGATCCCAGGAGTCAGGCTCTGAGTCCCCCAACCCTGCCCAAGTTACACCCCACCTGCAGCCTTGAAACTGCTTGCTTGCTCCCTGTCTGGGGGCACTGTGACAGTCAGGCTTCTTGAGCCCTGTGGCCTCTGACCCTGAGAAGCAGGCAGAGTCAGAGGCTGCACCTGCCTCCTGCCCCAACCTGGCCTGGGGAACCTGCACAGTCGCATCAACAAGCAGGCCAGGTGATGGTGCTGGAGGGGTGCAGAGAGCAAAGACTTCAGCCAAGCATCTGCAGCACCTACTCACTGCACATCTGGACACAGGCTGCTGATTGAGATCCCAGGGTCAAATGGGATCTGCATAGGTTCTCAGTCCATTCATTCATTCACTCATTCATTTATTCAACCAAATTCATGGAGCTCTTACATGTACAGGATATGCCAGTGGAAAAAAGTAACTAACTCTCTTGGAACTTATATTCTGGTAGGGGGACCCAAGGGAGGTACTGTTAGCAAGTAGTGGTCCCCAGAAAGTGCTAGGAAGCCAACAGATCCATAAGGGTGGGGAGTGGGGTTTGAGATTTTAATTGAGCAGTTAGGCCTCTGTGCTTGTGCCCAGACACATAGAACACATCCAGGCATGTGCTGTCACATGCACACATGTGTTTAGTCTGGGGGTGGGGTGGAGTGGGGAAGGGGGCCAGGAGATGGTGGAGACGGCCCCCAAGCCATGATGAGCCCTGAGGGGTCTGGCACATGGATCACAGACTTAAAGGAGGGGAGAGGAGAGCCAAGTGTGAGTTGGGGAGAGCATTCCTTGCAGGCATATGTGTGCGGGGCAGCTTAAGAAGCATGGGGGCTGGTGTAGAATAGGTCAAGGTCAGAGTCACCAGGGTCAAGATCACACAGGCCTTGAGGCCAATGTAGCATGAAACCACAGAGGATTTTAAGCCCAGGAGGAAGGTGATCAGATGATGGTAATGGTAATTGTGATTTTAAAAGACTGTACCATTAAAAAAAATGGTGACACTTAAATGTATACCTTCTGGCCTGCAAACCCATCCCTGCATGGTATCCATGGCCCGCCCTCAGCTGCATTGCTGTGGCCTGTTCCCTCCTTATCGGGGCCCCCACAGGGTGGCATCGGTGTTCCCACCTGCCGACTCACCTTGCTGACTCTCGAGGCCTTGTTGGCACACTTCTGGAGGCAGCGTAAGATGACGTCGATGGCCTGGCTCACCTGCTTCTGGAACTGGGGGTTTGGTTTCAGGTGTTTCTGGATGAATTGGTCCAGCTCCTTGGCGGGGATCTGTGAAAGATCCGAGGCCCTCCCCAGCAGAGATGGGGGGATGCTGGAGGCCCCTGAGGGGCAAGGAACTGGGTATGGAGGCTGCCGGCTCACTGACCTTGGGCACACAGCATTGAGGCTCCTGCTGTTCTTGGGGGTCCTCTGGGCTGGGTCTTGCTGGATGGGGTGGTCAAAACCCAGACCACCTGATGGAAGGCCCTGGAAGTTTGTAGAAGGAGCTGTCTTCTACAAAGAGTGCAGAGGTTTCTATATCCTTTCTCCTAACACATCACCCACTGTACAGTCAGGGCAACTGAGACTCAGAGAGGGAAAGTGGGAAGGCCACTGCTAGCCCAGTGGGGCCTTAGGACAAGGAGCCCTGCAGCGGGGCCAAATGATGACCAAGTCCCCTGTGATGGGCACACAGCTTGGTAAGCAGACAGCAGCTGCACAAAGACAGAGGTATTCCTTCCTTCAGGCAAGTGACTGGATTGGTGATCAGATGTTCCACATGCCTTTTCCCATTCTGTTCCATATCTCCTGGCCCTGGCATGTAGTAGATGCTCAGGAAACACTGAGCATGCAATCTGGGGTAAATCCAAGGCTTCTGGGGTTCCCTCACTCACTGGCACCTCCCAGGGCTGCACAGGTCCCCCTGCTGCCTGCAGAAAGTCGGGACGCGCACAGCAGGACTCTGCCTCCTGGGCCAGCACATGCCAGTGCCAGGTCACCCCATTCCCCACATCCCACGTAGGGTCAGCTGGGTCCAGGATCACAGGCCTGCAAATCCAGAGGGACAAGAAGATTCTAGTTAGTAGGATGGTCAAGTTTGGGATGCTGGAGTCAAGCAGACCTGGTTCCAGTACCAACTTTGCTACTTTCCAGCTGTGAGATGTAAGCCTCAGTTTCCTCATCTTCAAAATGGGGACAAATGCAATTCCTGCCTGGTAAACTGTTCTGGAGATTACACTGGAGCAATGGTCCTCAGTTCTGGCTGCACATCAGAATCACAAACTATCTGGTTCCATCCCTGGGGATGCTGAGTTACAACAACCCAATTTGTAATAGCCCCAGAGCAGAAACAATGCAGATATCCATCATCAATGGGATGGAAAACATACTGTGATAAATTCACACAAGGGAGTACTATTCAACAATGAAAAAGAATGGATGTCAATGACACACAGTTATATGGAAGGATCTCAAAGACCTAATGTTGAGAAGGAACATCCAGACAGAAATGTACACATCGTGTCATTCTACTTGAATATTTAAAAACAGACAAACTATAATGTTAATAGTCAGGAGGGGTGACCTGTGGGTTACTGACTGGGAGAGGCAAAAGGGAAGCTCCCAGGGACTGGTAATACCCTGGTGGCATTTCACAGGCATGTTCTCACTTTGCAGAAAGTCACCAAAATGTGCACTTTGGATTACGTTAGATGTCATTGAAATGTTCACACACACAGTATGGCATATTTTAAAAAGCTCTCCCAGTGATTTTAATTTGCATTTGGGGCTAATGCACACATGCAATATTTGGCTTTGGCCCATGAGCAAGCCCTCAGTAGACACGACCCATATCATTGTAGATTATCTCTCCATGGCCCAGGAATGGGAGAGCAGCAGGTGGGGTAACCAGAAGGCACCTGGGTCTCTCAAGCTGGTGCTGCATGAACTGTTTGATGGCCGGGTCTTCTAAGCTATAGTTGAGGGTCCAGAAAACACACAGGTGCTGATACTGTCGGATCAGGCCCAGGACGGTCCGGAAGCCTTGCGCCAGGCTGAAGGCGTCCTTCCTACAGCCCTGCTCCCAGGCGAAGATGGTCAGCAACTCCAGGGCGTAGGCTGGGGGCATCAGCTCCTTCCTCGTCCCCGGCAGGCGTACCTTTAAGATGGCAGAGCAGGGAGCTCAGAGGGTAGAGGTGGTAGGGAAAGAGGGAGCTCTCTGAAGAACTCTGCAGGACTCTCAGTCTCCAGGGTAAGGACCCCACAGGCTGACCCTGGGACAGGGGTTGTGTTCCAAGTCTAGAGCAGCCTGATGCTTTTCACGTGCTGGGGCTTCAGCAAGCACTTGACTCATATGGGGGTGAGTGTAGGAGGGAGAGGTATGAGATTAAGTCATCTAGGTGGGAGAATCAGTCAGAGAGAGGTCAGGGGGTTGTCTGAGATTGTTACCTATCCCCCAAATGAAAGCAGGGCAGATCTGGGATCCCAGCGAATGGCTGATTGGTGAAGATGAGCAGCTTGGTACCAAAGGAGAAGGGCATCAGGTGGCCCAAGATGGCGCAGTACAGAGGATTCTTGCTCTGTCATGCCTATTAGCCCCTGGCCCCCATACCCCGATGCTCATGACTTTTGTCTCTACGCCCTGTATCTGAGATAGCACTACCAGGGAGGGGTTTCTTGCATGCCCTGGTGAGACTCCAGGTGGGACATTCCTGGGAGGGGAGCTTTCAGCTGACCAGAAGGTGACCCAGCCAGCTAGACCTAGCTCCACAGTCTCTCCTTTAAATAAGTACCAGGTGACTAGTATTTCGGGCCCCTGGAGAATCTTATTTATGTGGGAAGAACATGAGAAACACTCATGCATTCCTTTATGTGCAAGTGGATGGACAGATGCCCAGAGGAGGCTAGGAACTTGCCAAGGGTCACACAGCATATCAGTGACAAAGCAAGCAAGAATTAAAATGCAGGATTTCCTAATACTAGACCTGTGTTATGAGTGTTCCAGCAGAAGGACGAAGCTGTGTACCCTAAGATTTGCAGAAGGGGTCCTGTTCCTTCAACTCCAGACCCAGGATGTCCACCCTTTCCCTGATATACAAGAGTTCATGAAAAACACAAATGGTTCATCAGGGTATTCCTGAGGGTGGCACAGGTGGTATTCAACTCCATGTCACTTCATAACAGACATAAAATATTCCAGATAGTTTCAAAACTCTAAACATGAAAAGCAAATCTTAAAACCTTTTGGAAGGACGCCTGGCAGAATAATTTTAGAAAATCAGGATAGACAAAGACTTCTGAAATAAGACACACAAATCACAAATCATATAAGATGAACACATTAAAATTCAAATATAATCTGTGACAAAAGACCTATCAAAAGGTGAACATGTGAGCCACAGACTGGGAGGATAGATTAGCATTATATTAATGAAATAAGAATTATCATCAAGAATATGTAAAGAGTCCCAACAAATCAACAATAAGACAGCTGACCCAGCAGAAAATAATGAACAAGTGAAATGAAGAGGCAATTCCCAGAAAGAGAAACTGGAATGGTTGCTAACCCATTCTCACTATGGTGAAAGTACAAACTTGAATTTCCCCATGTCTGGAGCAAAAACCCTCTGGAGGCCTCACCTGGCGGTACCAGTGCT
Source organism: Galemys pyrenaicus (assembly GCA_019455555.1). Classification (NCBI taxonomy): domain Eukaryota; kingdom Metazoa; phylum Chordata; class Mammalia; order Eulipotyphla; family Talpidae; genus Galemys; species Galemys pyrenaicus. The sequence continues at coordinate 711,045 of JAGFMF010012286.1, read as the reverse complement.
TCACCAGCAGGATCAGGTTCTTCAGCTTGACTGGGCGAGTTTTCATGAAGTTCCTCCGCAGCTCTGTGAAACAGGCCGCGTGCTCACCTTCCCTGCAGTGGCTGAGGAGGAGGCTGGAGTAGACCTGGGGCTTGGGTTTGGCGCCAGAGGTGAGCTGCCCTGTGGGTGTGAAGCCCTGTGCGTCAGGAAGGGTGCTGAGGACACAGGACGGGGGCAGTGTTGGTGCTTAACTCTGTTGGGGGCATTGGGAGAGACTGGGGAGGATTTGGAGAGGGTAGAATCAGCTGGCCAGAGGGCATCATGGGGCTGAGGGTTGGGGAGAAGAGCCTGGAGCTTCTCGGAAAGCGGGGAGGAAAGTGGTGCTCTAGTCTTGCCAGGGGTCCCTTCCTCCTAAAACGCCAGGCAGCCCCAGGACTGGGCCAAAGAAGTCCAGCTAAGGGAAGGGATTATGCTCAGCTAAATAAGTCAGAAAGCAAAAGAAAAATACCAGATGGTTCCTCCCCTAGGAGGAATATAAGGGAACCAAATAAAGATCAAGGAAAGGAATAAGAACAACAACAACAACAATAATAATAACAATAAAGACATAAAAACGAAAAGAGGACAAATTGGGGACACTTGGTGGGGGGAAGGATTGAGGGAAGATGGGAGCACAGGGGACTGAGGTGATATGGTGATGGGGAATGCATGGGGATTACAATTGATGTCAAATATATATAAATTAAAGGGAAAAAATAGAATAATAATAAAAAAAAGAAGTTCAGCTAAGTTCCAAGATGGCTAAACAAGAAAGATGCTGCCCACTGGGTCAGGAGGAACTGGTAATTCTCTGGTTTCCAGTGCTCCCTTGGGCAGAACTAAAATTCTACTGTACGTTAATCATTGCCATGGGGAGAAGAAGACAATGCTGGAGGACTGTCAGGAAGTGGTTCTGTTTTTTTTTTGCTGTGGTTGCTCAGATTTGAGTTCTGACTCCACTCCAGGCACCATGCTGACCTTTTACATGGACCCCAGCAGTGTCTCCCCACCAAAACCCAGGGAGGCGAGTACAGCTTGTTTACAAAAGAGGAAATTCAGGTGCTCTGCCCAAGGCTGGTGAATGATGGGGAGCAGAACCAGAACTCAGAGCTGGCTGAGTTTACATGTATCTTCCATCACTTCCCACAGCAGGGCTTTGGGAACGAAACTATTATCTGAAGGTCCCTGACATCCCTTGCTGTGTGACTTCAGGAAAGTGACTGTATGTCTCTGTGCCTCTGTGTCCCTGTTGGTAAAACAAAATATGAAATAGTGTAGAGCTCGTAGATTTGCTTTTAGGGATTAATGAGCTAAAACATGTCCAGTGCTTGGAACAGTTAATGTTTTAAAAATAGCAGCAATTATGATTAGTATATCTGTATATTAGGGTGGGATTGCAGGTGTGGGGCTCTCTGCTAGAATATCATAGCCCTGGATAGACTCAATTCTCAGCTATCTCTCAGGGCATCATGATAAATAATAATAATAATAATAATAATAATAATAATAGAAAAATGATAAAATAATAATAGAAATGAGAAAAGCTAATACTCCTATAGCTCTATCAGGCACTGTTCTAACTTCAATATATGTATTAACACACAGTCTTTCCAACAACTCAGCAATATAGACAGATTTTTATTGTCCCATTATTATTACCCTCATTTTACAGATGAGGACACAGAGGCAAATTATTGTATTCAATCAAGCATGAGTCTATACAGAGAATACAAAAATCACATTAATGCTTTTGAGAGGAGAGGGGATTATGCAGAATTCTGGTCTGTTTCCAGACCACTGCTGCCTGCAATTTTTTTTTTTAAGTTGGTTGCCTGTCTTGCCTTTGCATCTGCCTTTGCTGTTGGGGTATTTGCAGAAGAGCTGAGCAGCCCTGCTTGAAGTGGGGGTTGAAGGAAATTCTCCAGGGCCATTTGAGCCAGGGCCAAACATCTTGGCAGTGGGACCACAGGCCTTCCTGGCCCTTTTCTGGCCCAAACCCAATAAGTTTTGACAAGAAACTAAAGCCTGGAGAGCATTGTCAGGTCACACAGCAAGGTTTAGATCTGGGAGCCCTGTCTTGCTCCCAATGATCTGGTTCCCTATTTGGAATGATAAGGTACCGCTTACCCAGAGCATCAAAAGCAGGCACCAGGCTGACATCCATGCAATTTTCACGGTACGTGGATGCTAGACAGAAGTGTAGGGCTCCGGGCGTGTCCTGACCAGGAAGCTCGAGGCTCAGACCATGGATGGGGTCCTTCCACCAAGACTCCAGCAGTGCCCGCATCTCACTGAGGATCTCTGTGCGGTGAGTCCCCTGGTCCTCATAGCTCTTGAAGCAGTCGAGGAAGATGACAAGTTCAGAATCACAGCTCCCCCGTAGAGCTGTGCCCCAACCAGAGGAGCCTCCCTGTGAAAAGAAAATAAAAGAATCCACTCAGAGTCCCACACACTCCAATCCCGGTGCCTATCCTGCCTGGCGGGCAACTTGAATGAGGCAAGTGGGCTGGGTGGAGACTATAGCCACACAACTCCAGGAAGTTAGCGCTACACAGGAAAGTGGGTCCAAGATGGCTGGGTCCGAGTAATTGAGAAAGGCAATTTTTAGATATAAACCCACGACTTTTGGCAATTAACTAAAAAAAAATTGCACATGAAACAAATTCTGGTTTGCAAAACACGTGACCTTTACCTGGGATCAGTGCACACCCATGATAATATTCTTTGAATTTCTGTGTTTCTTTCTGCAAAGCTTCTAGCCTGGGCACTTGGGAAGGAAACCATTATCAGAGCTTCTTCTCTGTGCCTGGCACTCTGTCAAACATCTGAGACCTGTAGCCCCCCTTCCAGTAGGCAAACATCTCCTGCATCTGGTTAGATATGGGTGAAGCTCAGAGGGGTGAACTGAGTAGCTTATCCAGTAAGAAGAAATGGGATTAACCCTCCAGAGGCCACTTGCTACTAAACTGGGCTCGCAATTACTCCAATTTGGTTCTTTAGCTCCCAGTCCCTCACATTACAGGCTGCCAACAAAGAGAGGGCAGCAGGCCAGAGCACAGAGCAGATTAGAGACAGTTTCTTTCCTATACGCTTTGCAAACAACCATTTTATCTTTCCTAGCAAGGCTGCTCTCACTGTATAAACAAGGCCAGGCAACAGGCATATGAAAAAATGCTCAACGTCTCTTGTCATCAGAGAAATGCAAATCAAAACCATATGAGATACCACCTCACCCCAGTGAGAATGGCACATATCAAAAAAAGTAGCAACAACAAATGTTGGCGAGGATGTGGAGAAAAAGGAACTCTCTTAC